>JAEBDU010000138.1:662195-783998 GCA_016802625.1 Heliconius numata
CACTTTGAATTAAGTAGATTCATTTACTATATAAAGAGTACTTGTAACTAGCACCAGCAACACTGTATTCTATTTCCTTTTGTATAACTTTTATTCTAAGACCTCTAAACAGTCTGTTATTCTCAATTCAATTATAACTAATAATTAATGACACCTTGATTTGTAAATAATACTCTGACAAATATATTTACTTTCTATATTGTTCAAATTTAAAATATAAAAGTAGCTCATTTGATAATAAGCTCGAAAATATACAAATAAACAATTTGTTTAGCCATGAAAGTCCAACAGAACATGACGCTGCTCGCCTTACTATTCTTATATTCAAACCACTACTGGAACATACGATTATCCTCTCCACCTGCTCATTAGATCGTGGAGTAGAGATAACGGTAGCAATAGACTTAACACGTAATTCGTGTTTTTAAATGTCTGTCTTATAAGTCAACTATCTGGTCAGTCTAACTGAAATAGTGAATATAAAATATAACATTTTATATTGTAATTACATAATTAGCATCTGTTCCTCTAACTGGTTGTATTATTTCATAGCTTAGGAAAATATATCAATGATTCACAACAATTAACTATTTTTATTACTAATCTTTTAGGTTTTGCATCAGTTTTGTGATAAACACAATATAAACATAACCGTACGTATTTTTTTGCACTTTGTTGAATTTACTTGAAACATAAATGACTACATCAGTGTTCTGTTCGTCATTTAAAACTGGATTAAGACTTAAAACATCTGCGTGGCTCATTTTACTAGCCATACTATTCAATGTGCCAATTACATTATGGAATCTGGCGCTACCAGCGAGAAACTCCCTCGAGTTTTTTAATTAACATCACGTTTTTCAAAAGTTGCCCGCAATGGATACAATATGCCACCATCTTAACCTTTAGACCAGTGAATAAAATCTAAAGCACTGTAACGCAGAAACTACCGCACTAATATCAATTAATTTAATTTGCTAGATCACCGCCTAATTCTCTTGAATTACAAGCAAAACAATTTCAATATGTATTCCTTTAATAAAACATCTATATTAACGCTTATTATCTTTTTTCCTTTTCTATTTCTTAGTTACTTTAAGTTTTGGTCTGCTTATTTAAATTACTATTATTACTTTTATAATTTTTGAAACACATTATAACTATCTTTTAACTATATTATGAAAGCTTATTTCTTCTTGTCTTCAACAAGTTATTTTAGAATAAGTTTACTATTTTATCGTTAAATTCATTTAATTCTTATAAAACAAAATATTCTTTACACGTCTATAAGTTTATTACATCTACCATTGCTATACACTAACCATTTATAAACCGTTGTTTGATGCTTTGACTTTATAAGACTTTTTGTTCAATTCTACTAAATGATAATACTGCGGGTATTATAATTTTATTTAGCTATTATTTTAAAAGTATCGTAAGTCTTAAACATTATAAATGTTTGTTCCGTAACAGCATAACCTAAGTAAATATTCATTAGACACTAAGCACTTCCGTTATTGCCAAAATGCTATCAATAATAATTTAAATATCATAACTATCTACGGGTGTAACTGTCGAGTTATCAAAACCTATCGAAGGCTCCGTTTCATCCTTATTTCACTTAATATACTACTGACCTATTATTTCACTTAAAGTTCTTCCTAGTTTAATGAAAGAATTTAACACAATGCCTTTTACTGAGACCACGTCACTGTTAATTGTATTACTTTTTTTTTTCGATTACATTTTCACTTCATTTACGCGATTTACTTTTCTACAGACTTTAACCAAGTAAACTAAAAGATGACATTTAGCACACTGTTAGATTTGTTATAAAGGAGACTTTAATTAAAGCGACTACTTTGACTTTGAATCTTAATATCTTATTAGAATTTTGTTACCATATTGTGCGGCTTCTGCACTTCTACTTGATGATTAATATTACTGTTACTATTAATAAAATGCTCGTACCTTCATAACGATGCTTACTTCAAGAAAAACGATTTTCATTGTCTTCGGCGGCAAACATACTGTTCACGCTTCGGCTTATAAACGTGGTCGCTGTTGCTTTGTTGAACACTACTACGGGCACGCCTGCTACCACGCACCCACGCCTGCTGAGACGTCCCTGTTCCTCACGTTCACGTCTTCTGCGATTTCGATTGTACCTTCTGCTACTTGGACGGCGACCATAACTATGCTTTTGACTACAACTTTGGTTATTCCGGTTGCTGTGATCGCTTCCGCTTATTATCTCCGCGTCTATTCTGTCTACGATCACCGTCGCAGACGTACCGTGTTGGTCGTCGTGCGCCGGTCGGTCTGCTTTGGGCGTAGTAACAACACCAGTTATCTTTAGGTGTTGGATCCCACTTCTGACATTTGTCGAAATGTCAGGTGGTAAGTATAAGAAAATACTTAATAACCATAATTTATTGTTCCTCTTTTACATATACACACTTCTAACACTGTTTCTATATAACACTTTACACTTATACACGTTTTAAAAACGCATAGTTCCAACAATGACACTGATTTTAAATACTTGAACACTGTCACAATTTTACACCTTACGACAGGCAGAATAACGACGTACTGACTCAATCCTTCAAAAGCGTCACTTTTTATAGCCGTTCCCTTCCTGTTTTATAAATAATTATGTGGGTATTATTATTTTATTTTCTGTAAAACACCCTCACACTGACAATTGTCTTACAATAATAATATAGTATTAAATTTTAATTGCATTAAATCTGAGGTGAATGACTCGCTTATTATATTTCTTTCCGCGTGTTACTTTACCCGTTATTACATTGTTTAAAGAGACGAAGGTATAAATGAAAGTTCATTGTCAATTTTGACGCAAACAGCAACCTTCGTGGGAGTCCAAGGTTAATACAAGGATCTAAGTGCCTCGAAGCCAACGGGCTGTGAAGAGATTTGGTGCACGCCTTCTAGTTGGTGGTTCTATACAGAACTACTTAACTGCTTTCTCTTGTCTCAGGTTCAAACTATGTTAAATTATCGATTTTTCATGTCGATAATACTCTGTCTACATGAGATGTTTAACTTAGTAGGCAGTTCATGTTAAGATACTTTGTTCCCCTCTTCTTCTTCTTCGTTCAAATTCTGGAGTCATTGCGACTTGAGTGGTGGAACTTAACCGCGTTTTCTTTCAGATACCAGACCAGAACCAATGTATCTTACTCGCATTCAGGTTATTTTAATTCTCTCATCAGAAATTATAGAATATTAACAAATAAAAGAACCCACCCTGTCATTTCTACTCAGATCTACTTTGTAATTTGTGTGTTGATTACACGGCCCAACGACCCGCTTAATAGCTGACCTTACGCGTGAACGTCTCTCGATTGAAATTGAATCCACTGACCAATTTCTTATTGAGTTTTTTGTAGAACAATTTAGGTCCATTTAGCAAAACATGGAATAATATTAATCGAATTTTGAGTGAAAATAAAGTTAAAAATAATTGATATTGTGATAAAAGTTCATACGTTCGAGTGAATAATAATAGTTAAAAATGAAATCAACTTCATACTGCATCCCGCACACAGCGGGGTGGGCTGAGGGAAACCAGTGTTAAGACACTCCGATCCCCACTTTCTGCTGCGTTTTGCACCAGACTGAAGAAATGGAAATATAGACTTAAATAAATATTTCACTTCCTCGAGTGGGGATCGAACCCACAACAGTCGCGTTACAGTCACACCCTTGTGCCGCTGCGCCACGACGGCCTAAATAATAATAATGAATGAAACTAACAACGTTTACTAAAAGTAAATAGAATAGTCTTGCCTATCAGAAAAAGTTTTCTAAAAGATTCGTTCTGAAAAATAAAAATCAAAACTTATATTGAACGAACATATCTGGGGCCCTACTCTTGACGGCAATATCCAACTATCAATCAAGAATAAACGTCATTTGGTACTCTTGAAAGCAAGTCCAATAGCGCCATCTGCCTGTCGATTGCCTTAACTAAAAATCATTGGAAAAATTCGTTAGGATTGTCAATTTTGTGATATTTGGTACTCTTGACGCGATTTTGACAGCTAAAATGACAGCTAAAATTGGAAAGGAATTGTGAATTTAGTCAATAGCTAAAGAGTAACATGTTACAGATTGATTTGTTATTTTTCTCGTGAAAACGGCAATAAAATGGTTTTGTATTGTGTTTTGAGGAAAACATATATAAATTAGACCTTAAATAATAACGAAATACGCGTCGATTCGCGAAATTTAAAGGAAAATTAAAACTATTCAATGTCTAAAAATGTTATGGAGGTGATACGAAAAAATAAGTAGAATTTGTCACGTAAAGCCCAAAAATCTAAGGAGAAATTAATGACCGTAACTTAAAAATACTAGGTAAGTTAAGTATTTATCTATAGGTATATATAATAAATAGTAACTGCTAATTAAAGTGCAAAAGCAAAATCACTGAGTATTTATTTTTCATATGTGTAATACAGATTTAAGTATATTTTCAGTGGACTCATCTTTTGAAGGAATTTCAATTAGAATGAGCACACAATTAAATATTATTTACATCATTGAAATACCATCACAGAAAAAATGTATTTGCTTTGTAAAAATACATATTTAATAAGTACTAATATATCATTGGTACTTAATAGTTTATCAACTACCATAGTAAATATAATTACACATGTAATAATAGTAATTATCATTTTATAGGTGACTGTATGTATGCTCAAAAGTGGATATTTGATGACCTCTAGATGTAGATGCAGCTTGCAGGAACTTTAGAAGAATATTTCACCAAAATTCACATTTTTGCTCAATCTAAATAAATAATTATGTTCATGAATGGGAACACTAGGGTGCGGCATTGTAAATAAATAACACATATTGCAAGTGACAGCATATGTGATAAAGTATTACCCTAGAAATGGATTGGAAGACTTGGAGGCAGAAGAAGTAGAAGCCTTCAAACATAACAACTAACTGACGGTAGTAAAAACATATAATAGCTGCAAAATGAACAGAAAATAGGTTTATTTTAATCCAGAAGTTATAAAAAGTTTTTATAAATAAATTTATATTTTTTTATTTTAATATTAAGATATTGACTAACAATGTTTTTTTTAAAATGAACACTACTCTTAAAATAAAAAATAGCTGAGTGATGCTGTAAGATATTGAATTTTCTTATAAACTTATATAAAATAACATTGATATTTAATTACTATTGCTTGATAGAATTACCGAGTAATTTTTACTTATGTATTTATTACAAAATTATATTCTACTGTACTATATTGTTTTATTTAATGAAACCAATTAAATAATAAATAAATTATATTAGTTTTTCAAATTAATTATTTTGAATTTATCAAAATTTTACAAAAATGGTCAAAATTATGAGTCTGTCACTGTATAATAGTACCTCTATATTAATATAGATATAATATCTATGTTTGTATGTTTTTTCATATAGTTAAAGGAAAAAGTATGTCTTTTTATACAATAAAATATAATCAAATTTTATGTACTTATTTATGGCACTAATGTATAGCCTTAAGCTTTATGATATTATACATAATATGATAATGGTATAAATATTCTTATAATAAAAAGACATGTCGTAGTAAAGCATTTTTTTATTAACACTTTTATTTTAATAACTTTTATAAACGTAATGGACTAATAAATAATATACCCAAAATAATAAATATTTCTTTAAATATAAAAATTTTGAGCGCCTTTAACATACAATTTTGTGTGTTTCTTTCAAATAAAAACAACCCTTTATTTTCGTTTGCGTGAGCTTCAATAGCATTTAACTCTTGTTACTATGTAATACTTTGCTTAATTAAACATTTTCAACCTTTTTAAAAATTTATTTATAGCCTAAATCCACATCGGTTGTAGAAATATATTTATTATAATTGTAAACATAAACATATTAAGACAGATATAGACATCAAATGGTTTTTTTCATAAAAACAGTGTAAATCATTAGACATACAGATAAAATATATCCATTTTTAAGAACGACTTTAAAGATTTCGTTGTTTTTTAAGTAAAACAAAATAAATATGATTTATTATTATTGTTTTTAGAAAAAACGAGCATGTAAATAATTTTTTTAAAGGAGGAATGCATGGTTATTATGTATCGCGGAGTTATCGGTATAAAGTGTACAACACTAACTGTCAGTTATAACGGCGTTACGATTGGCCAAGAAAATAGTAATCCAACATTGACAATATTGGTTTCAAGAGTACCAAAACTACGTCGCCGCAGGATTGGATTGTCCAATGTTAGACGTCAATCTTGAATAGCGATTGCCGTCAAGAGTTAGGCCCCTGTTTCCATTATTCAAAATTTTCTTTTGTCCCCCGAAAAGTCAAAGCACTTATGAGAAAAGCCATGAAATTTTACATGAAAATTCTCTTTATAATGGTATATACGTGTTTAAATATCATATTTTTTGTTAATAAACTCTTAAAATACGGCGCTATAGATGTAAACGTATTTTTCTTTACTAATTTATTTTAGTTATTCTGTAGTATATTATTATAATAAGATTTTCATTAATTAAGATATGTCCAACTCAATAACAACAGGAATCTAAGGAATAGGTAATTTTGCTTAAAATATCCTATATATATCTAAATCATATATATTTACAGATCTTAAAAAAACTTGACATACCCAAGTTTCTTCATTTACTGGTTATCCAACTTAACAATAAACCTGTTTAAAACTTCTTATTGTGCTATAAAGGATACCATATCCAAACGAAGAGGAGAAAAACCCGCTAATTGGTTTTAAAAAAATATAATAAATAACTTATATATAAGTTGAATAGAAAAATCTATTATATGCTAAAAGAATTACCAAACTAACATTTAATTTAAAACAGGATATAAATTAAGAAATAATGTTACGAATAAGTGATATTTTACTCTACCTATCTCAATGACAACTTGTTTCCGTTCCCATAGGAATTACTTACCAATTAAATGCTATAACGATTCAATTTAAATATTATCAAGCCCGACTAAACTTATTTACTCAACACTAAATGCCTCCAGAATTCGGCGGAAAATGGGCAACGGAGTGTCTCAACACTAAATTCCCTCTGTCCTGCTGTGTGCGGTGTACAGCGGGAAACAAAAAATAATATAGATTATATATAAATAAATAAATATAAACAATATATCATGAAAAATTGTTAAACTTTCACGCTTCTTCTTCATTCAGTACATATACGACTATGTCTGGCATAATAGCTCTCTAACGGGTAAACCGATTTTGATGTGGTTTTTTTTATTTGAAAGGTGACAAAACGAGAGTGTTTTTAGCTAAATGAGTTCATTTCTAGTTGTTTCTTAAATTTTAAGACCTTACTGTGGTCATATTTATAACCGTGTCAAATTAAGAATATAGTTGTTGAATTTCAAAGAGGTTTATTTTTACGATTGCCAGCGAAGCCGGGCGGCGAGGTTTCGTATTTAATCGTAAATTATAAGGCTGTCAATCACCAGTGTATCATATCGAAGCCATACTTAAAATGCTATACCTTAATTACCGTGACTAATTTCATTAATTAACGTTTTTCTTTAGTTAAATATTTTTGAAGATTATTATGAAAAAAAACAACAAAAGAAATAATTATCCTAATACAACATTTCTATATAAAATGAACAAACTGATACAAGAAGGTAGGCAGAGGGAACCTAGTAAGTTAAAACACTCCGTTTCCCACTTTCCACCGACTTCTGAAGGCATTGCGTGTTGAGTGGCGGAACCCAACGCCGCGTTTAGCCTCGACACCAGAGCTAAGAAATGTAAATATAAATTTAAATATATATTTAATTTCCTCGACTGGGGATCGAACCCTTTGTGCTCCTGCACCACGATTGGCCTCAAAAACAAAAGGAAAACAAGCTGACGTCATCATACCAAGAGGCTGATGGTCAGCATAACTCCAATGGGCCAAGCAATTTTTGTAATTATACCATACTCTACTCTCTCTCTCTAGTGAGCTGTCACGAAATTATCGACTTAATGGAATTTTTGAGATTTACAGTTTTTAATTGACTTTTGGTAAAGTGGTTGGATGACTTTTTAAAGTAAATTATCGTACATCTGCAGTTTTAATTATAATGTGTTTATTCGTATATATATATAAACTAGCGGCCCGCCCGCGGCTTCGCCTGCGTGAACTACTTTATTATTAATTTCAGTGTCCATGAGTACCTACGTCCTATAAGTGACGTCCATGCAAAATTTGAGACTCCTAGCATTTGTAGTAAGGAAGTTTCATACAAACTTTCAACCCCAAAAACAACCCCTTAAAAGTCGAATATTACAAATTCCCGTCTTAGCGAGCACCTACGTCCTATAAATAACTCCTATGAAAAATTTCAGATTCCTAGCACATGTAGTTTCTGAGATTTCGTGATGAGTGAGTGACCTTTCGATTTTATATATATAGATTACTAGCGGCCCGCGCGCAGCTTCGCCTGCGTGAACTACGTTATTATTAATTTCTGTCTCCATGAGTACCTACGTCCTATAAGTGATGTCCATACAAAATTTGAGACTGTCATTTGTAGTAACGAAGTTTCATACAAACTTTCAACCTCAAAAACAACCCCTTAGAAGTCGAATATTGCAAATTCCCGTCGTAGCGAGCACCTACGTCCTATAAGTAACACCTATGCAAAATTTAAGATTCCTAGCACTTGCAGTTTCTGAGATTTCGTGATGAGTGAGTGACCTTTCGATTTTATATATGTATATAGATTTAAATATTTAAAGAACCTGCCGCTTTTGCAGTCACGCGCTTGTCGCTCTAAGCCACCACTGGCCTGAGAATGACATACCGTACACGATAAAGTAAAAATAATTTATGCTTACTTTAATATAAAGCTTAATAGTCGCAAACCATGTATGGATATGAGGCCATCATAGCACAGTGACACAAGCGTGTGATTGTAAACGCGACGGTTGTGGGTTCGATTTCCAATAGGAGGAATGAAATATTATTTATTAATATTTTCATTTCTTCGCTCTAGTAAGAAGGCAAAAGCGTGACGCTTAGCTTCGCCAGTCAACATGCAATCCCTCAAAAAATTCGGTGGTAAATGGACGATGAAGTGCCTTAATACCTAGATCCTGAAAAAAAAAGTTTTTCTTTGTTTGTCTGTGCATTTGTTTACGCTAATCTCAGAAAATTTAATGTGTTGTTTCACTAAATTGCTATAATTAACTACCTATTTTGTAAAATTAGTTGAAGGGAAGTTTACTTTTCAATATATGTATATAGATCGTTTTTAAAATTAAATTAATATTAGAAAATAAATATATTGCAGGTTAGGAATTTAATAATTGTGTAGCCCAAACGGGAGAAGCCGCGAGAGGGTCGCCAGTGTATAATAAATATGCCAAAATTGCTTTTAAAAATAACTTTCTTAAATTATTATTTTAAGTGCTGTATTTGGAGTAGCTAAAAGCTGATAAATGGATATCTTATCCTGATTTATGTCAAACGAAAAATTTAAGGCTTACTTACGGATATGTATATTACTTTAAAACATTCTCTTTGATGTCAATTGCGTGACGAGATATCTATACATTTCGTTCATTTCTTAATTAAAAAATTTGCATCCATTAGCAAAAGCTAAAAAATCACTTATACCAATTTGGCGTAGTGGAACGGCGTTTGATTGTAAACACGACCATTATGGGTTCGATTCCCAATTGGGGAAGCTCGTTCCCCGATAAAGATGACATGCAAAGTCTTGATACTGGAATCTCTTAAGAAATGATTTCTATATATTTATATTATTAGTTTTTTTTTCATTTAATAAATAAAACATATATTTAACAAGCATATTAGGTATATACAAGAATTATTTGAATTAGCTACTTAAATAAAAATAACAATCAGTTATGTAAACAGCATGTGACATGTATGTGAACGTAAAAACCGTAATTACTACAGTAAATTCACGTTAACATGTGAATTATATACCTTTTCTGACGCACTTTATGCGAAACGCAAATGAGAAGGTGATTGGTAGTATAATGTAGTTGATTATTCTTTAATAATTATAAGTAAATTGAATTGAGCCGATAAAATTTTCGTATTGAAAAATGCTGGTACAAATTCTACAAGTTTACAAGTTTATATATGGGTTTGTTTGGGTATAGCTTTATTCTCATAGTTTTTTTTTTACAACTTGACTCGCTGATACTTCCCAGTAAGTAATCAAGGATACTTGTGTTGGGAATGACTCGCTTCTCCGTTTGGTACATTTAAGCTTAGAGTATGAAGTTTTACATTTAATTATTATATCGATTAAATATTATTAATATTTTTAAAAATAAATATTTGAAAGTAAACGATTATAGTCTGACCTAGGTCGATGTATGGGTCCGAAAAGCTGAGGATCGAGTGTGGTGGCGAGAATTGGGGAAGGCCTATGTCCAACAGTGGACAAAAGATGGCTGTTGATGATGATAATGATGATGAAACGATTATAAATTCAAATTTAAACAATAAGGGCAGTCTATGCCTCTCGGCGGAAAATGGGGGACAGAGTGTTTTAACACTAGGTTTCCTCTGCCTAAACAGCTGTGTGCGAGATGTAGCGTGACGCTATAAAAATCCATTAAGCTTTTCTTTTCAAAGACAACAACTTTGTAATAATAATTAATTTGTAGAATTGTTTGTATCATCAACATAGAGTATTATATTCGTTAATTGCGTCTATTATGAACACGCACGTTTAATAAGTTCACTGTTAAATGACACTAGCACTAATGTCAATTATGTTTTATAGTGTTGGCTCACTCTACATTCCGGCTGTAAGTTCGTCTATATAGACATTGAAATTGGGTGTTTGCTAATATTATATCAAACTGCATATAAAATTATTTAAAAACAAAATATTAGGTATCTACTGTAAGTAAATAAAAAAATATATTTTAAAATATAAAAAAAAACATATAAACTATATTTACTTTATTATTACGATCATGAATTCACTATAAATTATGGGGTAATTACAATGACACGAGTTCTTAATAAAATTGTGGTAGAATTTTCATTACAATTTATACACATATTGATATTAGCTTTTTATTGCGTTTTCAGTGGCGGAACTCAACGCTGCGCTTTATCTTGATACCAGAGCGAAGATCTAGAAATGATAAAACGAGAAAATAAAATATTTAACATTTTCATTTCTTTATTATGGTAACGAAGCAAAGCGCGCCGTTAAGTTCCGCCACGCAACACGCATTGCCTCAAGAATTCAGCGGAAAGTGGAGAACCGAAGTGTCTTAATAGGAACAGATCGTCTTAACACTAGGTTCCCCGGTACCCTTACCTTACCCTGCTATGTGTAGGATACAACGTCAATAAAAAAAACATAAACTTAACGACTTACATGTAATTCTTGTCAGTACCAGAAATCTTTTGTACTAAAAGGAAAGCTAGCTGTCTATTGTATTTTCATTCAAATGCACTCCTCTTTACCAAGTGAGGTAAATTGCCCCCCTTTTATCTATGGGGCCCCTCCTCTTATTGTGTTCCTTTACGGCTATTACCTTTGGATTTACGCTCCGTAAACGACTTAATAGGATTGGTCTATATTTAAACTTTCAAAGCTAACGGCGGATTAGAATTGAAATCCGATTTTCATTATAATGACATACATATAAATATATACAATGCTATATATATATATATGTAAATAAAGTGTAAATAATTATACATAGCTATTTCTTTGATATTGGATCATTTAGTATTTGTAGATTAGATAGTTGTTTTAACCCATTGATGTTTCACGTCATTTTCATTTTTCTAATATTTTTTTTTTCAGTATTTTATAGTGAATCTAAAATTTCATTAGTCTCAGCTTCCTTTAAACAGAAAACAAACTTACAACTTGAAAATATTCAAAAACATATTATATTTTTTCGTAAATTTCCCCCTGCCAATGTCACTCAATATCTATATAATATATTTTTTATATTTATATTCTTTTAATTAATATTCTTGTCTCATTAATATTCTTTTCATCTCTCAGCATCTTCCGGCTAACAAAACAAAACTAGTGTTAAATACCTGAGTTTCCTTCCGCAATATATTGACAGTACTGAGTCCATACGTGGTGTACAGAGAAATATATCCAAACTCACTTTGTTTTCTTAAAACTTACTTAAATATAATGAACTAACATGCTTTTTCTAAGCTATCTTCTATATGCCTAATTTTCTCTCGTTTTCTCTTTTTACGTAGGTTTTGCTGCTTAATATGCTGGTGATAGCTAAGAAACGTCAATGAGCGCTTAAATTATATAGAACAGACGTATCGATTTAACGTCACTTCTCCTTAAGTGGGTTGAAAGTGGGAGTTATGACATCACTATTTATCTTTCCGTATTATGATATAAGAATAGATTACTTTTTTGCGTCACCTTCTATACCGCATATTGCAGGGTAGTTGGAGGAACCTAGAGTTAAAACACTCCGTTCTCCATTTTCCTCTGAATACTGGAGGTATTGTGTGTTGCGTGGCGGAACTTAACGTCGCGCTTTTGCCTCAATATCAGCGCTAAGTAAATGGAAATGTTAAATATTTCATTTCGTCGATTGGTAATCGAATCCGCCTCAAAGACTAGAATAATATAGATTTCATATACTTCCTTGAAATATACAGAGAAATCTATATTATTCTATTATCTTTTCTGGAGACAATTCGTTATTATTTTTTACGTTTTCGTACGTAATTTACGATACAGGTGTGAGGAAATTTGTCAAAACTTTTGTCACGTTATATTTAATATGCCGGCTGCGTGTCGGTTGTTTGAACAAAGGCAAAGATAGATAAGATTCCGTGCACGCCTCGGGCTTGAACACGTTAAATCTTTGGCATCTTTTACGTTTCTGGAATATTATTTGAGGACTTTTTTCAATTTGACAAAGTATTTTGGTGTTGTTGGGTGTTGAATAATGGATTTCCTCTTCCGCATCACATCCTAGTCCAACGATGCGTTATAAAAATGTTACATATGTACTTATAACTTATAAGCGATTGGTGCCAGTGGTGCCAGTAGTGAATTCGATTCCCACTCGCGGAAATGAAATATTTAATATTTTCATTTCTGGTAGTAGCTCTGGTGTTGAGGCAAAACACTGTGTTAGGTTCTGCGACGCAATGGGGCACGTAGTGTCTAATCACTTGGTTCCCTCTGCCAACCCTGCTTCATGCAAGATAGAGCGTGAAGCTGAAAAAAAAATTGATTTACATTTTAACTGCCCTAAATTAATGAGGCGATGTAATCTAATATCCTTAATTGGTAAAATATGTATTATATATTTTTGAGAAACTAATTACCTACAAATCTCAGCAATTTAAGTAAATGGATATTTTAATATTTAATATATTTTGTCCTCATAGTACTTCTATACTACTCACTAAATCGAATCGAAATCGCTATGACAATTGCTTTTTAAGAAGATTTCTCTTAAAATAGGTTATGTATGTAGCTTGGTTAATCTTGTAACACTATTAAAACCGCAGTAGATTTGATTCATTTGGCTAGGGACTACCAACCTTCACTAGTTGGAGAGGCACATTAAGAAGAAGAAGAAGAAGAAGAAGAAGAACACTATTATAAAATGACATATTTCCCACCCTTGTGAGGCCATGAGCGGAAAACATAAATAGTTTAATTTATTGACCTTATCAGGACAAGTAAAATAAGCATATAATTACCAAATATTATTAATATAAATAAATTATTAATATAAATATTTACAAAAATTTTAAGTAAGTAACATGGTAAAAAAAATTGATAGACCTGTAACTCACGGCCGTTAAATTTTAGTATCGTTGTCATAAAATGACCGACCATATTGTTTATTGTTATAGCTAATAATAATGTGAACTTATCAAACTTTTTTAAGATAAAAAAATTATAATCATTAATTAAGTTTTTATATTCTCGTTTAGATAAGGTAAAAAATATTTAGTTTTTCGTTGAAATCGGTGCAATATAAATGTATAAATATACTTTAGGGATCGTTGAACTGGATGTTAATTGTTATTTTTGGTAAAGAAAAATACAATGAAAAGTTTAACTCGTACCTTGTTTATTTGTATGGATCTACCTACATCGTTAGAAAGCCATTTCCATACAAACTTTAATCTCCAATTTCAACCCTTTTAACACCTTTTCTTCGTGATAAGAGGAAGCTAGGTCCCTTTGCTAGGTTCACTTTTAATACCAAATTTTATTAAAATCGGTTTAGGCATAAAAGTGTAACACACAAAAAGATATAATAAAATAAACCAATATTAAAATAAAATAACAAACTTAAGGATTTTTATTTTTTTCCACGTTAAATATTTTTATTATTTCAATTCGTCCAAAAATAAATAAGTCGACATTCTTCTTTCATTATTATTCCTTACGGTGAACGCTTTTTCACTTTTCTTGATACATGTAGTATGAAATATAAAAATTCTTTCATAGTTCTGTATTCCCTACGGCAATTGCTTGTAACAATGTTAACTATATCTAAGCTCGAGGTAGAGAAAGAGAAATTTGAGTCTTATATATTTAATTTCACATTTCTTAGTCGTTACTGAGGCCACTGTGGCACTGTAAGCTATATAGTTGTCTGTTCGATTCCTACTCGAAAGAAATTATTTTCATTTTTGGCTCCAACAAGAAACGCCTCGTTAAATTGAAGTGGTCGATGGTTTTATTGCCTTTTAATTACTACAAATAGGGACAAAATGTTTTAGTAAATTTTTAATACTAATTTAATTTTCTGTCATAAAATTTTATATTACTGCTAAATTTTAATTACCTATACATAATTAAAAAGTAATAAAATAAATAATATTATTATTGAAAACAATAAAAAAAATTTAAAAAAATCTTTTATTCGAGTAATTAAATTTACACATATTTAGTACCCTACCCTACTTACTATATGATAACAGTTCCAAGATTTTCAATGCACCCCACGGTGTTATGTTATACTAAATGGAAAATACGATACCGTGAAATATAATATTACAAACACAGTACCTACATTTTTAACGAGTCTGGCATGTTTCTTTCTCATTTATTGCTTTCACGAAATTTTATAACCGCGAAATATCTGAAATAGCTTTACGAACCGAACCGGTCGAGTAAACTTATGCTATTCAATTTGGAGAATTTCTTTGTAGGAAGTAAAAACAACTGAAATTACTCTTATAATAGCTATAGGTATGTATTCCACCGTAGGTAAACTTAAAGCTGCTTATTATCCCTTGTTAACTTTCATTTGTTATTGCATTTCGTTTATAGAATTTAACTGGAAGATATAATGTTGGGTAATAATCATTCATTTACAATATTCAGATTTGAGCTGTATCCCGTAAGCAGAGGGAACCCTAGTGTTAAGACTCTCCGTTCTCCAATTTCAGCCAAATTTTTAAGGGATTGCGAGCAGAGTGGCGGGACTCAACGCCGCGTTATGCCTCGACACCAGAGCGAAGAAGTGGAAATATAAATTCAAGTAAAATGATTGTAAATATATCCGTCATAGCGGAGTATAATTAGCTTGTCTTAGCGGCTGATTGACTGAAAACGTCGTGGGTTTAATTCCCTTTTTGGGGGTATAATTATAGCTTAATATTTGACATGCTTGCTCTGATGAATTATACGAATACCTTAGATTAATAATTTTCATTGCAGTAGTAATAAAAAACATCGAATTAAAATTTTCGCCATTTTATATCGGGTTTGGCAAACGTTTGATACTAACGCTGCATTTTTAACATTTTTTTAATAACTCGTCTAAGCCATGTGATCTCTTGCAAGGATCTATTATCATATATAAAAGAATCTATATAAAGGAAAAGTCAAGGCAAATATTTTACCTTCAGGTAGATTTTCTTTTGAATGTTGAGAAAAATAAATTCAAAATCTGTTTCAATAATAATATGTTAAATTTGGTTATGCAGGCCACCGGGAGAGTAACCTGAGACATTTGTTTTCACGCTAAGATTCGCGGAAGACTCCTTTTACCTTCCCAGCGGTATCAGCAAATTGTTAACACGTATCCTATATCTTATAAAACAAAGTCACTTTTCGTGTCTGTCTGTTGTTTCTAACTCTTCTTCTTCTAAACCACCCAATGGATTTTCATGCAGTTTTCACCATTAAGTCGAATAATTTTCATAGAAGTAATTATAGTTAGGTAGTTAGAAAGAATATATAGTTTATTATTTGTACATTCTTATGTAAATTAACATAAATACGATAAATGTGTATAAAGTCCTACCCGTTGAGACACTTTCGCGCATGCGCTGCTTTAATGGTAAGTACTACATGAAATAAATGTACTGGAGTATTGTTCCTCTTAATAAGATCTACAAAAAAGTCCGCGACGGCATATTCGTATCTTTTAAGAATAACGTGTAGTGATCATATTTCTGTCTCAAAATAATAATTTCAATATTTTTTTTATTGTGAGGGATGTTTTTCCATAATGGTATTAATCCTTATCCTTTAAAATACTTTATTAATTTTCTACGTTAAACGAAGATAAAATTTGCTTTTTACAATATGTCGAAATTGCGAATAGTTTTACAGAAAAACGCATTTAATAGTTGACACATCCCGCCGTTGACACATCAGCTGTATATTACTCAAGTTTCACTTATCCCTTACTCTCAGCATATAAATAAATATATTAGTTACGTTGGCCATTTAATATAGACCAAAACTGTCTTTTACTGTTTTTCATTTTAATAAGTACTTTAGAAGTTGTTACAATATCAAGAAATCCTTGCTGCGAAACGGCTCGCCACTCGCCATGCGTCCGCCGCGCCCGCCTGCCTTACACGCATCGGTGGTTCAGTGGTAGAATGCTCGCCTGCCACGCGGGCGGCCCAGGTTCGATTGCCGGCCGATGCATTCTATTTAATTTTCCTCACAGGCAGCCACGTAGTGCTTACTTTTCATCAGGGACAGAATACCCTCTTCAGCATTAACCACAAGCTCGAAAAAAAACCCGCCTGCCTTTATAGCAACGAAGATTTAGATGCGTTTGCACGTATTGGATAATCGGAGTTGAATGTATTATTGCAGCGCGATATATTTGGTTTCATATTTTTTATAGTAGTTATTAGTAGGTAGGTTTTAGTTATAATTTCTTCCGTTTAAAAATAGTCATTTAAATATATTTTAATAAGTACTTGAAAAGATTAGTAGCACAGATTTAAAATTACGGTACCTACTAAAAATCTTTGCTGTGTAAAACAATTGGAAAATCCTTATTGAAACTACGAAAATGCGGGTTGCATTAGGGTTTAATTAATTTTCACATTATCTTAAGTGCTTTGCAAACATACATTATATGAATAATCCAGTAGTAAAAGCGGGCGAAGCCGCAAGAGGATCGCTAGTTAAATTATAATTTCTAGCTTATTAAGATTTATTTTCATCCAAATTTTTAAATAAGTTACTTTTAAATCTAATATTAAGAATTTACATTTTTTTTTAATACGACAATATCTAAATTTGAATTTGTTTTCAATGTTTTGTTTACAATTCAAATGCTTGTTTAAAATGTTTACTCATCTATTTATAACTCATGCATTTGGCTTTCATATACTTGGCTAACTATTGACTTTACAATGTTTCATTGGAATTATGGGGATTCAGTGAATGGAGGCCAGTCGTGGCGCTGGGGCACAAAGGGTGACTGTAAAACTGACTGGTTGTGGGTTCGATTTCCACTCAAGATGAAACATTTATTTAAATTTATGTATATTTCCATTTCTTCGCTCTGGTGTCGAGGCCACTCAACACGCAATGCCTCCAGAATTCGGCAGAAAGTGGGTAACGGAACGTTAACACTAGATTCCCTCTGCCTACCCTGCTGTGTGCGGGATACAGCGTGAAATTGATTTTGAGATTTGAATTTTATTTAAGAATAAAATATTATTATTAGGTAATTAGACTATTATAGATTAATTATTATATTTTTTTCTCTAATATATGGAAAATCTCTATATATGGAAAATACATGAAGATATTCATAGTCTACTTTTAATATATTCCAACCATTAAACAACAAAAGAAAAACATATCAAAGACAAAGAAATACCTTAACACAATTCCTTGTCTGTGTCGTCCACGGAATTTTCTGCGCAATACAAAATGACTACCGCTTCGTTTCACACTTTAATAGAAACGTCGTTCATGTGATATTTACTTCAATTCATTTATTTCTTTGTTTTCTTAGTAAATGTTATTTGCAAATAACATAATATTTGTATATGTTCTTATCTTATGAGGTTTGTTCATGGGTGACTGAGTTGCTAGCGATTAGACAGATTTGATAGTGTTCAACAAATATTTACATTTTCTATCGATTATATTGACATCAACAGTATGAACTTAATTATTTATCTTTTATTCATGAAAAAAACATAAGATAAATAATAAAATAGAATTGTAAATAATAATGATATAATGAATTCTCTTTAGATATCGTTAATTCTCACACAACGTTCGTATTATCTATAACGGAAATAATTAACTATGACGAGTCATTAAAAATCCCGTACGCGTATGCTTAATGTGATTGCGATAGCTTTATAAAGTGATAAGCGCCATCTATTGGAGAGTTTTGTCACTCTCACATTTGTAATTCAACGTGATTCACGTGATTTCCATATAGCGGCTTACGCAATATCTGACCAAGCCTGGACTTATTAGTTTCTTAATATTACGGCAGATGTCGCTATGCTACTGTTTAAATATAAATATTTTAACTTTATAGACAAACACGTAAAAGTAAGAGTAAAAACTAAAAAAAATATAAAATTACTGGTTAATGGTAAGTGACGAAATATTTCGTCAACACAAATTGATTTTATACAGGAAATTCTCATTCAATATTATTTTTAATATTTCATTATAATCAGACAATTCTGTATTATTTTCAATTTAGATAAGTCAAAAATACATACATATAATATAACAATAACTCTGATGATGATGATGATAACAATAACTCTAATATTATCTTCAACAGAAGGTGTAGTGACGGCCTCAAGCTGGCCTCGTCGGGCTCGGGCAGCCCGGCGCCGCCGCCGGTGCAGTGGCGGGTGCGGAGAAAACCAGGTAAATTCTTATTTCTATATAATATTGATATCAGTGTCATGAGTCATAATGAAATTGTCTTAAATAACAAAAACAAACAATTATTAAACGAATTTGAACAATTTGGCACGCAAGTGGTATGTATGGGTATAAGATAATTTATATCAAAATAAATAAGATGCCAATTTGTCTATTGTCGAATTAATTCTTAAGTACCAACAACTAAGTACATATAGGTATGTGATAAAAATAAATGTGCTTCTTATATATTATTGCATAGCTAACTGCATTCCTATTAATAATTAATATACGATAGCTAAAATACTTTTTAGTATCAGTACTTACATCTCTAGATTCTAATATCAATGTATTGATATTAGAAACTAATCTAAAACTAGTCGATGCAGTGAGATGCTCTAAAATCGCTGATTACTTCGATATCTCAAAGTTCTGCTTTACCATTGAGGATTGGATGCTCCTCAAAGCTTCAATCTTCCATTGGTAGGATAGGATAAGTTAGTAGACGTGGTTTTTTTATATTGGCGCAGAGTGGTTCATTATAACAAGATACCAGTTATGAGCAGTACTTAATTTCTTCGCTCTTGTACCAAAGTGTAAAAGTGCCACTCTATAGGCAATCCACAATTCGGCGGAAAGTACAAAACGGAGTGTCTTTAGGTTCCTTCTGCCTATCCTCATATATGCAGGATACAGCGTGAAGCTGAAAAAAAAGACAAACAAACACCCATTTTTATTATTTACGTTTCGTTGAACAATAAATTAAATTTTCGTGTAATTTGAATCTTTTGTTGGCACATTTCATAATAATAGTTCTTAGGATATTCTATTCAAAAGTATTTATATTTAATCAACAAGTTTTTCAATTTTTCAATTCTTATGAATTTATGAATTTTACAAGAATAAAGTTTAGTTTTATAAAAATGTTTATATTTAGATATTCGAAGAAAAATAAGGAAACTTTATAAGAGGTAAGGTAGTTAGAGGGAGCCTAGAGTTAAGGCACTCCGCTCCCCACTTCCCACCGAATTCCGAGTGCCTGTTGAGTTGCGGAACTCAACGCCGAGCATCTTGATATTAATTAAAAAATATTCCTTAATATTTCTTGTACATTTTTCTTCATACAAAAGAGAATAATAGCATACATTATGAAGAAATCTTTAGAGTCACGCTAATAATGATGAACGACACGCTTACGACTTATTTAAGAACTGTCTGTATATACGGTACCTATAGCGAGTGCGTGACTTCTCATAATATAAGTATATGAATATTTCATATGCATGATTCGGATAAACTGTATGAGTTATTGTTAGACTTTGTGCCTAAATTGTCGTCTTAAATTGTAAGCTTGTATACATTTTTATGAAGATTTGTTTGTATTTGTTGTATTTTTAGGGTACTGTTGTGTTGTACCTTAAAAAGAAAAAACAGAACCTTTATAGGAACACTCGTTTATCTCGAGATTGCGTTAATTACTTATCATGGACTTAGAAATATGAACATAAGAGAAGAGAAACGAGAGACCTTGCACACAATACAAGATTAAATAGAAAAAATAAAAAATAAAAAATAGGAAAAAAAAAAAAAAATTAAATAATAATAAATTAAATTTTCAAACAATTATCAACATTAGCTTCACCACTTCCCACACACACACACATTGCGTGTTGAGTGGTGGAATTCAACACCGTGCTTTTTGCCCCGACCTCGACCACAGAGAAGAAATGAAAATATAATTTTAAATAAATATTTCCTATCCCCGAGTGGGGATCGAATCCACAACCAATCGATTTTGCACACTTGGACTATCCACGACTGACCTCAAGAATAAAATCAACATAAATATTATTATTGTTAATAAGAAAACATTAAAGCTACAGTTTCATAAACACCACTGTGCTATTTCCAGAAAAATTAAATGACACAAACAAATGGAATGGAATTCCATTTCCCTGTTAAATTATGAATCATTTAACGATTTCCTCCAACGATAATATAAATATACCAACATATATACCATACATATATAAACATATAACTGCAATGGTTTCTCGGAGCAAGATTTCATGATTCATAAAACCCTTTATACTGCACACAATCAGGCCGTTGTTGATTACAAGTCGCCTTTAATCTTTGAATACGTTTCCTAGACCAGGTTTATGGGCTTAGTAATAGTCGCTTCTGGTTTTAATTGTTTTTCTTTTAAATATATACTTGGATGATGTTATTATAGTTGATATTGAAATAGTTGAGGCCGTCATAGTGCAGTAGCATAAGCTTGTGACTGTGAACGCGGCGGTTGTGGGTTCGATGCGTACTTGGAATAATAGATTGCTATTTATTAATATTTTAATGTCTTCGTTCTGGTAACAAGGCAAAGCGTGACGTTGAGAACCGTCACTCAACACATAATGCTTCGAAAATTCGGCGGTAAGTGGGGAATGGAGTGTCTTAAGCTTAGCTCAAGGCCTATTCTGCTGCAGTGTGAACCTTAAGAAAAGAATTAGATGACATTAATTTTATAAAAAATTATATTTTGAGGAGTAAAAAAAATACAGTCGAATTGATAACCTCCTTTTCTTACAGAAGTTGGTTAAAAATGTATATGAGCCCTTAAATATGTAGATATGTGCACTAAATATAACTATAAAACAGACAAATAAATTTTATATGTTTGCTTTCAGAAGTATGATTATAGATAGAAATAATAATAAAAAACTAAAGGAAATTCTATTTCCCTCCACATCTCCTCGACGTCATGTCTTACGCTGTCAAAATTATTCACGCTATTACACGATAACACTCAGCCAGAGGCAACATAATTAAGTTACGGCTATAAATACATTACTTACCATACATACATATAAATTCATATGAAATTGAATTGTATGAATGTGCCCTGAACGAATGTTTTTTTTCTTTAAGAATTTTATATGATATATATATCTATACATATGAACAAACTGTAAATAGTGGCTGTCTGTACATAGAAAATATAAGAGAAAAAAAACTGTTGGGAGCGTTTATTAATGTAATAGAACCCAATTAAATTATTCTTAAAATGTTTGTCTGTGCGTTTGTTTACGCTAATCTCAGAAACGTCTTAACTTGAATGCAATGTAAATATTATCATTGCTGTATTTTGGCAAATTTCCCTTAACATTAATTATTTCAATCCGTTTATAAATAAAAAACGTTATACCAGTATAAAATGCCAGTTTTATTAAAATGACTTAAACTTAAGCTATGAATGTTTAAATACTGTCGTTAAAATTATAATAATATTAGATCACGAAACGAAAGTAATCAAGACAGAACAAAGAATAAATAGTAATTGTAAAAAAACCTACGCATTATAAATTCACAATTTTTTAATCTGTTCGATATATTTTAAGTAATTTAGACTATAATTAAAAATCCAAGACATTTAGAATCGTTTTAACTTACTTACTTAAATATTTAAATATATAAACTCGCACGTTTCAAGACATTTGCTTAATTAATTAACACGAAAAAGCTTACACAGACAGACATTACGCTCGTAATAACAACAATTATTTAGTATTTAGCGTCATAGTCTAAATGGATTTCCACATACATAACTGATGCTATCTATAATATTAATGATATTTGATCACCAGCCAGTCAACTCTAACATTAATTGCTATCACGCGATAAAATTTCCCTATTACGTCATTCCTATGGCCTTTTGTCGGTCGTAATTTTCCAAACTTTCGGCCTTCAAAAGTTAACCAAGTTGGTAAAACCTCGCTTTTGTTTATGATGGACGTAAGCTTAATAGAATGAGCTGAAGAAGATAGCTTTCTGATTGGTACTGGTATTGCTTAGCGATTTCCTCGATAGTGTTTTAAATTATTTTCTTAAAGTTTAATTAAATAATTAGGTACTTTGAGGTCGTAGTGGCGCAGCGGCAAAAGGATGTGACTGTAACGCGACGGTTGTAGGTTCGATACCTATTCGAGGTAGTTAAATATTTATTTACGTTTATATTTCCATTTCTTCGCTCTGGTGTCGTTGAGTTCTGCCACTCACCACGCAATGCCACCAGAATTCGGCAGAAAGTGGGGAATGGAGTGTGTTAACTCTAGGTTCCCTCTGCCTATCCTGTTGTGTGCGGGATACATCGTGAAGCTGATTTATTTATTTTTTAATTACTTTAAATCGCTCTAAAAAATTATTTTAATCGTAGATTGTGGGTTCCATTCCCACTCGAGGAATATCGAGATGTGAAGAAGTGTTAAGTAAATAGCGCGGCATTGAGTTCACATCACGCAATAGGTTCCCTCTGCGTACCCTGCTTTTTTAAATAATATTATATTAAACTAGCGGCCCGCTCGCGGTTTCACCCGCGCGAACTATGTTATTATTAATTTCTGTCTCCATGACTACGTCCTAGTGACGTCCATGTAAAATTTGAGACTCCTAGCATTTGTAGTAACGAAATTTCATACAAACTTTCGACCCCAAAAACAATCCCTTAGAAGTCGAATATTGCAAATTCCCGTGTTAGCGAGCACCTACGTCCTATAAATAACTCCTATGCAAAATTTCAGATTCCTAGCACATGTAGTTTCTGAGATTTCGTGATGAGTGAGTGACCTTTCAATTTTATATACCTATATAGATGATATCATTTGTTAAATAACTGTAAATATAATGTTAAACGTAACGCTAACTAACATCATTACACCTGCCATCAATTTCAACTTTACAAGCCAACTTACCAATACTCATTTATCATTATTATAAGAAACTTAAGTCTTAATATAGCAATTTATATAAAACTGTCAGTAACCTTATTTTTGTTAGTTAAAAGTTGTGTATTAATTATGTATAATTTTTATTACTGTTTTTATATAAAACGTTCATAAAAAAATAGTGGCCAGTCGTGGCGCAGGCGACCGAGTGTGGGTTCGATTCCTACTCGAGGAAGTAAACAAATTTTAACAAAAAAAAAACGATTAATTAATATCTATATGTATAAAATCGAAAGGTCACGCACTCATCACGAAATCTCAAAAATCTCAAACAAGAATCTCAAATTTTGCGTAGGAGTTACTTATAGGACGTAGGTACTCATGGAGACAGAAATTAATAATAACGTAGTTCAGGCAGGCGAAGCCGCGGGCGGGTCGCTAGTATTACATATTTATATGACATAAAATATGAGTCATATACTTACAATATAGGTATAATAAAATATTGTCAAAGTTAATTAATTTGTCGCTATTACATTGTCAATCTTAATATGTCTTGTAATTTATTCATGTCATAAGGCCGTTGTGGGCGCGAGGCAAAAACGTGTAAAAAAAATATGCGAGTTTCAGGTTTTGATTCCCGTGCGGGGAAATTATAAATTTTTTTTTTTAATATTCTCATTTCTTCACCATGGTAACAAGGCAAAAGCGGTAACGGAGTGTCTTAACTAGATGCCCTCTGCTTACCCTGCTGCGGGAATGCGGGATTCAGCGTGAAGTTGAAAAATAAAACAACTAATATATCTAAAATATAGTGCCTTTTAACTTGTACGATGTAGTCATAACGCCTAAACTAAAAACATATACATATAATATATGTAATTTCGCAACGATCTTCATACTAAGATAAATTTGCGTGAGATACTAACAACTCTGACACTTTAATTTAAGGCGACATACACTTTAATTGTTCCTCTACGGAATTATAGACATAGTAAATTTTCTTAAGGACGCTTTGGTGAGGGAAATTTTAACCTGTTACTCAACTGATTAAGAAATAAGAAATATTATGAAACTGATAAGAAAAGAAAATATATCTCTTTTTGAAATAAAATAAATTTATACATATAAATGATCCCAATACAAAAGTCAGAAATAAATTTTATTTTTCTGCAGGTAGTAAAAAGTACAGTAAAATTTATCACTAATTATTACTAACTAAAATTAATGGATATATATAAAATACTACTTTAATAACCCAAAGGCTCATTATTAATATGTTTATCTTCATTTACATATCTTTTTACTTTTTTTGTTCAGTAAGTGGCTCCCCTTGACAGCAGATGAAAATATGAAATATTTCCAGTTTCGAATGGGAATCGAACACACGCCTATTTACGTATCTATTTTCGTGGTTTAACACCGTAATACAATACAACAAAAAAAAATGATCAATGTTTCAACAAGTTTTTCATAGTTCCCGAAGTCACAATAAAAGATATCGTATTCGAATTAACGCGTACGCTTCGAGCTATAACGCTTCAAATTACAGAACATACATGTGTTAGACATCCTGAAACTTCTAATAACATAAGTATAGTACGATCAACAAATCGTGGCCATCATGAAACTAGCTTTGAATATTTTCTGAAGTTAGCTTCAATTTTTTTCTTAGCTTTGAATAATTTCTTTCTAAGTGAACTGTGCGCATAAGTTCAAAAAACAACGCCAAAACGGCCACAACTTGTTGATCGTACTATAAGTTTCGTGTGACGTGTAGTTTATGGGTGGGTGTTATATTGACGCGTTTCTGTCAAGCCACTTTCGAGGAAGATTGAAGCTGTGACCTTTACTTTAATTTAATAGTCTAGTTTGATGCCAGGGGAAATTCAGTTGAAATAATACATATATAATATATAGGTGAAGTGGGGAACGGAGTGTCTTAACCCTAGGTTCCCTCTGCCTACCTTACAGTGTACTGATTTTTTTAATAATATATAGGTATATATTATCATGAACGTTTACTATATTTACTAAAGTTAATTAAGTGCCTGCTAAGGTCGAAACTATAGGTATTAATATAGAGTGGATCATTAGGCACGATAGGTTAATTTATGGGGAACCCAAGTTCATTAATTATATGGTAACATTTTACTATAGCGACTATTTGTATATAGGTAGTAATATCAGAGCACTATTATAAACATTTTTTTTTTCAAGCTGTATTCCACATGTAAATAGGGGGAACTTAGTGTTTAAACACTCCGCTCCCCATTTTATTCGCAATTCTGGAGGCATTGCGTGTTGTGGACTTGAGCAAATGAATGCTTAATTTTACTTTAGAAAGATTTAGGCATTTTTTATTATAGGAAACAACTTGGCAACACATAAATGCTTATCGCCTTTTTCCGCAATTTTCTCTATTCCATTACGCAGATTACATTTACATTTCACATTGTTTATAATTTAGTTTTTCAATTTTATATTAAACTTACTTAATTCGTATATTTGTAATTTTTATTTACCAATACGAATATATAAGATGGACTCTTATTAATTTACTCGATGAAATTCGATTTGGTCACAGAGACAGATGGGTATCAGCTTTTACGTTAACACCAGTGACCCACCCACGGCTTCACCGGCTTAAACTTATTGTATATTATAGCCAAATTATAACAATTCTATATCCTATTCTGATGTATAAACTATATTATTGTAAAGTTTTATCTAAATCTGTTCAATAATTCTTAACATGTTTAAAGTGTTATTCCATGCTTAGGAAAGAGAAATAATTTAGAAAACGTATAACAATTTCCACGTAGCTTGATGAGAACGTATGGCTTAATGGTCAGAGAGCCTGGTCCGTTTCCATGAGGCGCGGGTTCGATTCCCGCTACGTTCAAATTTATATACGTTTTCTAAATAAGTACTGTTCAGTAATTTATGTGTGACAACGAAACAAACATCCATCCTCACAAACTTTCACATTTATAATATTAGTAATATAAACAATAATAGAATCTGGCTATTCTAATTGTTAGTCACCAAAATTGTAATGGCTTCTAAAACGGAAGTCGAGTACGAAGTTTAAAACAACGTAGGTACTACAACTTGTACTCTAGGCGTCCCAGTCAAGCAACTTTACTTGTCAATACAGACTAATTAGTTTAGTTCTGTTGTGGTAGAAGATTAAGTTAGTTGTTTATATTGTTTTAGAATTAATGGAAAAAGGATATTACATTTTGTATTATATAGATACAATTTTGTGTTGTTTTCAAATATTTCATTATCGGTAATGGGAATCGAACCTACTATAAACGTTTTTATATTCATAGCTACACACTGTCTGGCAAAATGGTCGATATATACACGTTAGAGTTATGAGAATTTAATTAAAAAGTAAATATAAATAAATATAGTAAGAAAATTTAAGTCTGGTATATGACCATTATATTATTTTCTAATCTGTCTCTGTGTTGATTACTGAAGAGAACGCGGCGATTGTGGGTTCAATTCCCACTTTCTATTAGATTTTGTTGATAATTAGCATGAAATTTAATTTAAATGAAATTTTACTATGAAAGAATAAACATATAAAAATAAAAAATATTAAATAATAAATAAGCAAAGTAAAACAATATTGGTATTTCTAGGTGTTTTTTTGGAGAGTCATCAAATGATATTTGCTTATTTTGTGAACTTATACTAACATTTGTTGATTACGTGGAAAGATTTTTCCGTAATCTAAGCGTTAATTAAAAATTTAAATTTAAATCAACTTTACGCTGTATTACGCCCGTACGTACGCCCTCTAGGTTCCCTCTAGGTCTCAACTCTGAGACATTCCGTTCTCCAATTTCCACCAAATTCATAAGGCATTGCGTGTTGAGTGGCGGAACTAAACGTCGCGCTTTGCCTCGATACCAGATCGAAGAAATTATTATTAATCGTAGTTTCGTGAGAAAATTAGTCATTCTCTGTTATTATTCTCACATGGATTCCAGAGAACCGTGAGTCGGTGACGAGATCAAAAGGATACTCGTATGTTTCTACAATAAAAAGACATAACGCTTTCGTTATTGAGTCATAAGTAATAGTAAAATGTATTTTCGAGAAATCGTTTGTTTTTAAATAGTTACCGCCTACGTTTTTCATTTATTTTTTCGAACTATTTTCTCACGTTATTTTTGTTTCGCACTATATATTTTATATATAGCTTTATATTTGATAATTAATTTAAAAGATTTTGTGAGTGTAATGTGCATATAGCATTCGGGATATTTGTCGCTTTTGTAATCATTTTTATTTGTAGTGATTATAATCAGAACCTAGAACTAAAATTATACTTAAAGAGACATATTTTTACTATAGTGCTTTCTATATTAATAAGATATCGGGTGTAAATAGTAACGAAATTTATTACAATTTCCCATAAATCAAAGAAAAGTCCAATGTGAAGCATAAACTTCCAAGTTGTAAGGATAAAGTGCTATCGACCACTTGTTTGTTTGTATTACGCCAGAGTTCGCTCACCCAGTGCTATATGCCAATGCCACGACTTCCACTCGAATAAAGCTAAAAATACATTTTGTGAATGAACGAAAACCGCCGATTCCGGAGTTTCCGTGGAAAATTTCACATCCGGCGTAAGTTCAACATGTTTCAAATGCTATATTAATATTAAAACTAAAATAATTCTTATTTCTATATTTATATATTGCTCAAATTCATTTGTGATCTGTTAAAGTTTAATTTCAGCCGATACATATGTTGGGAACAGCGGAACCTACGTTTCATTATACTAAGTATGTATTGCGAAGTTTCACCTGTTTGGCATTGAAGACTTCCTGGTTTCTGGCTTACTTCTCTAAATGTTTGGTCCATGATCATATATCATACATATTGTGAGAAATTGGAAGTGGTTAACGTTTTTAATATAACACGATAAAAATACATACCGTCTATATGTTTTTAACTCGGATAGAGGTTCCACGTAATTACACTAAACGACAAAAGTAAAAATAAAAATAATAAGAAGAAGAATAGTCACTTGTGAAACACAAAATTCAATAGGAAAGAAAATATACTACTTATATATAACACTAACCTTTCAGTCTCTAATGGGCGTTTCTCCGTCCTGCATCCCGCTTCTGAAGTGAAAGAGAGTTCTCCTCACTGGGTAGTTCAATTATAAACCTTTAATCTTTAAATCGCTTTATTATTAACACTTTCTACTTACCACTGACACTTAAACACTTAGCACTTAAACTATCACTTAATAAGTTTTGCTCAGAGCCTACTGGCAATAGTACAACGTTAGGAAGACTGAACTCAATTTCCTTTCATGGTGTTTTAGTCAAAATCCCTCTAAAACGGATGTAATTCACATTCATAAAGAAAATTTCAGTGCTGCCATCACTTATAACATATTTCATATTAAAAATATTTAATTGCCCCTAAATTAATCTTATTAACAATATTTATTTTAAAATTATTATATACTTATATTATATTATTCAAGTGTACTCATATTAACATTTCTTTTAATATAAATATAAATGAATACCACCGCTAAAAACATCGTCTTTAAAAAAAATATAATTAAAACTGAGGGTAGAAATTTATTTTAACACCAAAGACTACCTTAATTTTTAGAAGTAGTTTTAAAGTGACTTTTAAAGACAACCGACGCAGAGCTGCCGGATAAATGAATATGAGTAAGTAAAGAACTAATAATGTTTCTTTCGGGTTTTTCATAATCTAATTTAAAAAAAGATAATGAAAAGATTAAAGAAGAAAATGACACGGAAGTTAAAATTAAAAAAAAAAGTGTAGTGTTTCAATTTAGTGCGTATTTTTATATCGTGTGTTACACTGTGCAAGGTAAGAGCTCAATATTTTATTTTTATCACTATGTTTGAAGTTTCATGCAAATATAAAAGTCGTATGAGATTGGAAATTATTTTGACGAATTCTTAATATTTTCTATTATTAATATGTAAAGATTGTGTTACTTAAAATTTTACTTGACATTCATTATCAACCACATAATATTATCTTCTAAGTATTTTTATATACTAATAAGAATATCTTAAAATAAACTAAGCGTAGTAAGTTAATAGCAGGTAGAAGCAAAAATCTGCAATATTTCTCATAGTAAACAAATTGATTACTGGTTGCTGTCGAAATCCGTTATTTATCGTACATCTTAATTGACTTAGTACAACAGTAGCTTATTTAGTAAGGCTTCCAATTATTTAATTTTATATCTGATATAAGAGGCCGTAGTGGCGTAGCGGCACAAGGCTGTGATTGTAACGCGACGGTTGTGGGTTCGATCCCCACTCGAGGAAGTGAAATATTTATTTACGTTTGTATTTCCATTTCTTCGCTCTGGTTTCGAGGCAAAGCACGGCGGCGTAGTGGGGAACGGAGTGTTTTAACACTAGGTTCCCTCTGCCTAACCTGCTGTGTGCGGGATAAAGCGTGAAACTGATTTTATTTTAATTTTTATGTAATATAATTTATATACGGCTACGACCGTTCCTTAACGTCAGAACAAACGATGATACTTTGTAAGAGATATATTATTTCTAACTCTCGAGCGGTGTAAGCTGAGCTATCTTGACAGCGCTTATTTATTTCATCCCTTATTAAATCACTTCGCCCGCTAACGGCTAAGGCACCGAAAATGCGTCTAATTAGCTAATATTAAATTCCCGTCAAACGTGACGTTAGAAAACAAAATGAGTTATTTAATTATTATAGCAAAGGAAAATTAAATTCATGGAATATTATGGAAATTTTATTATTAATTGCAAATAATATTTACATTATGTTGTATTACCTTGTTGTTTTGAATTACATAGTTTTGGAGTTTTTGGACATCTTCTTTCTGTTTTTGAGAGGAATATGTACGTAGCTTACATGTTAGGTATGCAAGAGAGTTAAATATAACTTACCACGGGCTCAGTAAAAATATTATATAGAATTATAGACTATAAACGTTCATGGATGATACTTCGGTAGAAATTTTTAGTTCTATTTCTTTTTTTGTACAGGTGTATAGAAACATCGAATATTAGATAGGTTAAAGAGAAAGTAACTGCTTTCCTTTTTAATCTTCCTCTATTCTTCGTTGTGCTTAAAAACTAACACATTAACCCTAGGAAATCATTTAATAAATATAGGTCTTACATAAGTAATATCTCAAGAGTAAATTGAGAACACTGCGTAATTTATTATTAAATTTTTGTTCTACTGTGTAGCTATTTCACTTTAGTTTGCACTGACAGTTTAATGATGTAATTATAGCTACGAAATGAGAATCTTGAGGTCAGTCGTGACAGGTTGTGGGTTCGATTACCACTCGAGAAAATGAAATATTTAATATTTTAATTTCTTCGCTCTGGTATTGAGGAAAAACGCGGCATGGCCTCCATAATTCGACGGAGAGTGGAATGTCTTAGCACTAGGCTCTTTCTGCCTACCCTGCTACATGCGGGATAAGCGTGATACTGGAAAAATAATCTTTAAAATATAATGCAATTCTGTGTTGTCCGAGTTTTTTTTATAAAAAAATAACGTTGGCACGCAATTCGACTGCAATGATAAACTATTTGACCATTGCCAACAAAGTCCGTATATGTTTCATGTGACTTTTTGGCTGGACCTTAGTCCAGTAAAGTGAGCAAAAAGTAAATCTGACCCAATTCCTTTTCTATTTATGTTTTATATAGATTCTACGTTTATATAATTTTTTTAAAGATTCTACGTACCTATATACAAATTTATATAATTCTTTCTGTTATAGAAATAAACTCAAAGAGTCAGATACTTAAATTTTTATTAAATAAATTATTTTCTTATTTTATCTTCACACTGTATTCCACACGTAGCGGGTTAGGCGGATTGAACCTGGGTACCTAGTGTTCAGATATTCCGTTCCCTTGAGTGGGATAATCGAACCCACAACCTACCGCCTTTACAGTCATGATCAGGTGCCCTGGCGCCAAGATTGGCCTCTAGTTATTTAACTATTAACTACGATATATAAATTTTAATATATTATAATTTTCTAATATGAGAAACATATTCACAGAATTATATTACTAAGCAAAACACAATAATTCATGCAAAGAGATAAGCTGCGTTCCTAAAGGGCTTTTGTTAATGACCTGTTCGCGTGAAGTTCTGAAATTGAGAGCCTAATGATAATATTTTACTTCAAAGTTCAAATTTTGTAATATAAATTTAAAACCAAGAGGCCAGAGTCCAGTCGTGGCAAGGGGCACAAATGCGACTGGATGTAGGTTCGATCCGCATACGAATCACCACGCATTGCCATAAATTGGGAACGGAGTGTCTTAACACTAGGTTCCCTATGCTTTCCCTGTTGTGCGGGATACAGCATGAACCTGACTTCATTTTTTAACTTACGACCAATAATTGTGCTTTGCATAGATTCAATTTAATACCTATCGTTTTAATACCATCATTATTTAATACCATCTCTTAACCAATTCCCTTAATTCCTTATAGTAAAAAGGGTAACATAGGGGGAAAAGAGGCAATCAAGGTGTTCGACCTAGTATCGCTTTATACAAAACCTATAGAAACAAAAACTTTATAGGGATCGTGGAAAACTTTTACGGATAAAAACGTAACTATCTCAGCATTTCTCCTAAGCCTCCTCTCAGACTTTTAATCGATTGGCAGTAAACTATTTATTTTTATAGCTTTTTGTTTTGTCGGTTAATTTGTTTTACTGATACTGATAGAACAATATAATATACCCATTATGTACTTCTATCTTTCGTAGGTTTTCTTCTATTCTTTATTTTTTTTATAACTTTTAATAACAAATGCCAAATTTTTAACAACAAAAGCAAATTATAATAAATATTTTCAAGTATTTATTTTGTTCAGTAGTGGTTTATGTTTACGTTTTATTATCATTACTAGCGACCTGCTCGCGGCTTCGCCCGCCTTAACTACTGAATTATTCATATAATGTATGTTTGCAAAGCACTTAAGATAATGTGAAAATTAATTAAAATTAAACCCTAATGCAACCCGCATTTTCGTAATTCCAATAAGGATTTTCCAATTGTTTTAAAATAAACACAATCTAAATCTTCTTCGCTATAGAGGCAGGCGGGTTTTTTTTGAGCTTGAGGTTAATGCTGTTAAAACAGCGATACCGGTTGGGTAGGCACTACGTGGCTGCCTGTGAGGATAATTAAATAGAACGCATCGGCCGGGAATCGAACCCGGGCCGCCCGCGTGGCAGGCGAGCATTCTACCATTGAACCACCGATGACTGCTCATGACGCGCTTGTATAAGCAAAACGTTGCGGGGCGCGTTTCGCAGCAAGGATGTTTTGATATTGTAACAACTTCTAAAGTACTTATTAAAATGAAAAACAGTAAAAGACAGTTTTGATCTACATTAAATGGCCAACGTAACTAATATACTTATTTATATACTGAGAGTAAGGGATAAGTAAAACTTGACTCGATACAGCTGATGTGTAAACGGCGTGATGTGTTAACAATTAAATGCGTTTTTCTCTAAAACTATTCGCAATTTCGAAATTGTGTGAAAAGCAAATTTTATCTTCGTTTAACGTAGAAAATTAATAAAGTATTTTAAAGGATAAGGATTAATACCATTATGGAAAAATATCCCTCACAATAAAAAATATATTGAAATTACAATTTTTAGACAGAAATATGATCACTACACATTATTCTTAAAAGATACGAATATGCTCTCGCGGACTTTTTTGTAGATCTTATTAAGAGGAACAATACTCCAGTACATTTTTTTCATGTAGTACTTACCATTAAAGCAGCGCATGCGCGAAAGTGTCTCAACGGGTAGGACTTTATACACATTTATCGTATTTATGTTAATTTACATAAGAATGTACAATTAATAAACTATATATAAACCTTCCCTGAGAAATACTCGACCTAATGGTGAAAACCGCATAAAAATCCGTTGGGTGGTTTAGAAGAAGAAGAGTTAGAAAGTTCAGACAGACACGAAAAGCGACTTTGTTTTATAAGATATAGGATAGGATGATGAATATTTATATTACATAAAGTTTTTCTTTGTGTTCTTTAATTTTAACTATGATATCGTACAATAGGTACCTACTAAAAGGAGTCTTGCAACAAATATTTTTATTTTAATTGCCAATTATATTATGAAAGGCCAGGTACAAGCATATTACTCTAAAGGCGACAGAGTAGTATGAGTTCGATCCCCACTCGAGGAAATTAAATATTAAATGTTTTCATTTCATCTTTTGAACAGCGTTGAGTTCCGCCACTCAACGCCAGAGTGCTTAAAACAAGCACTACAAGTTCTATAGTAGAATCATGAATTCAATAACAAACATTTTTAAACAATAGTCCTGCTATGTTCCACTTATGTAATTAACATAAACACAACAATAAATACAATTACGCAACTGAGTTACGTAATATTCATAAAAAATATATAAAATTAATTCATATATATTCATAATTATTCTCTAGAAACATTTAAATACAATATAATATGATATAAGCAAACTGTGTAAACTTTAATGGCACGTACTTAATACGAGCGTATATGAATTGCATTAATATTTAACATTCTAACGTTATATAAAAAATAAATAATACAGCGCTGTTAGAGTTCACTTAATGTAACATTATTATACAGGCTGATTGTTAGATAGATAGACAAACTAATATAGGTGATGGAGGTCATTACCAACAAGTTTTACTCCATATAGTATGCTCTGATATTTTACTAATTCCTAGATATTGCCCATTCAAAAAAAGATCTAAATGACATAATATAATAATTTTTTAAATATTTTTAAAGTGTTATTCCACACTTTTAAAAAAAAATTAGAACGTAGCTGGATTTGAACCCGCGCCTCTTGGACGATTTCCAAACAGGCGCAGGGTACTTATTAAAAGTACCATAATATAATACTGTAGGTAATCAAATGCTCGAAAAAAATATTTTACGTGTTAACCTTAAAATTTACTTAAGACCACGTACTACAAATAATATGTGCAATAATAACGTCATAATATCTATACAAGTAGTAGGTACCTAGTCTTGACCGAATTTCGTTCACACGATTCCTCTGGTTATCCCGCTATGTGCGGGATATGTAACGAAGCTAAAAAATACAATTTTTATTTAATACCAATACAAACAAGACAATGAGACTTTTTAAAATAATAATACCAATTTTCTTTATGGGTTAAAAATTGTCGAAAAAACATCATTTGAAAATTACAGCTTATAACACAAAAACTAGAACATTTAGGGGGGTTAGTCAATATAAAAATTGGCATCCTCTATATTAAAATGTCAAAACTCATAACAGATAAGGAATTAGCGATTACAAATATAATTGTAATTTTTTTATTTATATATTTTAGTAATTTTATTACAATATTAAAAGAAATGTAAATACATTCGTGACTTCAATTTCTTTTTACATTGTGAAGGTAAAATGGTAAACTATAAAAAACCCATAAAGGAAAAAATTGATTTGTAAACTACATATAGATAATATATGTAGGTATATAACTTTTATATTTTTTTACTATAACTATTTATATTTTTGTTTTAATTATGTTGTAATATGTATATTGTTATAAGTGTATTTTTTTTTTCATTTAAACAAATTTTTAAATATTTCGTTTATTTGTATTTCTTTGCTATATTTTACTTTTTAGATTTAACATATAAATTTTCCGATAGTATTTTTCATTTCAGGTAATTTCCATGCAGTAAGAAAATTAGAAGGATATCAGGCATGTGAGTACGTTTTATTTTTTGTTATCATAACGCTTGATTATATTTAACTTTACCTTACTTTATAAGAAATAAAGTAATTATAGCTACAAAAAAAGCTAAAAAAAAGTATTTAAATATATCAGTGTGTAAATCCTATTATATTTTTTTCGATAATTTTGGAGTACCTACCTACTCCTACATGATATTACAGCCAAATTAAATAAGAATTTTAACTGATCATTTACCAAAAAAACAACTTTAAATTTGTGTTTTTTCCTTTCATATATACAATATTGAACTCTGATAAATCACCTCTGATAAAAAAAAAAATATATAAAATACACCTAGCTCTTATTAATTACATATACATTTGCATGACTCAGTTCACTCTACTGTACTCACATTGAACGTTCATTTGTTTACTAATAAAACGTTTATAATAATGTTAGTAGATATTATATAAAACACATGTACCAATATTTACCTATTAATAGAAAATTTCATAATTATTTTAGCTATTCTTCTAACTAAAAAAAAAAGAAGACTTTAGTAATTAAAATGGACAATATAATTTCGATAAGAGATATCTCTCCGTTTGAGGACACCGCGACAGGAAAGCGGGATATGTTTATATTGTGGTAGCATCGTTGTTTTTAAGCTGTTTATCAGTAGAGCGGTGCGCGTGTGTGCGAGAGTGTGGGCGCTCCAAGGCGCGGCCGGAGCGCCGAGCGCCAGTCTAGTCCCGCACGCCGTAGGGTTGCCGCGCGCGCGTAGAGCCCTACCGCAGTCACAAGTTTGTGTACTGGAAACTTTTCGACTATAATTACATTAAAACACAATATATATAACATCTAAGTCAATTTTCTACGTATTCCGCGATAGTGAACGCTCCTTTGAATACAATATCGTGCAAATTTCGCCATTTAGTCGGGTCTATTTTTGAATATTCACCAAACGCTTCGCTGCGAAGTTTTCGAAACGCAACCAGCCGGGTTAACGGCCGCAGTGCGCTGCACTACATCTCTAGTGTTTTTTGTTAACTTTTGTCTTGTGTTGTTATTACCGTGACGCGCCGTTGCCGTGACATATTAACTATATGTAAGTATGACTCGATTTACGATACTAGCTACATAGATAAATAAGTATAAATATTTCAACTCTCACCTGTTGATTACGCGTCGAAACGTCGCATATTTCAAAGTTTCTTTCGAAGTATTAGTGTTTCGTTTTTGTCGATGAATTGAATATAAAGCATATGAGCGAGAGAACGCTTATGTTACGTGCGTTTATACTATAACTACAGTGACTTATGTATGTAGTTGTAGTTATAGTGGTATGTGTAGTGTACAAACGAGCGACGTTCTCAGTTCTCAGTTCTCATGTTCTATTATACGTTTGTTATATTATATACGCAAGAATTTTATTACATGTTCGTTTACCAAGTGAAATAAATGATAATATAATAAAACTGTTATTAATAATTAAATTATTATAGAGGAAAAGTGCTATTTGACTAGCGTGACAAGACGATACATTTTTCGCTTGTCCCGGAACGCAGAAATGTCCCATTTTTTTAAATTGCACATAAATTTGGTCGATCGACTCATGTTTCGCCGAATAAAAAGCCAAAAGCTACACCGAAAAACGAAAATAAACATATTTAATACTGTAGTTAATAATTAATTAAAATTGCATATATAAATAAGATTAATAAACTAATGTCCCGTTTTGAACTGAACAAAGAATGGTCACGTTTCATTTAACACGTGTATCGTGATGCCCGTTCTAAATGCCGAGTGATAACTAGCTTACCTACAAACAAAAGATACCTATTATTTAACATTGTATTGTTATAATAACAAAAAGATTCGTTCTGATGTGGATGTGGGTTCGATGCCCACTCGAGGAAATTAAATATTTAATATTTTCATTTCTTCGCCACTCAAACGTAAGGGACTCGAAAATTAGATAGGTAAGTGGGGAAAAAACTGTTAACTTTTGGTTCCCTCTGCCTACCTTGCTATATACAGGGTGAAGTTAAAATAAAACATGTAATTAATTAATTTTAATATAGAGAAAGCTCGACAGGAAGGACATTGGCATTTCTATTACTGCAATAAATACTTAACATAATTTATTAAATTAAAGTAAAAGCAACAATTATTAGTGGACTATCAACATTTTTATCAATAAAATTTATGGACTCCTATACCTAACTGCATTATTTAATTTATTCTAATGTATGTAGAAACAAGTAATAATTATGTATAATTTTGTATTAATTATTTATATTTTTGGTAATTAAAATAACTAAATACTTCACTTTTTTGTGGGAAAACGTATAAAATATAAGAATAAATTATTTTTATTACTTGTACGTCCTAGTAGGTCGTTCGGAGGTCGATGACAAGATTACATATCTAGTTAATTTTTGTTTTAATACTTGTTTTTTATTAGAATTAGGTTATTTAATAACAGTAGAATTAACTAAATAAATATGATTTAAAAACTCTAATACTGTAATATATTAAAACAATAACAACACCCTATCTGTAGGGTCAATCTGGTCAACACAGCTTTGTATGAATGAATTATCATATTTTATTACCTACGTAATATATAAAAGATATATATTATATCTCTATAATGTTATTTATTACAAATAATTAAACACAATGACCATAACAATATATGTAATGTACGTATGCTAATAAAAATATGAATGTATGAAAAAAATGCTTTTATAAAATCGGTTTTTTTTTTGTAGAAGTAATATCGTTAAAATTTTTTGTCTGTTGTTACTGAGTTTGGCATTTTGAGTTATTTTTCCCTATTTAAAGGTAATGTCTTTTGGACTAGTCAATTTCCCCTATTTAACAAGACTATATATATCGTAGCTCCTATTTCACACTTTTCTCCACTTTCCACCGAATTCTTGTAAGGCATTGAATGTCCAGTGGAAGATCTCAACGTCTCGTTACCAAAACGGAGAAATGAAAATATTAAATATTTCTTTTTCCCGAGTGGATCGAACCCACAACCTTTGCGCTTACAGTCCCATGCTTGTGTCCCTGCTTGTCTATTTCTTCCCATTTGTAAGCAGAGATAATGAAGTGACGAGACACTAATCGAATCAAGAATCACTCGCACTTAATGTATATTATATACAAACATATTATAGGCAAGTAGTGTTTGTTGTTTCCTCATCTTATATGGTTGACCTGGCGACCTTTGGAATTTATAATACCAAACAAGATAACGATATAACGATCTGGAAAAGGATTTCTAGTTTTAATGCTATAAAATAAATTATTATACTTAGGTATCTAGTATATAAAAAATAGTATTAGCTTCTTAATTTCTAATTTAATCTGGTTCTAACTTAAAGAATCAAATGGTCAAGCACCATTTTTGTGTCTTTTGGATTTTCTCACGCTCGAAACATTTTTTATTATGTACATATTTTATTTTAAATTAGGATATATCTAGTTTTTTTGTTAATGGCTAAAAGATTCTCATGTTTCTTTTATTTTAACGTTCGCTTTATCCATAGTTATCAACTTCTTCTTATATTAATCACACATATAAGTATATGTTTTGCAGATCTTAATATATAAACGATTTAAATCACCCTATATATTCACATATGAATATAGCCTAATGATGGCGGCAAATTCCTATCTCATCAGTTTCTTTGTTATATATCATTCATCAAATATAGAATCAATCAATGAATGAATGGACCAAAGTTACCTGAGGTAATAGAAAAGGAAATTGTTTTATTATTTTATTACTTGAGAATTCTTCGTCATATATACGAGTATATTTTAGTTAATTTATCCAAACTGCTTAAAGGTGGAACGGAGTGTCTTAACTCTTGGTTTTTCTGTTTACTTTGCTATACGCTAATGAAACGAAACGTAAAGATGAAACAATTTGATCACCAACTATAGAGGTATTATGTATTTAGTGGCTACCAGTAAAACCAGATTGTTTTAATATCGGAATCGAATCCACAACCACCATACCAAATAATATCCAGAAGTTTTCCTTTAACGTCGTAATTTCCTGCTAACATAAATACAATATTATATTTAAACGATTTAAATATAACCTTAGAAGTCAATCGTAGCTTATACATTAATCTTCTATCTAACATAGATGAATAGGTTAGTATTTCTGATAAATAACTTTAATCCACTCTAAGACGAGAATAATCGACAGGCGTATATTGATGTTGGCATTTGTCCCATGGGTAAAGGGTTTTCAAAACAAATTATTTGTATGGGAAAGTTTTTGATGGTGATGATGTAATTGCCTACCGCATTAGGCCCGTATTTATAAACCACATCTCAAGATCGATCTCAGACTTGAGTGCGATTTATAAATACGGACGTAAATATAGGTCATTAAAACTAAAAAAACAATATCTTCTTTTTTTTTCTTTCATAAATATCATCATTAATAAATAATTTACCCGAGTGGGGATCGAACCCAAAACCGTCACACGCTTGTTCCTCTGCCCGCGATGGCCTCTCAGACAGTATTCAGACATTAAATATCTGACTATTATCTAAAAATGTGAATCCACATCCGTCTGTATTGAAAACGTAATTACTTGCATACCTATATTGTTCTGTGCTTTTCATTTTGAATTGCCTTTTTTATTGCGGCGTTGAGTTCTTTACCTCAACATGCGATAATGCGGATTCTGGCGGAAGGCGGAGAACGAGTGTTTCGAAACTTATTTCTCTCTGCCTACCCGATAAACGAGATAAAACGTGAAGCTTTGAAAACGTATTTTAATATTTCACTTGTACAGTAATTGCTTGACTATATTTAATATTTGCCTTATTATGATATTTGTTATAATATGTATTATATTAATATATACACTCAAAATTTAATTAAGACTAGACAATACAATGTACAACAAATAGAAATTAATATTCGGCTCGATCTTTCGGCATCGTAATTAGGTAACGACGCAAGTAGGTCGAACTTTCATTGTTCATCATATCTATATAATATGTAATGAACGGAGTGACTTAACACTAGGCTCTCTGTGCCTACCGTGCTATGTGCGGAAAAAAATACACTAAGAGTGATTTATTTAATTTAAACGGATACAAGAAGTGTTAAATAAATATTTAATAAAAAAAATGATTCAATGACAAGCACACGACCTCACTAATAACTTCTATGAATATTTATTTTATGCCAACACGAGTATTCTCCAGTTAAATATTCTTGTTTCTCAAATTAATTGGATATTGGTTTTTTGTTTTAACGAACTCTATTTTGGCCCGTATTTATAAAGCGCTCTCTTCTCAAGTCTGAGATCGATCTTGAGATACAGCTTGGAGCTGTTTATCTTAGCTATGTAAACAGATATCCCACATGTAAAGAAACCGTTTGGTTGATGGTTTGATAATCCCTAAACGATTTTTGATGACCCGACTCTCTGACGTAATGCTAATTTAAATGCCAATTTCTTCGCCAAAATAAACACAGCGTACAAAGCATCACAGTTGCGTCAGCTTTTCTGAGCTATTGTTTTGCAGTCAGTATTTGAATTAAATATTTTGAGCGAAGTCGAATTTTATTAAGCACTTAGCAAAAACAATAGAAATATAATATATTTTTTTTGTGAAAATTCCATTTTGTGTTAAGAATCAACTTCACGCTGTATCCCGCACACAGCGGGGTAGGCAGAGGGAACCTAGTGATAAGACACTCCGTTCCCCACTTTCTGCCGAATTCTGGAGGCTGGACACGTGCAACACACGTATGCTTGCAGAATTCGACAGAAAATGGGGAACCGGGTGTCGTAAAAATAGGTTCCCTGTGCCTACTCTGCAGCTGATTTAGTTAAATTTAATACGAAATTTGCTGAGTCAGTTTTTTTATTAATTGCAAAAGATTTTCTCAAATAATCATATAAAAGGCGCGTCATACTCAATGCTAATGAGCGTCGTAGTACATTTTATCTAATCAACATAGATGTTTATGTTGGCGTTTGTAAACTTTCCCTTGTTATTTATTAATGTATGTATGTATGTATGTATGTATAGTACATATTTTCTCAATAACACGGAAAGTCATATCATGATGATATTGGTCTTCAGATCAGTAGTTAGTGAATAAGATTGTGTATTGACTTTCTATAGCTATACGTGGAGAACGGAGTGTCTTAACACTAGGTTTCCTTCTGCCGACCCTTCTATATGTAGGATACAGGTTGACTGAATAAAAGAATTAATTATACAAGTCCATATCTAATTGATGTTAAAACGGCGTTAAGAATTAAAATCTATATATATATACTTCTCATCAATTATTCTATCAATTATTCTCAACTAATTAAAAAAACACCCAACCGGCGCTCATGCTCAACACGAAGGCACATGCAAGTCAAAGTTACGGGAACGGAGTATATTAACACTAGGTTCCCTCGACCTACCCTACCATACGCGGAATACAGGGTAAAGCTAAAAAAAGGGTGTGACTGTAACGCGACGTTTGTAGATTCGATTTCCACTCGAGGAAGTGAAATATTTATTTACGTTTATATTTCCATTTCTTCACTTTGAAAAAAAAAAGAATTAACTCTACAAATCTATACAAAATTGACATTAAATATAAAAGTTTATATATTTATTTAAACTATTCTCAACTAAGTATTATTCCACTCAACGTATTCAAATACACATACAAGTAGACGTACATACAATACTAGTGTAACACAAGCATGCGATTGTTCTAGCTGATCGCTTATTCAATTGCAAAATTGCTTATCAAAGATCGGAGATCTTTAGAGTTGATTTTATGTAAGAACAAACTTACATCACAACTCCTAAGGCTTACTCGATTATGAGAAAAGAATAGTGTTGTTTTCAAATTTTGAGTTAATTAATATTTTGATCTTATTGAGGCTAGTCGCGAACCATGACAAGTTGTGGGTTCTATTTCCATTCAAAGAAATGAATTTCCTATTCTCATTTTCTCACCATGATACCGAAGCAAGGCGCGGCCTTGAGTTTTGCCTCTACGTGTAAAGCCTGTAGAATTCGACGATAAAATGGGGAACGATGTGTTTTAACACTAAGATTTCTCTGCCTAACCTGCTATCTGAAAAAAAACCACATATGTTATTAAATTTTTTTACTCTGGATAACAATAAAGAAACGAAATGCAATATATCAATAAAATTTACGTAGAAAAAATATTAGAAACAAACCACCACATTTGTTGACAATTACCAATCTAACAACCCGGATCTCCTTGCGTTCTCCACGTCCTGCCCCAGTAGTCCGCTATCTCATCATCAGGCGTATCTGGCTCTCTGGCGCCTCTTAATTGCCCCAGACTAATAATTATTATCAGTTCGCGTGCGCCGCCCCGCCCTCTACCGGAGGACGGAGATACGCAATTACAACTACAAGTATACATTACGCACACTAGTTCATTGGTTGAGTTGTAAGCACGTGGTGTACTGGTTGCAAAAAAAAAATTTGAGGATTTTTGTCAATTTGAATATTTTTTTGATTTTTTTTTTACCTTCAAGTTAAAATTTTGATATTATTTTTATGTTTTTATACCTAAATCTTTTACTTTTTCTATTAATTATATTATACTAGTTTGTAGTAGGTATATAAAAACAAAGGCATTAGCAAAACACTATTAATTCTTAAAGGTGAACAACCCCACTGCGTTGGAAGCAGTGGCGTCTGGAATAGCAATTATATTGTTACTTGAGTTAGCTATATTTTTTAATTCAATTTTTCTTAAGGAAACCGTATTGGGTGGAATTTGAGGTTTTATTTTACCAATTCTTTTTCACCGTTATGCAAAACGGTAATTGTTTGAGAACATTCTTGGTTCATTATGTTTTTTTATAAAGAGAGAGAGATTATAAAGAGAGTTCTCTTCTCTCCTTTATTAGGTAAATCATATTAATGAATACACTAGGGTTATTGTGCGGTGTACAGTTTTATTGGATGTTTGACCTCGCGTTATCGTGGCAAGCCTCCATCGTGTGTACCTAATCGTTTGTTATCGCAACTCACAGTCTATGTCTCTTTGAACGTTTCAGAGGTCTTTATTTTATGTTTTTGCATAATATAAACAGGTTCCCTAAAGGTAACTGACTAAAAACGGTTTTGGTAATGACTAAAAACTGGTAATTGACTAAAAACCTTTAGGAAACCTGTTTGTTACGTAAATTATGATAAATTTTATTTTTTAGAGCAATGAAGTCCAAATTTTATACCGTTAAGATTAGAAATAAGATATTTTAATAAATAATCTAATAAAATTGTATAAAATAATCATCCAGGAAATATATCCAAAAAAAAATAAAATAATATTGAAATATTTCATAGTCATTTTCTATCTTAACAATACAAATTGTTATTGTAGTAACAGTATTCTAGTCGTGTCCAAAGAACTACCTTGAACCTAGCGATGCTCACGAAACGGTTTCAACTTTCAGTAAGTACGTAAGTTGTTTAGTTTACCTGAGAGGACGACAGACGGTCACGAGTCCAAATTATTAAGGGAATATAACAAATGCAATATATCTCTTGTCTCCTGCATATTGCAGGGAAGATAGAGGGACCTTGTGTTGAGACTCTCCGTTTCCCATTTTCCACCGTATTTTCGAGAAATTTAAAGAGTTGAATAGAGAACCTCAAAGCCGCACTTTGTCTTACTGACACTATGATGATACAATTTAAATTAATGATATTTTCACAATATGTTGTTTTAAAACTAAAATTCAATAAAATAAAATAACGTAAAAAATATCGGCATATATATATATATTGTAAATACATATGTTTTTTAAAATAAATATTAAACGCTCAAGGTCTTCCTTCCTTTCCTTTTACGCAGCAGATTATGCTAATGCCCAACGTCTGTAATACGATGTAATGAAAAACCTAATGAGGCATAGAGAACTTTACTATTTATGAGAATAATTATAATAAATAATTATTATATTTGTAATTGTTTGAAATAAACTTAAATGTCTTGATTGGCCACGTTCTTCTCTACACTTGCTATGTGTTGAAAGAATAGAAGAGTAGAACGAAGAAAAAAGAACGAAAAAGAGCTTAAACTAGAAATCTACATAAAATTATTTAATCCAAAAAAATATAGAAATAAATGCAAAAAACATACAAAGTAAAAGATGATTTAAAACTAAGTATGTAATCTAAAAGATTCATCAAATAATTTTAACCTATTAATTACATATCAAGCATTTATCTACAATTTCCATAGATTTCCCATGGATATTTTATATCAGAAATTTCCAGTACGATCTAAAGAGTACCCAGTTACCTCACCTCTTAAGGACCAGAACGTGTACGACCCAATCCCATACAATAGTTGCTAGCAACAATTACTCTAACCAAAATATATATCGTAAAGCATAACAAAAATCCATCTATTGTTCTTATAACATAAATGGGCCATAAAAAGTTTCTTATATCGATAACTTGGTCGTTTGTAATCGCGCCTACAATCCACGCGCGGACCACCCGCGCGCCCACTTCTTATTAATTCAATCGATATGTCCTCACTGAAACATTGTGTTCAAACACTCTGTTACTTTATTGCTGTGAAGCTAGTTATTGGTTGTATTGTATCTGATATGTTTTCTGTAAGTGTCTTATCTTATCTGTAAAATCCAGAGTTTATATATGGGGAGGAGGATCTTTTAGTAAGAATGAAAGAAAAGAAATTAAATGATTTATAAAAGTAAATAAAATAAGACAGATTCACGCTGTATCCCGCACACAGCAGGGTAAGAAGAGGGAACCTATTTAAAACACTCTGTTCCTCATTTTCCTCCGAATACTGGAAGCATTGCGTGGAACTAAACGCCGCGCTTTGCCTTAACAACATAACTCAATAATAGCAATAGGATGTTTTAATAATACATTTATTACATTTCCACAAACACATAATTTTCTATTTCTTGCTTTCATACGAACAAACATTGTCATAGGTAAATCCTGTATCGTATACAAACTGTTTCACAGCATCTATTTTCTGTCGCCAACTGAGAGGGCACGACCCTGCCGCATGACGTCATATTACAGATGAATGAACACCTACCCCCTAACCCTACCCTGACACCCCCTAACTCAACCCCTATACCCCCTAATGGTCATTTTTATACAAGCGACGAGCTTAGATATCAAAGCCACATCTGGTATGTCTCCACGAAGTTATTGTTGTCTGGGGGCTCGTGTCCCTGTTAAACAATAATAGAATTAAACTTTTATATTATTTTTTCTGTATAGAATTATAACATTTTAGTTTATAAAACTGGAGGGCGTCGTGGCAGCGGCACAAAGGTGTAACTGTAACGCGAAGGTTGTGGGTTCGATCCCCATTCGAGGAAAATTTCTTTGCTCTAGTAGCAAGACAAGAGCCCGGCGTTTCGTTCTGCCACTTAACACGCAATGTCTAATGGAAACGGAGTGCCCTAACTCTAGGGTCCCCTTTGCCTACCCTGCTGTTTGCGGGATACAGCGGGAAGCTGACTTTTTTTAAGTCGAGCTAAGTGTAATATAAGACGTTGTCGTTATTACATTGCATTGTGAAACCGGTTCTCGTGTCTCGTTGTAAAAACTACAAAGGGTCGTACACTCGAACAGGCACCGTATTTGGTCTAACGCGAAACTTCCAGTTCGGACGAGCTCTTATATAACTGTCTAAACATATGTATGTATATGTATACATGGTGCTATAAGAAGCGAAATCGATATTACTTTTCTGAGAAAGATTGATGTGTTTATATGTTTTAGGCTGAAAGTATACCATGTATTAGGAAAATACAGAAAAAAACACTTAAATTATGAGTAAAAATTGTCACATATGATAGATTTCTCAAAATATTTTGGCCTTTTCGCAAAACTTAACGAAATTATTTTTTTACTTAATCAAAATATTAAGAAAGTTTATGTTTCAATATTTTTTATAATATTAAATATCGGATTCTAGTAGATTGCTAGGAAGTCCACAATAATTAATTCCTGAAACATATTAAATAATTTTGCATTCGTCAACTGTTCTCTCGTCTCCATTTATCTAAGCTGTTCATTTTACTTTTACTATAGCTTACGGAACAATGAAGTCCTCGTCTGAGCATGGGTGTAATATCTTGATGGCTGAGCGTAAGCGCCTTGACCTTCCGTCGGTCTGTGACCGCATGCAAACAACTCAATGTAAAGTACATGTTTTCCCAATTGTATTTCTGGCATAGCTATCGTATACTATATAATTGTGGAAGTGTTGATGAAATAATTTTAGTTATAGAAGCTTAAAATATTGCTAACAATTAACAACTATTGATGATCTAAAAACAAAACAACTTAAATTGATTTCACATGTTAGCTCTCTAAGATGAAACATTAATAATTAATAATATCTAGTTCATATAAAATTTAAACGAGTACAAAAGAATTTTCCACTAAAACGCCACTGACACAGACCAGATCAGATCAGATCTCCTAGAAATGCCAACGTCGTTGTTTTATTAACAAGTGTGTTTAAGATTATAGAGCTAAAAGATCATGCTTCGACGAAACGAATTGATGTCAGACATCAGCACCTACTTTAGTGAAACATTGACTTACTTTTCATAACGGCGCATAAAAAAAGTCGCCGTTGTATTTTTTATTTCATTCTTTGGTGACGAGCGACGGCGGAAGCTTATATTAGGGAGCACTTAGCGAGAACTATTCAATACGTGTCTGTCCTACTTAATTCTCTGTCAAATTTCCCTTTTATTTTTCCTTATTTGGGGAGGGGGTTACTATATTTTTTGTTTTCTTTTCTTTGCAGTTAATGCACGCTGCACCCGTGTAGTGTTTGGCTGGAAGGGTGGTGGCTACAGATGACCTTTTAGTGGTATCACTCTGTGTTTAGTGGTTGTGGTTGTGGTTTTGAACGTATAGTGTAGTGTTACGTAGTGTTGCCAGTGTCAGTGATGTAACAGTAAAAGTCTATGGAAGTGTTAGGGTTTGCTCGGAATGTTTACGAAGCACGGCAAGGCTCCTGAGCGGTGCCATCACCTCTCGCATAGGAGCTGCAAGAAAAAAAAGCAACCCCCCCACACGCCGTGGAAGTACTTGATGAATTGCCCACTTGTTAGGAAATGTTTTGGTATAGTATTGTTTTTTTTCTGATTTTTATCGTTTAATTTTGTTGTTTTATTATGACATACCAAAGATTATGTTATACTATTTTAGTTTATCGTTAGCTGGGGCAACTTTAGTGTTAATATTTGGTATTAAACAGAAATTTTAATTATTAAATTCATATAACATAAACTCAGAGCTTAGATCTCAATTTATGTAAATAATAAATAGATGCAATCTTATTCTACGAGTACGACTAACGTAAGCAACCCAAGCTTTACCCGTTAAACATTGTTTGTTTTTGTATTCCAAGAAACTTCTTGCGAGTATTTTTAACTCTATACTAACTTTCGCGTCCAAATAACAGTCGGCGTACTTGGAAAATTCCATTTTGATTATTAAAACTAAAACGACAGGCACAGCCTTGAACGTCCAGTATGCTTATTATTTTTGTTTTAAAAAGTGGCTAGCTTTGTCGAATCTTTTACAGTTTCCATAAATATTTTTTGACTAAGTTAGATCCGAATCTTGGGTTTTAGTATAAAACAGTTATACTTATGTACACACATCTGTTGAAAAATATTTTTATATAAAAGAAAACAATACACAAAAAAAATTTTTATAATTGTGATATAGAGTATATTATCTCATAATTATGAAATGATGTGTTAAAGGTTAAAAATCATTAATTACCAAATGAAATACTCGCTCCAGTCTACTTCAAAGGTATTCTTGTTACAAATTGAAAATCTGACTCTTAGTACAAACGTACTAACTTTGTACTAAGTCTTTTATTATTTTTCTTGTTTATGTTATTAGTAACCTCTGCCAAATACAGTTGATAACCTTTATATTGTTAAATATTGATATTATCTAAGGTTCCCACAGTATATATATATTTCTTTAAATTAAACAATTAATGTTCATTAATTTTTAATGGTAAAAATAAAATATACGAACATAAATACTTCCATTAATTATATTTCATCAGATATTGTTAATATTAACAACATAATATAAGTAAGAAGACGAGTGGATGAATCATGAAGATCTCAGACCAGCTCGGTTGATGAACGTACCCGACCTTGCGGCAACATTCCATAGTGTTGTAACAGATCGGACGATCGAGGCGTTTATATGAGTTATATGAGGCCTAGACTTCTTATTTATATGAAATTCTCATATAATTAGATCTACTAAATAAAATTCGTTCTTAATGTGTCTACTATTTTTTTCTGAAATATATAGAAAAAGAAAATAACCACGCTTAAGATCAAACATTATGCGTCGTAAAACGTAAGTCAAACATGGTCCTCATTATTCATTGTCTTCATACATTGTCTTGTCAATGACATCGATTATTTTAAAGGCCTACAAGACAAGGATGCTTTTCAAGTTTAACTTTTTCCTCAGTACATTTGTCGAATGATTAATTGAGACAGGTAGTATGTTTATCCGTTATAGGAGAGACGGGTTAATAAAAAAAACATGTATCTTATCGTGTACGGTACAGCTTGTGAGTCATCGGTCCATTTCTCAGCAATCAGTAGTTTCCGAAGCGTAATATAAGAGGAAGTTTGCATATTGGTATCTAAATTCATTGTTATTTCTCTAAAACGTAGATTGTCTCCAGCGTTAAGCTCAGCAAGCAGAAAAATCTTATTTAAAACATATTTTTTTGGCAATAGCTTTCTTTTTACAACGACGTTTAAAATATAATTGTGAAAAGAACTCTACGCCTTATTCCACCCCCAATGAGAAAATAACACGAACGACTCGTTATTTATGACACTAGCAAATTGTTGGTGTTAAGGGATCATATGTCTATGTTTAAACCTTTACACTGTCAGTGTCTATAGAATTTTCTCTAAGAGTGAAACAAGACAGGCACTTAAATACCTCTATTAATAAAAGAGGTGCCATTACTAGAATCTAAAATGTCATAGTAGAGTGTTACTCGAAAACGAAATTGAAATATTGCTTGAAATTTCAAATGAAATATTTACTATATTTTTCTCCTATTCTTAAAGTAATTTTAATATACAAAACCTACAAGAGGAACGTTTGTACTGACAAAGTGCAAAGGACTGTTGACTCATAGCACCAAGTTCCAACTTTTACTTTTTTGCGATTAGTCAACACGATTAGTTTGGCGACTGGTTGAGTGAGTTTACTTGTTGCGCTTCGGTAATGACGGGCGTCCATCTCACGTTGTCGGTTGTTTCATTACGTTACATTAGACGATTCCGTCGTGGTGGTTGGGGGTTCGATCTCTACTCGGGGGAATGTATTATTATTTATTTATATTTACTTGTTTTTCGGCACTAATCTGGCACCAATGCAAAAGCCCAGCATTCAATTCTGGCAGTCAATACGCCATGCCTCACAAAAATCCATCAAAATATGGGGAACTGAGTGTCTTTTCCCCTAAGTTTTCAGGGTTTCCCTGCCTATCCTGCTTGCTATATGCGAGATAGCGTGAAGCTGATTTATTACACAGACGCCAAGAAATTACTGGTACCCACTATTTACTAGGACTACCTAGTACTTACAGAACCTCCGATACTGGATAGTGTTTTAACGAGATTTTAATGCCGCACTCGCAAAACTTATAGCCACTGGCGCCATGAAGGAATTTATGTTAGTTTATACATGACGTGCAGACTTGTAAATTAATATTTTATCTACAATTCGCTTCTCAGATTATGGAGAGATTTATTATGTTATTTTTAATCTTTTAAAAAGATATTTTTCCTATATGCTTATAATATTGTTGTAATTTAGATATTGCAAAGTAAGGTAGGCAAACGGGAACCTCGTGTTAAGACGCTCCGTTCCCCACTTTCCGCCAAATTCCAGAGGCATTGTGTGTTGAGTTGCAGAACTCAGAGTCGCGTTTTACCTCGACACCTGAGCGAAGCAAATATTAAATATTTCATTTCTGCGAGTGGGAATCGAACCCACAACCTGTCGCGTTTATCTTATATAGCAAACGCTTGTGCCACGAACGGTCTTTAATATAAAAAGTACCTAATAATAAAGAAATCTTTAGACTTTTAAGTCCTTTGATATTTTGGTTAATATTCTATTCGAGTGGTATACCTGGGGCGGGCGGATCACGATTTTTCCCAGATGAATATATTACAGGTGCTTAGTATTCTGAACTGGAAGCTGAGATTGCGTTGCCTTGTCGCCTTGAGGGAGCCATTGCATACTGCACCAAAGGAAGGAATTACCGATTCCATTATAATTTTTATCATTATTGAGTTATGTATGTAGTGGCGCGAGCGTGTGATTGTAAACGACGGTTATGAGTTTGATTTCCAGTTAGTGTAATTATTATTTGTTAATATTTTTATGTAGTTCCTTTGGTGACAAGGTAAATGCTATTCAGCACGCCATGTCTCATCCGGCGGAAAGTGGAAAAAGGAGTGTCTTAATATACTTATTCTACGAAAAGCTGAAAAAAAAGAGTTTAATGCATAGAATATTTTTAGTTAATCTACATCATTATTACAGGATTTTGCCATGTTTTAAAACTTAATCTTATAAAAGTTATTATTTCTCAAGACTTATCTAAAATCAATTTAATTATTTTAATGCATAATTGATGAAAGGATTCATAAAAAACACTATGATATAACCCAGTTAGTTTCGCATGTTTATATTTTATGAGCTTAGTGCTCTAGAACCAAGAATCACTATAAAGTTCATATAAATCTCATTATCAATTTCCCTATCCTACATAGTATACATACATGGCTTCGGATTTGCGTATAACGAAAGGTTAATGTTACAGTTTATACAATAGTTAGTGGATAGTTAAGGCGAACCAAACTAAATTTAACTGACATGTTAACTTTTAGTTTTAGTAGGTAGCTACCAACTTTATCCCGAATAGCAAGGGTAGAGGGAACCTTTTGAGCAGGTTCCCTTTCTACCCCTTTCTTTCCCTGTCACCAAATATAATAATAAAAATGTTTGGATACCTAACGTTAAAAGATATATTGAAAATTTGACATTCCTTAGGAAAAAAAAAACATTGAAAATTTTCAATTTTCAAAACTTGAAAGTCAATGGTATGAACAAAGAAGTCATTTTCAATATCATTAAACAAATATTGTCTCTTGATGAGAAATTAATTTATCTCTATATTATATTATACTCCACCTGCTTACATAGTAAATAAAGAATGTCCTCCGTATATGTAAATAAACAATATGTAAAGATAAAAAATCGTATCAGAATATACGCATGTGTTTTTAATTTAAAACGTATATTCGTTCGTTTAAAACTTTTGTAGATGGTAATGAATCATTATTGCACTTTTCATTTTTCTTCAGCGTCAGGGTAGGGAGAGAGAGCCACTCCACTCCCATTTTTCGTCAAATTCTGGAAGTCATGCGTGTTGAGTGGCGCTTAGCCTCGCCTTGACACCAGAGCAAAGAAAATACTAAATAATTCATTTCCTCGAGTGGGAATTTAACTCTCAAGATTTCGTGCTTACAGTACATGCTTGTTCCTCTGTGCCACGACTGGCGTCAGGCCTGACGAACTCCTCATGAGTAGACTTAGTCATTCTTATTTTTTTAAAAGCAAAAATAATGTTTACGAAATCCATTCTGAACAAAAACAATGTTTCGTTTATCAGCTTCACACTGTAACCTACACATAGCATGTTAGCACAGGGAACCTGGTGTTAAGACACTCCGTTCCGAATTTTTCGAGGCATTACGTGTTGAGTGGCGGAACTCAACGCTGGGCTTTTGCCATTGTTTCTTTTATTGGAGCTTTAATAAATCTAATAATAAACTCAATTTTAAGTTAAAATTCACAACATTAACTCAATTAAAACGGCAACACAACACGGATTCGGCTTAAAGTCGTAAAATTTAAAAAAAAAATTACACACGGAAGCCATTTTCTAATTTGAGCAATCCCGAGCTCAGCGGTCGTAAAGCGGGCTCAATTCATAGTGGCAGTTGCTTTGACCCCATATAGGACGCAGTGAGGACGATTCACTAGTTTATGTTGTTAGACTATTATTCTGATAGCCGTATTTTGTTATACGTTTGTTTGTAGTTCAAATTTAGTCTTGTTGGTTTTTAGTATTAATTAAATGATTTTGTCTTTTTTTGACGTGTTTAACTTGCATAAATTGATGACTTCTGGCTGCTCACACGAAAAAGTATGTCTCGTTGTCACGTTCCGCCCGAGCCGGGCGTGCGAGCGAGAGCGAGGATAAAACGATAGAGAAGCACGAATTTATACAAAATTATGATAATAACTCGATTTAATTTTTTCACAATTTTTCATCAATGTGTTCTTATGCCGTAATCACGTAAAACGTTTTAAATTTAAAATATTGTTTTATCGTTTGTTCTGTCAGCAAAAATCTTAAAGTATATGATTAATGATTAATCTAAAAGGCGCATTTAAAATATTTATAGCAGGTACTTCTAAAATATTTAACATCATCATTTAAACAATTGTCCTAACAACGAGGATTGTAATGCATCATACTAACCACATGTTCCATGTCACTTCTAAATTCTCTAGTCCGAGGTTTCGACCTCTGCAGTCATTAATTACAATTTGTGTTGGAGTCGTTCTTAATAGCAGTTTAGCGTCTTGCCCACGCGCAGTCGGTAAAATTTCGGTCCGTCCTAAATGCCCTATAGACACAATTGGTATATTACTAACTACCCAAACGCGGCTTCGCCCGCTTATTATGTTATAGTCAAATTATTAAATCTGTACATAATTTGTAGCTTATGTGCTATTCTGATATGTAAGCAATATTACTGTAAAGTTTCATCACAATCTGTTCAGTAGTTTTTGCTTAAGAGTGGAACAGACATCCATTCTCACAATCTTTCACATTTATAATATTAGTTGGACTACTTTTTTAGGATTGAGTAATTTCATTAAAATAATATTGATAATTGCTTTTTTTATGAAATAATTAATTCTGGGATTTGGGATTGGGCATTGGGATAACACTGGTTTTGCATTAGAATTCTATAATGATCCCTGGTGCTTAATTAAAATCTAGATATTATACAAATTAAGATTTATTTTCGCATTTTGTTTTTCTACAAAAAAGGTGAGTATACTACATAAATAACAAACGAACAAACAAACTTATTTTAAGAATTAAAATTATACAGTTTAATTTATCATTAAAAGCCTCCAGGACCCTTAATTCTTGTACCCCATCAGATAAATTAGTATCTAATATATTGAGGTCGGCATGAAAGTTCGTAAATTGACCTTGCTGGCAGTTTTCTTCTGTATTTGTATACAAAATGTTAAAAGACTTCATAGAAATCTAGAGTAATATATCAACTATAGCATATTAGATCTTACCCATTTATTGAGACATTAATGTACCTACATTTATATTTATTTTTATTTATTAAATCTTTCTTCAACAATGCTTATTCTGCAAGTAATAACTTATGATGGTTAAATTTAAAGTCTTATCGAGCTTTGAGATTCGATACAATCACAGTATAAAAAAAATCAGCTTCACGCTGTATCCCGCACACAGCATTGTAGGCAGAGGGAACTCTGTGTTAAGACACTCCGTTCCCCACTTTGCCGAATTCTGGAGGCATTGCGTGATGAGTAGCAGAATTCAACGCGCTTTGCCTCGACATCAGAGCGAAGAAATGGAAATATGAACGTAAATAAATATTTCATTTCCTCGAGTGGGGATAAAACCCACAACAATCGCGTTACAGTCACACCCTTGTGCCGCTGCGCCATGACGGCCTAAATTACCTTAATTTTCTTTTTTCTATATATATTTTTTTGTTTTAATTGAATTCTGATAATTGATAACAATCAGGCACATATATATTGTGTACAAAAACTATATATAAATTAAAATTTTGCCAGTAATAGGTTCGCGTTATTTTATTTTATAATTGAATTGTTTTATTTTTGTATTGAATCCTACTGAGCTTAATTAATTATTGTATTGGTTGTTCTTTTTATATTATTTGTACTTTGTGTAATAACAACCAATTCTCGAATTTTCATAAAATAAATAGTATGTTCTTGTTTTAAAAACAGCAATTGTCGTTAGTAAAGTGTGTCGGTAGTGGAAAAACTTTGAAGCATTTGTGAAATCTACTTTATATTTGTGAACTTATTGATATAATAAGAACATTAAAGTATTATAGAAAACATAAATGATTTTTTAAATATAATATTTATTACTTTCGTCGTAGGATCGCTTACAAAAAGTAACAAATATCAAAGGATATTAATTCAAATGACATTAAATACTTACACTGCTATTCAATACAAAAGCGAATAAACAACGCTATATATAAAGTCTAGACTATAAATTAGTGATTTCTTCATTAATTCCTCAATTTCTCCATTTTTTTAAGCTGCCTAATCTAATAGCACCTATACTGTAAACATATTTAATTTGAGTTAGGCCAACTTTGCTAGTTTTCACCAGGGTCAGGGTAGGTTCAACGACATGGTGTTGTTCTCACAAACCCTCGCATCGATCGACAATGATATACTACAGCCTCCATTCATGAGTGACATACGAAACGAGTACAAACAGCTATTAATCATTGACATTTGTTTTGTATACGCCATCAATCTATTTGGTTACTTTCAACGTTTCTATTGGTACCAATTTATCTAGGTATATGTACGGGTGAATGGAAATATTTATGTAGTTTCTTGTAAATATATTATATTTATATGCTTAAGCATAAATAATTTATATAATATAACTTAAGAAATTTTCTTGTGGTTTATTATAATGCTTTGATTTTTTAATTATTAAAAGTATGAGTTGGTGTAGTAATAATTCTTATTAAAAAAATAGGTAACAATTTTATTTACTTTTTGACTTCGACAGACTAATAATAAAATGGTGATTTATTTTATTGCAAAGATTCCTTGAATAACAAATATAAAATCCGCTTTAAATCTGGGATATAATTGCTTACATGTTACTTATTAGCTTTGGTATAGCATAAATTTTTTTCAAAGCAATAAAAATTACAGAGCACTACTACTAAATTATATTTATTTTCAGCTTCTCAATATAGGATCATACATTATTAATGAAATACAAAATTCATTTTGCTCGCCTTAATTTCAAAAGGCACGCATTCAGATTTTAAATATTCCATCTGTTTGCAAATCTCGCACTTTAGAGAGTAGGTTGTATAGAACATTCATAAATTGCTTTTGCTTAGCAAACATTATAAGGCTCTGTTATTTTTGGAATAATACAATGAAATGTTTAATTTAGAGGCCAGTCGTGGCGCAGGGGCACAAGCCTGTGGCCGCGAACGCCACAGATTGTGGGTTCGATTCTGCCCCGAGGATTTCCTCAAATATTTAATATTTTCATTTAATGACTCCGGTAAGGGAGAAAAATGTGGCGGTAATTTCACCGCCGCTCATGAACTCATGACATGAAAATCTCCAGAATTCGGCGGAAAGGTGGGATCGGAGTGTCTTTACACTAAGCTTCCTTTACCTACCTTGCTATAAGCGAGATATAGCGTGAACCTAAAAAAAATTTATAAATAATCTAATATACTTTGTAGATATGCAAAATGTTTTGTTTTATCGAAATTTAACTTTTTAGAAATTACTTTAAATACATATTCATTTATGTTAATTTGTTTGTTAACATTTGAATTAGTTATAAATGTAAATTAAATTATATTATAACGAAGCATAGTGCAAATGCTGTTCACATCACCTTTTAGTCCACATCTAGTAAACTATAAACGTTTTGATATTTTTTTTAACTTCACAGTATAACCCGCATTTAGGTAGACGTAGAGGGTTTAGTGTTAAAAAGTGGGGGGAGTAGAGCTCGTTGCCAAAACTAGGGAATGATAATAATTCCGCCCCTTGAATGGCAATTAAAATATATATAATATACATGTATAATATTTTTTGAAGATATTTAATGAGAAATGACGTGATAGTCTATTTTACTTACCCTACTTGATGTCAGTCAGTGTCAGTAAGAACAAACCGCGTTTTCCCTCTTAAGAAGATTAAAATCTGCATAACTGATGCTTGTTGTTAGAGGCAAAGGGAATTTTGTGGTTCTTTATATCGGCTATTATCATTGAATATTTATTTCGCACGATAAATCCTTTTTTTGTGTAATTTTCTCTGCCAGGCTACATTATTACTACAGACTTAAACGCGGCTTCGCCCGTTTAAACTAATTTTTCTATATAATAGCCAAAGTATAGTATTTTTTTTAATAAAAAGTATCCAATGTCCTTTCTAATATCTCTAAAAATATGTGTACAAAATTTCAGGATAATCGGTTGAGTAGTTTTGGCGTGAAAGCGTAACAGACAAACTTATATTCACATTTATTATATTAGCGTAATGATGTAGAATCTGTACTTATCATAATTCTTATATATTATACGTAATACGGTAATGAGCGAAATTATAATACATTTTGCATTCAAAAGATAAGTGGTTAATACTGCAATTTGAGGCTTTTCTGGACGATAATTTTATACGTGTTTAAATTGCTACCGTGCTACGGAAATGACAAAAAAAAAGAACGTAAATCGCTCAAAAAATAAAAATTTTAATGCACTTTGAGTGGTAATCAACAGGTTTATTTATTATTTCTACAGCTAGTATCGTAAATAATGTTAAATAATAATAATAATAAGAAAAAATAAATAGTGTTGTGTTGAGTGAATGAAATAATAAATGAAGTGGCAATGTAGTGGAAGTGTCAGCCGACTGATGGAGTCGCGTGGACGGTAGCGCCCGCATGGGGCAGACGGCGAGCATGTGCCGCCTCCACGGATCATGTCTCAATCACAAGAAAAGTACGTATGTTCGTTTGTAGAACTATATTTTTTATATATATATATATTATACTAGTGGACCCGAATGCGGCTACGCCCGCTTGAACTATAAGAATATTTATTAAATATATTTATGAAATTATTTACAGTTTTCAATAGAGAGATGCGTTAAGCAAGCTCATTTTGGGTGACGTTTTCTAACAACAAACTTTCCAAATGGTTGCTTAGCAAGGACGGTTGTTATTAACATGGCGGAATAAATTATATGTCAAATTAATAAATATTTTAATATATTGGTATATGTCGAAAATATTACAAATATGAGAAAAAAAAGTATCCTATGTTCATCCCGGGACCCTCAAGTATCTCTATATGAGTATTTTATCACAATTAAATTAGCGGTTTGGCCCTGATTGCGTAAAAGACAGACAGACAGACAGACAGAGTTACTTTTGAATTTATAATATAGGTATGGATATATATTGTACGCGGCGTTGAGCTCCGAAGTTTAGATTCAACACGCATTGTATCGAAAATTGGGCGTGGGAGAGGACGTGTCTTAAGTAGCGTCTCTCTATTTTACTATATGGGGGAAACGGCGTTAAGTTATGTAATTTTGTTTTGTGTGCCGTAAATCTTATATTATAATTTGTGGATAGCATAGTGTAAAATTCTTATTTATGTTGTATTACCAGTAGGTTGCCTTTTAGCTGGTAATTTTATTAAGCAAGCTTAAATAGACGTTTATGATGTATGTATTTTAGTAAATAAGCTGATACAAACTTTTTGACTGAATTGCAGTGTGTATAGCAAGTTCGATTCTTATAGATATTTTTGAGCGAAAATGAGCATCGATTATTCAAACATATCGATTTACATATTAAAAACATAAATAATACACCTAGTATCGTATAACAGTAGGCTTAACTGAAAAAAATTTGAATCTAACATATTGTGTACCTACATAAATTTTAATATTCAATACAAAACTATAAACTACATAAAGAGGAAAGGGAGGGATAGGTTTAGTGAGTGAAACCCTGTTGATACCTCCAAAGTAATTAACAACGTGTTTATACAATCAATTGTACTGTAATGCTTTAATTATTGTGAACACAAACGTTCATTCTAAATGGAATAGTAATAATTAAGTGCAAATTTGTTGATTACTATAAGTACTTTGATAGTATAGTATACTTGTTGAAATATACATATATGCCTTTTTTTTGGCTTTACGTTGTATGACGTAGATAGTAGGGTAGGCCTAGAGATAAGACACTCTGTTCCATTTAAGACACCGCCGTTCCCCATTTTCTGCCGAATTCTGGAGGCATTGGAAGGATTTTTTTTATAATATTAATTTTAATTATAATATTTAATTTCCTTGAGTAGGAATCGAACTCCACTACTTTTACAGTCACACACTTGGGCTCATGCGCCACGACTGGCCTGACGTATATACCTAATATTATTTTAATTATTTTTGGATGCTTAATAATATTTTTTACCTATGAATTTCTCGCGTTTTTCTCGTATTAACAGAAATATCTAATGATAAGCCACTCCATCCTTCTTTCCACTGTTTTAGATTATTTAAGCATACCGCAGAAATAAAGAGAGTAAATTAAAGAAAAAAGAATTAAAAATTAGAAACTTACTGAGTTAGGACAGCCAAATTTGATTAAATAATTAATAAGTAATTCTAACGAAGGAATATTCCATTGTACAATGTAAAAGTTGTTCACTCGATCTTCGAATTGAATACTCAAACACGAGGCGATAAGTGAAAGCTAATATTAGAACATTTTACATGTACGTGTCAAACTATAATACTATTTTTAGTTTCTTTAATATTAATATTTATAGGGTTAGCTTAGTATTTTTCTCTATTTTATAACAGTTATATTTTTCTATTTTATGTTAAGGTAAACTAACTACTAGCTAAAGATAACTTGACGATTAAAAAAATATGACATGGTCTTTGATATGTTATGAAGAAAATAGATGGAAATATATTTTGCTTGTTTGGTCCATTACATTTGGACTATAATCAGATACTAAGTAATCTAAGGTTTATTTCTATTTATCTATATAAAATATTAGTTTTTAAGTGATTCAATAGAAACAGTAACAAAAAAGGTTCTAATTGTCATAAACATAGGTTTTGTTAGTCTGTTACGTAAGAACATCGAAACTGCATTGGATGAAGTTAGTTAGCACATACGCTAATGGGTAATGGCCGTGGTAAATACAATTACTATATTTTTTGATGTATTTTTATACTTTCTATATTTCTAAATTGATATAAAGAAAATAACTCTGAAATATATTTAATTCAGGTAGGCCGTCGTGGCGTAGTATCGCAAAGGTACGGCAGTAACGCGACGGTTTTGGGTTCGATCCCCACGCGATTAATGGATGAATTATTTATTTATTAATATTTTCATTTCCTCACTCTGGCACCTAAGTAAAAGCGTCGAGTTTCGCTATTCGGGAACTTCAGTGGAAAATGGGGAACGGAGTGTCTTAACATTAGGTTCCCTCTGCCTCTATTTGAAGCTGATTTTTGATTAGATTATACTCAAATTAAATATTCTTAGATATAGAAAAATTATAAAAGTTTCCTTTCTTAAAAGTTATGTATAATTACGTAACTTTTATGAAATATTGTGTGTCGTTCTAAATATAACCAGAGAATTGTATTGACTTTTAATTATGAACGTTCCTTAGAAATTAATAATTATGTTGCTTTACTCTTCGTAAACTCAATTTGTGAATAATATATATTATTATTTTGCTTTCTTTGTAAATCATGTTATTATTTTTCTTGGCATAAATTTTTATTTAAATATTTTTTTAATAAATATTTTTATTATAGAGCCATAAGCGTGTGACTATGAACGCTATAGGCTGTGTATTCGATTTCCACTCAAGACCTTTAGTAGGTCTAATATTTTCATTTCTTCACTCTGGTGTCGAGGAAAATATGCCAATTTCAGTGCTAATGTATTCAGAAGTTCAGTAGTGTCTTAACACTAGGCTCCTGCTTACCCTGCCACATGCGGAATACAGCGTGAAGCGTAAATAAAAATTAATGGTATCTACTTGAAAAATACCATTATTGATATAAGAGTCAATTCAATTCATATTTAAAAATAAGTAATGACATTCCTTTTTGACTTTTTTTGAAAACCTTTAATCGTCACATCGTCAATATAATTGATTTTGACATATTGCTTTTTCTCATATCACTAAGTGGCTGAGATTCTTTGAAATCCCGCCTTTATTACTCCCATTTATGGATTGTAGTATTTTTTGTCTGTAAAATGAAATTAATGAATTGTACCAAACATTCCTTTGTAATGATTGACTTTTTGAGTTGTTGTACGTTTTAGTATCTTAATAAGAATTGGATTTTGAGGGCGTTGTGGTGCAGGGCACAAACGTGTGACTGTAAGCGCGACGGGTGTGGTTTCGATTACCAGTCGGTGCATTTAATTATTATTTATGAATATTTTAATGTCTTCGCAATTGTCTTGGTAAAAAGGTCTATACAGGCTTTTAGTTCCGCTACTAAACTCGTAATGCCTCGTAAATTCGGCGGAAAGTGGGGAACGGAGTGTCTGACATTAGATAGAAGAGAAGTAGAAAGTATTGCTAATACCTACAAAAATAGAGATATAAAATAGTAATAAAAAAACTATAACACTTAGTTAAATACGATTCTATTCAGCAAATACAGCCTATAGGTCTTTTATAAAAAGAAATATCATTTACTTTCACCTATTTCATTGATGTTAATAAAATCGTTGTACGTTCCTTTAACGTGATTTATTATACTGTAAATCTTCCCTATACGACTTGTATTTATGCTATTATACTCTCAGAATATATTAATTTTATAGTCACTGGAATGCTAATACTAAGGTGCTAATAATCGATATATTACATGGGTATTGTTGGATATCTAAAAAATAATTGTTATAAGAAACTTTAATATTATAGAATAACTATAATATTATTAGAGAAACGCGTTAATAAATAATAATATATAATGCAGGAATTCGTACAGAAGTAACAACTGTTGATTGAGTTTCTAAAATAGTTTTTTATTACTTTTTACAATATATTTATAACTAGTGGGCCCGTGCGGGGCTACGCCCGCTTGAAATAGAGATATTAAATAGAGATAAGAAATAGAGAAAACTAAAGAGTCAGTCAATTCAGTAAAACAGTTGTATAAAATAACTGTTATGGCAATTAGCAAATTTTTTGAACTAAATACTTTAAATTGACATAACTTTTTTATTTATGAACCGATTGTAATAAAATAAACCCTATATGTTTTCGGAAGCTTGCCAGAATCCAATAGTAAAGGCCGCATCTAAACCGGTTAAGTCGATTCTGAGATTAGCGATAACAAACGCACAGACAAACAGACAAAAAAAATTAATAACATTTTTTTTTAAATATTTTCCAAGTACAGACACCGACCTTCTTACTATTTTATTATAAGTATAGACTATATTTCGTAGATTAAGTTCTCATACCTCCTATACATTGTGATGTGGATTTGCGGAAACCAAGCTGAGGACCAGGAAATTACTGCTTGACCTGTATCTGTGCAGAACTTTGTCGAATAGACACAATCAATCAAACAATTATCTAATAGAGATTGTTTCATAAACAATTGCCTTACTAAATCATATTAGGTTTATCATATATGCTTCTTTAATGCAAAATGCGATAGGTTTTGGGTTCGATTTCCACTTGAAGAAATTAAATATTTTATATTTTCATTTCATCGCTCTGGTACTTAATGAGGCAAAGCGCGGCGTTTAGTTCCTCCACTCAATATGCGACCCTCCAAGGAAGTGTATCAATATGAACGGAGTGTCTTAGCACCAGGTTACCAGGTTCCCTCTGCCTACCCTACTATGTGCGGGTTACGGCGTCATGCATTTATTTATTCATATTATTGTACCAGAAAAAAAATGTTTTTTTTATAGAATATAATATAGAAATAACAATATAGAAAACCGAGTTAGATAAAGCCTGAAAGAGCTATATTACAAAACTAAAAGCGTTCACTAATAAATCGATACAAACTAATCCCTATATCTTCTATCCTATAAAACGTTTTACAAGTAATACCTATATAGGTATATAGGTAAGTAATACCGCTACCTATATTATATAGGTATCTACCGGCTATCGTTATCGGTGCATGTGTAGTGCTCATAACACTCGATTACCGGGCTAGTGGCAAGCCTACACACGCTGTACTAACGACACTAGGGATTTAGTTATTTGCTTGTGTTACACAACTCTAAATGAGGAGAAAAGCTGGTGGAAGCTGCACTTTGAACTGTGATTACAGTGCTATATTGATCTATCTAGATCTTACCCATCGGCCGTCGTTACGCAGAGGCACAATTGTGTGACTGTAACTCAACGGTAGTGGGTTCGATCCCATAATCTGCCATACCATCCCATTTTCATTTCTACGCCCTGGCACCAAGATAGCGTTCTACCATTTGACATGCATGCCTTACAAACTCGATGGAATTTGATGGACAGAGTGTCTTAACACTAGGTGCCTACCCGGCTGTATAAGGGATACAGCGTGAAGCTGATTCCAAACCTTAATTTGCCTAAAAATTGGACATGTTTCTTGTTCCATGACAGTTAAATATTTTCATAGCATATAAACCTAATGTTTTTGCCATTGAACCCAAGGTGCCGAGAAACTACTACTATTAAATATATTCGCATCATTTTTTAATTTTCTAGATTGTTTTGTAATAATTTATTTATATGGAAGCTTGTAAAGTTTGTAATGATTAATTTGTGTTTTAAACATGACACTTTATATTTCAAAATGATTTATTTGCAAAAATTAAATGTAAATCCCAAAAATTGCATAACGAATAATTTTAAGAAATACTAATGTTTATTCCGACGTTATTTTATATTTTTTAAGTTTTTTTACATCTTTCAATTCTCATAATAAATTTTACGGTCTAGTTCTTAGGCCATGTTTTAGAACGTGGGCTTATCAGAGATATAAAATCGTAATAGATATTGCTTTAACTACCTCAGTAAAGCTCGTTGCTTCCTATATCGTAATATTTATTACCCATAACACCGTTTCCCGTTTATTTGGGATATAAATTTTCGAACACGCTGTATAACAGCTATTAGATACAGGTTTTGCTAGGTTTTAAGTTAATAAAAAATCTTGTATTAAATTATACTTATAAAACTGGCTTAGATCGCCGAATTTTTTATTTAAGTTTTTTTTTTAAATATTGTGTAGATTTAAGATTATAATATTATGTATATTTATTAAGTTTATTATAATAGATCAATCAAAAATAATTGAAATTAATAATTTTGTAGAGCTCGATTAGAGTAGAGAAATATACTTATTCTATTTTAAGTAGTTTATTTCAGTTTTTTGTTTTTCGTGAACAACTTTAATCATAAAATAAATATAAATATTATTAAATATAATTTCTATTAGCTAATGTCCTTAATTTATATGGCAAAGTACGTACAAAGCCTGAGTAGTTGCAAACAATTTAAACTTGGTGAGTAAATTGGCTTGGCAACTTCGAGAAAATTATATCAAGCTTAATTGAACACAATTTAAGATGTTTTTTTTTAAAGAATTTAAAGTATTCAATTAAGATATAGTCATTAAAATTTCGAATACTGTTTCTTTTTTTTGATCATAAGGTAAGGCTGTAAGCCTTATTGGTCCGAAATGTACTGAACATTCTCTAAATATTGAATTAATATTTTTGTTCATGCTTTAAATCAAATTAAATCAGCTTTAAGCTGTATCACGCTTGTAGCAGGGTAAGCAGAGGGAAATTAGTGTTAAGACACTCCATTCCCCACTTTCCGCGGAATTTTTCTAGGCATTGCATGGCGAAACTCAACGGCTTCATTGGTGCCAAGAGGGAAGAAATGAAAATAATAATAGATACTAATTTGTTTCCTTGAGTGGGAATCGAACCCAAAATATATTATGATAATTTAGAGTAATAATAACAAAATTAAACTGAGTGAATACTAAAAGTTTGCGGTCACTCTCCAAAAGTTTAACTTGCTTATTCTAACCCGCTAAAATAAATTCTATTTTCCACTGCACTTATATGAAATATCAACTTCGCTGAGCTCTAATGCTAAGTTGAGACTAAAATTTTCACAAAACAAATATTTCATAAAAACATTTTCTATGATTCCGGCTACATTCTACTGCTCGTGTTTTGAACTAAGTTTCACTCTAACATTGTATATTGCCATATTTTTCAGAAATTTACTATGAAAGGATTCTTTGTGTGTATATTTTCTGTAAATTCAGTTTACATTTCATCTTTAAATCTTATATTATTATTATTTTTTATTGTTAATTTTTTTTCAACTTCACGCTGTATCTCGCACACAGGAGGATAGGCAAAAAAGTGTCTTAACACTAGGTTCCCTCGGCCTTCTGCCGTTCTCAACGCCGCGCTTTCCCTCGACACCAGAGCGAAGAAATGGAAATATAAACGTAAATAAATATTTCACTTTCTCGAGTGGGGATCGAACCCACAACCGTCGCGTTACGGTCACACTCTTGTACCGCTGCGCCTGACGTCTTTTATTTTTGGATTACATTTTTTATTTAATTTATTGTTTACACAAATGCTGACACTAAATTAATATAAATGATAATAAGTCCAATTCTTGTGCTACCATCGATATGGTATGTTCTAGTTATATAAATTTAATTTCCTCTTTAACATTGAACAGAATTTTATAGCTTATAAAAACAAGCATCGCTTTACGATGCCGTATATTTGGGCATGAAATTATCTGGGCAATAGTCTTTGAATCGATAACCTCTTCACTCCAGTCTTGGCTTTAAGGCTTTCCAATAATTAATGGACTGAAAGTGCCGTTCCCGACTCTCAATACCGCTCATTAAACTAAAACATATTAAAGATATCTCGTTGAATCGATTTCTGATATATTCTATGTCTTTGGGAAATACAAAACTGAACTTATAATATTTGGTATGTTCATATAGCAGAGTAGACAGAGGCTAGTGTTAAGACACTTCGCTTTCCACTTTTCACCGAATTCTGGAGGTATTGCGATTGGCGATTCCACACAACGCTTTGACTCGACACAAGAACGAAGAAATGAAAATATATAATTTCTTGGAGTGAAGCTCGAACCCAAAAACAATCACGATTACCGTCACACGCTTGTGAGCCAGCTGCACCACGACTGGCGTCTGGCCTTGATTTTTCTTTAGGATTTATATTATTATTTTCTATTAAAACTAAGTATATGATGTTCACATCTCCATCTTCTGGAGTATTTGGTTGGCAACGTCATTGCATGGGCGGAGCAGTTAGCATCGTGAACGCAATTTATGTTGAATCTACAAAGGGCTGGTTCGAGACAGACGTTATGAACGTTGAATTATTTTATCATAATATCTGCTTTGTTTTCTGCTAAAATTTGCATTTCACGCCAAAACTACTGAACCGATTATCATGAAACTTTGTGTATTCACACTTTTAGTACTTTCTACATTGTTCTAGGCATTAGATATTAATTTAAGAGAAGAGAAGAGAGCCTCGCTTGAGTGGTTATTTTTTTTATAAATGGGTCCTTTTAATTCGAAAAATATAATATATATAAGTAGGTCAGTAGGTAACATATAGTTATTAATAAATACAACTGACAAGCAAGATGAAAGAGTATTTTAATAATATAATGTCTTAATATCGTAAACAGAATGTGTGCTAAGAAGAAACACGTGGACGCCTCGACTGGGCGAAGGTCAAAAGAGGGATTATATTTCCATCAGTGCCAGTCGATAATTTGCTCGATTATTGAAAGACGCTGATGTTTCTTTTATACATTATATTTAATAGAAATGTAAATTATAATACAATTATTATTTTATGAATTTATATACAAAAAGTCACCTTCACATACAAATGAATCTTAAACAAATGTAGAGGATGATATAAAAAAAATGTTAGGGTGCTTGTATTTAAAAATGTTATGGGTGATAGATGCATACATAAAAATGTAATAATGAAAAACATACCTGCATTAAAATGTATTTAATTTTTATATTATTTGAAATTTCCCAACAATTCTTCCCAACAATTCTTATGATCTGTGATGTGAAATGAAATTGTTCACTTAAAACTTCATCGTTAAAGTTGTGTTAAGAGGCTATAATATAAAACTTTTCACCTTTGAATATGCGAGCAGAATAGGGGAATTAAAGTAAGTATGCAAATAACTGAGTGTAGTGAACTCTAAGACTGATTTTATGTATGTAGTCTGACTTAGAAGTTTTAGCGACTTTCGCTAGAGCTGAAAAACTTGTTTATTTCACAACAAAATAATAGATGATAGAGTTTGTCGTTGCTTTTGTGCAATTGCATTGTCACTTTTTATAGAAGTTCGTAAAATACAAAATAGAAATATTAAAAGTAATAAAATTGTTGACTTGTTGTCTAGTACTGTCTTTATTGTAGGTGGATTGCAATATAAAACTACTTTTCCTACTGAAAAGTTACCGAGTTATAGTGTTGAAAACTATCTTTATATTAAACATGTGGTTGAAATGTTAATATCTTCGTTCTGGCAAAATTACTTTATATACAAAATCTGACTGTCACGTCCATTTTTAAAACGAGTGTCATTTTTCTCTCACCATCCTCAAAATAATGTCTATTTCATGTATTTTGTGAATGGTGTTTCTTCTGCACTTTCCATATTTGAGGTCATCTCGTTCCGCTGGGATCATGAAAGATTCTTTTGGCTCTCCTAGCCCCGAACTTCGGCGGTCGACCTTGAGATCTTAGTAGGTAATGTGGATGGCCTTCATCTGCCAGTCCACCAGTCCTACATAACCCGCTTGAGCCTCCGCTCAGGTGGCGTAGCCATAAAAGATAAACGAACGATAAACAAAAAAAAAAACTAAATAATCGTTCCGTTGCAGATTTTTATCTTTTATTTCAAACTTTAAGAAAATTCATTTTTTAAGTTCCTGAAGTGATATTCGAACTTAAAGCTTTACCACCTTGTGTCTTTCAAATATTTTGTATAGAAATAAAATAACATGTACAAAAAAATACATATAGGTCCATTCGTAACTAACTTCATCAATTTAAACATTACGTTTCTCAAAGTTTAGCACAAATTTTGAGATAGACAAATAATTCTATTACTGACAGACCAAATCATCTTAATCCTTTATATTATTGAATGGGCACATTTACATACATAATGCAATAAAGGGTTAAAATTCATTACTTACGCTAAAATAAACTTTGCGAAGCTCGACTTTCACTATAGAGCTAAATTTAGTTGGAAGGGAATCAATATGCCTCGTGCCTCTACTTTTCAGGGTTAAAACACTGGTGGAATTTAATATTTTTCTAATATATTTAATATTTTTTATCTAAATAAAAATCACATACATACATATACAGCGTTATGAAGAAAAATAGTCCTTCAAATTAAAGATTGGAGGGTAGTTTAAAGTCGACTGACGTCTCTCCTTGCCTTTTTTCTTTATTGAAAAATCAAGCTTATTTTATTATTAAGAATATAAATTTATTTTAATAAATATAAACTTGGTTATGATTTTTTTTTATTATAACCGATACCGTCCAAACAGGCTATTTTAGATTAAAAATATTTTAACCCAACGCCCTTGAACGTCCAAGGCATTCTGTTCTGATAGTGTTGGTAGTTGTTTGCACACTCCCCCAGAGATGAGGGTCAGAGTAGTTAGCATTTACATAGCAGCGGCTCTAAAGTGATTCTCGTTTAACTTCCATATGTTCCTGAAGAGATGATTCGAGGGTTGAGAATATTTGCTTAGTGTTATTGGTTTTTGTTACATTTTCGAACTAACAGGGTTTATTATGTTTTGTTTTTTTTTTAGTTTCACGCTGTATTCCGTAAATAGCGGTGTAGGCAAAGGGAACATGGGAACCTATTGTTCAGACATTTCCGTTCCCTACTCTCCGCCGAAATCTGCCTTGTAAAAATAAGACATGGTAATAAATCGTGCCAATAACTTTAGATATATTTAAATAAGTCTTCATTTCGATATTTTATAGTAATAGGTAAAATACAAGAAATTTAAATAAAAAATCATATTAAATTTTATATAAAAAGCATACGTTATTGTCTTATAGTGTTATTCTTATAACCTCACTATTTCCGAGCAAATTAGTTAAGTTTAAAATTACTTTTCCTCTTTGTAGGTACATTGTATGTACGATGTTGTCTAGAAGGCGCATAAATGAAAAGCAATTTTAAGATCAAAGCTGATTTATTTTCTTTTGTAAGAAAACAATTTATTATTTTTCTTATAACTATCCCAAACACGCCTGCCTGTACAAACGTCGTATGCGAATAGACGAGAAATATTTATCAATGTTTATGTAAAACATTAGGTATGTGTAAATTCTATTTATTTTTGTAAAAAATAAACGTGTTTACATTTTACCTTTTCAATATTTGATTATTTTCACAACATAACAATTAGTTAAAGCGGGCGAAGCCGCGCGTTAGTCGCTATTCAGCTATAATATTAAACTACAATTAAATAAATATATTAATTAAATTAAACTAGCTTAAAACCGATAGCTACTATAATTTAATAACGACAATACCTTTGTGCCAGTATTTGGATGCGATAGCTTGTGTCAGTTTCAATTAGTCGAAAACAAACGTGGCTTGCTTGTATAATTGCGACTCGTACTAGGATCGCATACGATCGTCGATAACCATCAGAGCGTGTCTATTGCAATTAAGTGATATTACAATATGGAATGGAGTTCTTAATCGGTCTGTTGACTGGGCAGATGCCTCTGTTTATTGCCATTGGGAATGGGAAACTTCATTATGGGAAGTTTAATTGCCAAGTTTCACGAAATGATGTTTTCTACTTATAGAGGAAGGGTTCCCAAAGTTTGGTAACTTAATCAAGACGCGCGATAGAGTGCAGAGCCAAGTTAAAAAGTTTGTATTCTACGCGAAACATTTCAAGCTACTTTTGAGTCCTTCATGACTCGTCAACGTCTACATGCAGGATATTTAGCACATTTGTTAATACCTTTGGGGGGTTTTAAAAATGTGCTAATGAGCTTTTGAATTTTGTCTCTAGCAAAGAATTCGGCACCTGTATAGATCTACCATTGTTTTGTCGGTGAAGTGAAGAACAACGCGTTATTTAATTAACTTGGCGCTTATTTAATTTAAGTTTTTGATGGGATATTTCAATATGACGTCTTTAATCGGTTTGTTGACTGAGCAGATGCTTCTGTTTATTGCCATTGGGAATATACTGTAAGTTTAATTGCAAAGTTTCACGAGACGATGTTTCCAACTTACATCCTCGTCCCGAAAGTTTGGTAAAGTAATAATTTAATCATATTATTTTACGTATATTATTAGACTAGCGGCCCGCCCGCGGCTTCGCCTGCGTGAACTACGTTATTATTAATTTCTGTCTCCATGAGTACCTACGTCCTATAAGTGACGTCCATGCAAAATTTGAGACTCCTAGCATTTGTAGTAACGAAGTTTCATTCAAACTTTCAACCCCAAAAACAACACCTTAGAAGTCGAATATTGCAAATTCCCGTCTTAGCGAGCACCTACGTCCTATAAATAACTCCTATGAAAAATTTGAGATTCCTAGCAGATAGATGAGTGAGTGACCTTTCGATTTTATGTATATAGATATATGCATCACGCCATTTCTTAGTAATATTTTAGTTTAGAAATTCACATAGAAATAACAAAATTCTAAATAAGTTACACTAAATGAGAAAAGACTTAAAATATTGCAAGTGACATCTTACTAAAGATCCTGTTTCCTGAGATTATGCTCGTTCTGCTAACGTACGCTGAAGTTTTTGCTCGTATTGCGTTTCATGTGGAAATGTTACGTTGAATTATTTTTAGTCTTTTCCCTTTGAAGAGTGTTTTTTAGCTTTTATTATAATTGGGTACATATTTTCAGTTTAGTTCGTTTTTTTTAAGTTTGACTAATTTGTACATTAGCTTACATAACTAACTACTAATACTAATGTGATAAAACACTCTGCTGACATGAAGACACTTTTATTCCCTACTTTTCGGAAGCAGTGCTTATTGAATGGTGCAACTTACTTTACTCTCTTAATTTCCTCGAGTCACAATCGAACCCGCAGCCTGTTTGTGCCCTTGCACTATGACTGGTCTCTTCACTAATGATTTTAATAAATTTATATTCCATATATATTTACGTAATGAGATCTTACTGTAAATGAAATATCATGAAGCCAATTAAACCTCTTTCACTCAAGTAAAATGACTTTGACGTTGAACTTTTAATTACAAAAGATATCTATTGAAGTTAGTCGACATTTTACATAAGTAAATGTTTATGAAAATTGTATAATAATCGTAAAAGTGGAAGTAGTATTTTGCAATTATTTATATTGTAATAATAATATAATAAATAGTCAGAATAACAATGAATCTTAATGGCGACGAACAACCTTATTGGCCTATAGAAATACCCAGTAAGTTCTTATTATTATTTTATCAGTGTAAAGTAATTATTAAAAAAAAATAGCTTCACGCTGTATCCCGCACACAGCAAGTATTCAGAGGGAACCTGTTGCTATGACGCTCCGTTCCCTATTTTCCGCTGAATTCTGTAGAAATTGCGTGTTTAGTTACGGAACTCAACGCCGTACTTTGGGTCTACACTGAAGCTAATAAATGAAACTATAAATAAATATTTCATTAGTCAAATAAATATTGCATTAAGCCTAATAGTTTATTAGGATGGCGTTCCACAGCCGCCATTTAACGTCAGCTATCTAAGAACACTTGGACTGCTAAGACAAATTTAACGATACCCACATTGTGTAAATCCGTTCAGCGGTTCTGGAGATATGAGGTAATAAAGAATATTACTTATTACATACATACAAGATATACGCGAAAAACATAACTCTTCCTTAGCAGTCGGGAAAAAAAAAGAATTATATAAATATATTATTTAATTCAATACTTGTACGATTTAATTAAACAACAAATGCCAAAGCATTAAATGTTTCTGCAAATGAGAAAACCGCATGCGAAATTTCGACATTTTGTATGAAATTCAATATGTAATTGTATAAGCTATACGTTTGTTTTTATATGGGGTTTTATAGGTTTTAAATATATTTTTAACCTTATTTGTGAAGCAAAACAATCGCTTATATATGGAAATACAATAATCCATATCGTTGTAGCGAACTGTAAACCTGTCGTCTAATTTTACATTCGTATAACCTAATGTTATATGAAACGAGAAATATTTCGTTTAATAAAATTCTGAATGAAAGATAGTAAAAATAATTTGAAAGTATGTTCATATACTAGCGTTCACTTTATAGTAAACGCTTCTTATAATTCTATCTGTTGTTCTAACTATATATTTTGTAAATCCAGTCTATACATCATAAAATCTTAATCTGTCATGTTATTATACCATTCCACATAACTAAAACCAAGTTCCATTGTTCCAGGTCTTCAGCTGCGGAGTATCGAGGAGCCGCAGGGAGGCGCGGGTGGAGCGCCCGCGCCGACCTGCTACGACGCGGAGTGCGCCCGCACAGAGGCCTGGCTAGATGAGAATCAGGAGTTCGTTCATGATTATTTCTTAAGGTAAGCCTTGATAACTTCATCTAAATTATTGATATACTTTATTGGAATTATAGAATAATAATTAAAGGTATTTAATTTTTTTTAGATTTAATAAATTAAACGTTGACTAGCTTTACTTAACTAATAATCGTAAAGTGCATTCACACTCAATAAATGGTAATATCTGTAAAAGGGGGGGTTTTGATATTTTATTTCGTAATAATTAATTAATTAGGGAGAAGTCAATGATAACTATTGTTTTAACGTTTTGGTAACTAATTGTAATGTTTAGATATAGGTATTTAAGAAAAAAACTATAATTTATTATGTATTATAATATTATATGCATAAATATTTAAAATTAACTTATCTTCTTAACAAAACATTAGGGAACAAAATACGAGAAATTTGTGGGATTTAATCAGTACTGTAAGGTGAAAGTTAAAACCTGGTTGAAAGTTTCTTTCAGTACGTCGACTCCTCTAATGAATGCCAAAGTTTGCCTTACTAATGTATAGTATGGAGGTCGTCGTGGCTCCTGAGCCAGTGACGGTTGTGGGTTCTATCCCCATTCGAGGGAATTATTTTTTTGGCACCGAGGCAAAAGTCCGGCGTTGTGTTCCGCCAATCAACACGCTATGCCTCGAAAAATTCAGCGGAAAGTGGGTAGAGACCGTGTTAACAAGGTTCACTCTGCCTTCCCGGCTGTGTGCGGGATACAGCGTGAAGCTGATTTAATTTAATTTATTTTATTTATAGTAAAACCTTAGTTGTTTTTAAAGTTAAGAATTTTATTAACTTTATCAAATATTTTAACAAGCTTAATATAGTACTTGTGTGTGATAAAACCCGTAAAAGCGACGTTTCATTTCGCTACTTATTTTAAAGCGTAAATCTAAAATGTAGTTTCTGTTTAATTTTGTATGACATTTTGAAATTATTTTAAGATTTATCTTGTTTAAAGTTAAAATGTCTTTATTATTTGCTTTTTTATTCTTTTTCTATATTTTTTCGAAAATAATGTGGAAATTTATCGCAGTATATATTTATAGAACTTTATTTTTTGTGTGACAGTTTAATAAAAAAATGTAAGGCCTTGATGTTCATTCCCAGTCTTAAATAATATTTTTAATTGACTATTATTGTTACAAACAAGGTGCAGTAGTAATAATACGAGTATATAATGAAAACAAGCTATAAACACTCGTTTCCTCATTAAACTTATAAGTATATAAGCATGGGAAACAAGGTTCCCTGTATGTATGTAACACTAGGTTCCCTGTGCCTTCCCTGCTGTGTGTAATGTACGATACCATAAAAAGACATTTCATTTATTTCAACAATTCTAACAGTTTTTACTAATTTTAGAGGCTATTTTACTGTGCTAAGAAAATAAATTTAATTTTAATAATGACTTTTATAAAGTGCAATATGTCCATACATTATGTTAATATTAAAACATGCATAGTATCGGAACCTATTATATCTCTACAAAGCTTTGCTTGACGTTTCCTGTTTAAACTGTTAAGGCCTTACGACGTAATATACACGGAAATGCATTAAAGATTTAAATTGAAAAGCTTCTTGTAATATTGCATTTTAAGTGACGTCACTCTACGCATTTCTTTGTCTTGTTCTACAGCTAGGAAATGTAAATAATTTATTTTCTTGAATGGGGATTGAACCCACAAACAATCGTCGGGCTTACAGTCAGACGCTGTGATACACGTTCATGAACTACGTAAGAAATGTATTAAGAATCATTAGTGTATTAAATATAGTGAAGCCTGTCGCGGAACAGGAGCTCAAAGTGTGACAGGTTGTGGGTTCGATTCCCATTCGAGGAAATGAAATATTTCATATTTTAATTTTCCTCGCTCTAGTGTCGAGCTTGCGGCTTTAAGTTCCGCCACTCAACACGCAATGCCTCCATTCGTCTTTCCTCCATTCGGTTGAAAATGGGGAACGAAGTGTCTTAACACTAAGTTCCCTCTGCCTACCCTGCTGTGTGCGTAATACAGCGTGAAGCTAAAGAGATACTAAATTTGTATCAATTTAAAAACATATTAGGTATAGTTATGTATTGGTAGTAGTAAAATATATGCAAGAAAATAATCAAATATAATAAGTTTTTTTTTTACTTCCTTTGTTGCATTGGCACGGTGTTATCGTGAACTCATTTTGCCATCTATTCATTTCTGTGTGATTGACATTTAAATTAATTTAGCCGCCGTTATTTTAATATTGTATAAATATTTTACAATCTTTTAACTTTTTTTAACTTTTGATGGTGTGATAATTTAGTTTTAGTTAATTTAATATAGCTTATAACAGTCATTTTTGTATTCTCTGTCTAGTTTAGAACCAGCTGTTTCTTTACTGTAAGTGTTTGTTTACTCTAAACATAATACGTAGAAATTTTACCTATTTTTCTTTTGGTTCATGCGGGATACAATCCTTTATGTAGCAGGGTAGATAGAGGGACCTTTAAAACGCTCCGCTACCCTTCGCTGATTTCTCAAGGCATTGCGTGTTATGTGGCGTAACTCAACGCCATCCTTTGCCTTGAAACCAGAGCGAAGAAAATATTAAACATTCCATTTCCTCGAGCGGGAATCGAACCTACAATCTGTCACACACGTTCACAATCACACGCTGGTTAAATTAATGAAAAACTAGATGTTTACACCCAGTTCAGGTTTGCTCCAAGTTTGCGCTTCAACATTCGTTAGCGTCTTGTACGAATTGAATTTTAAATTTTGATTCTATATATATGTTATCGCATTTCTCTAAATTGTGTTACTATTTCAGTCCAATGTCAAGAACACTATGTTCTAGCTTTTATTTCTAGGATCCTTTATTAGACACCGAAATAGATTTAAATTATACTTGAAGTTTTCGTTCGTGATGAGGTGTACCGTTTTTTTGCAGTATTTTTTAATTAAATCCAGCTTCATGTTATTATATTGGAGTTTAATAATATGTAAATAATGTTTTACCTGTTTATAATACAGAGTAAAATACAAGTATCTAACCAATCCATCAAACCTCTTCTATCAATCCATTTCTTCAACTCTACTTAGATTCTGACTGGAATAAGGACTAGGTTCTATTTACTTCCATTTTAAAGGCAACTATTGAAATAAACTTCAATATAATTCATTACTAGGTTCTATCTACTTCCATTTTAAAGACTATCCTTAAAAGAAACTCCACTATAAATCTTCTTTCTAGCATAAAATAATATTCTAAAGTTTTTATCAAACCCAACATTCAGTTAGAAATTGCAAATATTTATTTAAGGAACGATTCCTATCTAGTCTTTTAGTTCAATGCCGAGAGAGCAAATGTTACCTTATGATTTAATCTGCTATAAGAATTATAAAGGCTTCTTACTTGTCGGTATTGGTATAGCTTTTCTCTTTAAAACACTATATAATGTTAGATGAAATTATTTCCATGAACTATCAATTTCTTAAATCAGTAAACATTACTTGACCCAACTACTACATGCATTTCAATTAAATAACACAAATAGTGATTAAATTTTTGACGGTTCTGGGTTCGATCCCCACTCGAGGAAATAAAATATTTATTTACAATTTATATTATCATTTCTTCGCTCTTGTGTCGAGACAAAGCGCGGCGTTGAGTTCTGTCATTCAACACGCAATGTCACCATAATTCGGCGGAAAATACGGAACTCTATCTATCCTGCTGTATGCGGGATATAGCGTGAAGCTGTTTTTTTTTCTTTTTAATTTTTTTCGCTCTGGTATCGAGACAAAGCGGGGTGTTGATTTCTGATAGTCGACATGCAATGACCCTAAAATTCCAGCAAGAAATGTGACAAGGAGTGTCTTAACACTAAGTTCCTTTTGCCTATCAGAATTCAGTGTGATGCTGATAAAAAAAATCTAATAAATAACAGTGTGCGCGTAATAAATAAATAATTATTAGTAAGTACAACAATAAAGAAGATATATAGTACAAACTTGCCGCTTTGCTCTTAACAAGGCAATCTCGTAAACTCTTTAATAAATTTAAACACAACTAGATAATACTAGCTCGCAGCAGTCGACTACGGATTACGTTAGTTTTGTAATGAAACTATAATTCTGAGTTCCTCTGATTGTGCGTTTCGTAATTTAACCTCGTTTCCTTTGGCGTGGTTTATTTTGTCCTATTTGGCTGACCGAAAAGATTTTTAATAGTTTCTTTTTTTTCCTTTTAGATTCACTCTGTATCTCGTATATTGCAGGACAGGCGGATAGGCTAGTGTTAAGACTCTGTTTTTGAGGCATTGCGTGAATTTCATCTATCTTTCTAATTTACACGCAAACTTTTACACATAGCCGGGTAGGCGAAGGGAACCTGATGAACCTTTAGACAATTTCTTTCTCACTTTTCATCAAATTCTCAAGAAATTGCTTATTGAATGGCGGAACTCAACTCAGCGAGGATATTAGATTATTAAACAATTGTTTTTATAAATTTACAATATGTCTTCAATGTCCACAGGAAGGCGACGCGGCAGGTCGTGGACGCGTGGCTAGTGTCACACGCTACACCACCCAGCGCCGAACTCGCGTCCCCCTCGCGGGCTGGCTCCGGTTCCGGCGCTACTACACCCGTTAGGTATTTATTATTAAATGTACAATATACTAGTGGACCCGAACGCGGCTACGCCCGCTTGAACTATACGGAATATTTATTAAATATATTTATGAAATTATTTACAGTTTTCAATAGAGAGATGCGTTAAGCAAGCTCATTTTGGGTGACGTTTTCCAATAACAAACTGTGCAAATCGTTGCTTAGCAACGGCTGTTGTTATTAACATGGCGGAATAAATTGTATGTTAAATTAATAAGTATTTTAATATATTGGTATATATCGAAAATTTTACAAATATGAGAAAAAAATATCCTATGTTCATCCCGAGACCCTCAAGTATCTCTATATGAGTATTTTATCACAATTAAATTAGCGGTTTGGTCCTGATTGCGTAAAAGACAGACAGACAGACAGAGTTACTTTCGAATTTATAATATAGGTATGGATGGATGTATAATATATCGTAGAAATTAAGTTAATTACTTGATATTTGTTAAGTATACCTAAATCTATATTAATATTTAGTTTGAAGATATTTGCTTATCGTTAATATCGTCAATTAATCATACGTTAAATTTTATTTAATACATACAAATATATAATATAAATTTGAAATTTAACGTATGATTAATTAATATTAATCTTATTAGTATAATTAACTTATTTTTATCCAATGTAAGATAATACTAAAGTTTATTTTATTGCGAAATAAAATAAAAATGTAATAGCAATGAATATGAAATGGTATGTTCACAAATATTAGAATTGCAAACTTCATCTTTTATATATTTATCAGCTTCATCGCTGTATTCCGCATATAACAGGGTAGACAGAGGGAACCTAGTGTTTAGATATTCCGTTCTCGAATTTTTTGAGGCTTTGCATGTTGAGTGGCGGAATTCAACGCCGGGCTTTTACCTTGGTGCGAGAGCGAAGAAATGAAAATACTCAAAATATTAACAAATAATAATTCATTCCCCCGAGTGAAGAACGAACCCATAACCGTCGCGTTACAGTCACTCCGCCACGCCACGAGAGCCTCGTTTATATAATTAATGATTATTAAAAAAGTAAAGTTGCCTAGCTGACAGAAATTAAGTAGGTAATAGCCCATTAGCAGCTCACAACTTCCCCAAAAGGACCCCTCTGTGTGAGGTTCGAGCACATTGGGTTAATTGACTTAATCGCATTACGCCCTCCTTTGTTGTACCGATTATGATATGAATGCAGGAACACGTACAAACGCTAATATTATGCTTGTGTCTGTTTATATCAAATTATAATTACTTTCTTAAATTAAATTAACTTTTTTCTTAGACATTTTAATTGTGTTATGTGGAACATTTTTATTACGTTTGTCTTACTAAAATGTAAGACGTTCCTTGTAGACTAGCAATCCGCTCGCGGCTTCGCCCGCTTGTGCTACATTTAAATCGGCTCCATTTAAACTGAATTTAAATCGGTGAAGTCATTTCTTAGATTATGGTGAACAAACGCACAGACTAGTAGACAAACATTGTATTGGATGCTATTACATTAATAAATGCCCCCAAAATAGATTTTTTCATTTCTCTTCCATGCACAGACAGCTATTAGTCACAGATTTATTATAAATATAGATATAGATTTTTTTTTTCACATTTCAAAAAATAAAAGTAACTTTTCAACTATTATAATGTTTCAATAATATAATTCTAATTTAAAACTAATATATACGAGTATAGTAGTACATTATTGGAGCGTCAATAATCCTCCTTATCCGAGACGCCCCAACCTGCTCTTGTACTTGTAGCCTTCATCAATCTTATGTCACCCCACTATACCTACCCTATAGGGTTAGGGTTGTTGCAACGCGTGAAAATTTATTTAATACATACCTATATTATAAATTCGAAAGTAACTCTGTCTGTCTGTCTGTCTGTCTTTTACGCAATCAGGGCAAAACCGCTAATTTAATTGTGATAAAATACTCATATAGAGATACTTGAGGGTCTCTTTTTTTTCTCGTTTTCTAATATTATCGATATTTACCAATATATTAAAATACTTATTATTTTGACGTGCAATTTATTCCGCTTTGTTAATAACAACCGTCGTTGCTAAGCAAGGATTTGCAAAGTTTGTTGTTAGAAAACGTCACCCAAAATGAGCTTGCTTAATTGCGTTCTAGTATTAGTCACTATTATTATTATATAGGTATATATTTTTAATTTTTTAATTAAACTTCACCAGCTACTAAGTACTAACTACTGACTAGACAGACTATAGATGCAATGAATATTTGTAATTAGGGAGAACAATAAGATCTGTCCGAACGCAGTAATAATTTTAATCAAACAAATACTATAACCATATTACTAACTAAAATGAAATTAGATAAAGTGTCATACTTTAGTTGATTTGGACATTCAGTTTTCTTTGTTTTTTTTTTCATTTATTCATAAAAACTATAATTTAAATAGTATTTAGCATTTTGCTAAATATAATATACTGATACCTCGGATGATCTTCGAAAACACAGTATCAAAGATACTGGAGGAAGGTCACGTAAAAAGCATGAGGCCCCCCCCGAAGGTTATGTATGAAGAGGTTGGTGACAGTGGACGAGGCGAAAGAGGTATGTAGAGACTGTAGAGTTTGGCTCTCCGTTCTCTCTGACTACCCCGCTAGGGATAAAGCGTGAAGTTAACTAAGTAAGCTTCAAAGCAAAAGCTTTTGGCAAAATATGAATATTTTCTATGACAACCCTTATATGACTCTACTCAGCTTAAATAGATTGCCAGCCACACTTGCAAATGTACGACAGAAAATTATTTTGTGTCGATATTTTTTTTAGAAGAGAAAAAAAAATATTAATCTAGACAGTTCAAAGTTAACCTCGTGTGCCTCAAAATCTCCAAATTTACCAATAAATCGTATATATTTTTCGTAACGTGTGACCGTAATGCGTCGGTTTTAGGTTCGATTCTCACTGGGGGGAACGATTTATTATTTATTAATATTATCATTCTTTTCCTCTGATACCGTGACAAAAACGCGGTGTTTTTGACATAATAAATCATAAATTTGCCGTCGCCCTTAGGACTTCGACCTTAATGGATTCCAAAATATTCCTAAAAATGTATTTCTAAATCGATAAATTAATGAAAATATGCATGTTTTTCTATGTTTATCTTAAATATAATTTAAAAGCAATAAGTTTGCAATCAATAATAAATTATAGCCCAATTATTAATAATTGGGTCGTTTAGATTAATGTTCGTAGCGGACGTCTAAGAGACTCTTTTATCTAATAACTGCGTACGCATCCGTTTTACCTAAATACACAATAATTACCGTATATATAAGTAATATATGAAATTTTCCATAAATTAACTAAAACTGCTTACTAAAAATATGTTTCTTTAAATATGAGAGCTTTATGGCGCAGGCGTGATTGTAAACGCGATGGTTTTGGATTCAATTCCCATTCTTGGGAATGAAATATTAAAAAACTTTTGCTAGAAAATGGAAAACGAAAGCGTCTTAATGGAAACGGAGTGTATCAACACTAAATTATCAGGTTCCCTCTTGCTTGCCCTGCTATGTGCAAAATACAGCGTGAAGCTATTCTTTTTAAATATAATAAAACATTTTCAAAGTTTCAATTAGATAACTCTATCCATTGTGCAAAGAAGGAAGTAGTCTTTTGTGTTCAGCGAGTTGGCGTCAGTCTGGACAACTAAAGTAAGATGTTTGGAACCTGTAATAAAAACCTCTTGTATTTTGAGGTGCGAAAAACGTCTTCAGTGAAATCTTCGTTCGCTATCTCTAAACTTTTTACTTTTTACTAAGAGAATTTGGAAACTTATCCTAAAATGGTAGAGTATTTTTTTTAAACATTGGGAGAATTGTTTACTTCATTTATATTTATGGTAGTAACTATAATTAATTAAATTTAACTTTATAGGATATCTAGAGATATTTTATTGGTGTTTTTTGAAAGATTGTTTTTTATTTGTAGAGCTAATTTTTGGTTAGTAAAATTTCTGGGGTGGGCACAAGACTATTTTGGGGGTGGACATGGATCACCCGGCCCACCCTCTTCCTACGCCTATAGTAAAACTTAACATTATTACTTAGAGAAATGTCCAGAAACTAATATTATAGAGACCATCATCAGCCTGTCCTCGGCCAATGCTGGACATAGGTCTCTCCAATGGCACGCCACTGAGCTCGATCTTTAGCTCTTCGCATCCAGCCGTTGCCCGCACCTTTGCGGATATCGTCGACCCATCGAGCTGGACGACGTCCTACATTACGCTTGCCGAGGCGTGGTCTCCACTCTAGAACGCGCTTACCCCAACGGTCATCGGTTATACGGCAAATGTGACCAGCCCATTGCCACTTCAGCTTGTTAATCCTTTGGGCTATGTCGATAGCATTGGTTCTCTGTCGGATAACGTCTCGGATAACGAATTCTATCCTTCAGAGATACTCCAAGCATAGCCCTAAATTTAAGCCCATTTTTTAAATATAAATGTGTATTTAAATAATTTCTCTTAATTACTCTATACAATTATAATTCTCTAATACAATATTTGAGTATACCTAATGCATAATTTCTGCTCGTAAATGGGTCGCTATCAGTCCATTTCCCAAGTGGACGGCGCTAGATTACGCGGTGCCGTTTCATATTATCTCCCCATCTAATATAATATATTGCAACCGTGAAATACAATTTGGCACGAAATTGCTAATTAACATATTATTTGGCAAATTTCACTGATTTTATCATATTGTTGCTGATTATTGTGTGGAGATTAGTGCTGGGGTATAATGGATGAACGTGTCTGATAATACAAGTGGTGGTAGTGGGTACCAATCTCTTTTAGGGTATTGTTTTTTTTTTATTGTAGATAGGCAAGCATTTGTCCGCTATCTCACCTGGTGGTAAGTGACGATGCGAACGAAGGTGGAGCATGCTTGCCTAGGTAGTGCCTATTCACTCGTTCTTTAAAGAGGGCCAGGTTATACATGTCGGGGAACAGTTCAGCAGGCAGAGAGTTCCACTCCTTTGCTGTTCGCTGTTTGTATTTAAGGATAAGCAGTTTAATAGAGTATTGTAGTTTAGCATAGATTATGTTTAAAATAAACGAGATAAAACAGGTAAAGAAATCAAAATTAATTAAATATTTATTAATACTTGATATTTACTTTTATATTTATCAAAAATTTATCAATAGTTATTTGTTTTTGTTGACAAGTATGATAATGTATATATTAATACCAGTAGGGTTTGATAGACGCTGTTCTGCGTGGTAAAAGGCGTATTTGTATTTATATTTTAAAATGTAATACTTACATTTTTTAATAATGAGTAATAATTACTTTTAAGTTCTTCACGTATCTACGACTGAGTAAATTTTTAGATATCTCGCTATTTCCTATACATTCTATGTGTAAAGTATTTAGTTAGTAATTTTTTTTAACAACAAGGAAACGTAGATTTGGAACCATATCCTAATGATATCTTTGATTTTCATTATTTTTACACATTTTAAATGAAACTCTTAGACTGGTCCTGAGGTTTCTAACATATTGCAGTTGTTCTTCATGGACCTTAAATTATGTAATCTAGTTTAAGAGATTAATTTAAAATTATATCCTATTTTTATTATAGTTAAGCTCGTCCGTGAGACCCCTATATTAAACGTTCCAAGCACAAGTCTTTGTTGAAAGCGATAATTTTTTTCGGCATTTCAAAAAAACACCTTTCATTTACAAATTTAGAGAAGTTACTCTCTTTATTATTATAATAATAAAATCATAAGTTTCACACAGAATCCACACAAAAATACGTTTGAAAAATTCGTTTTAATAAAAATGGCGGTCATAAAAATAGAATGTCGTTATAACGGTGCTTGCAGACTCGCAAAAAAAAGAATACCAAATTCTGCCCATTGAGACTTCGCTTACTGCCGGATATCCATACTTTATTCTGGTTTTTTGCCAAAAAAAAAAATGCTTGAAACATATTTTACTAGATAGTATTATTTGATATTTTATGAGTATTATTTTTAGAGGTCAGTCGGGCAGAAATGTGTGGCTAAACGCTGACGGTTGTGGGTTCGATTCCTACTCGAAGAAATGAAATATTTGGTATTTTCATTTTCTTCGGTCTGGTGTCGGGGCAACGCGCAGCGTCGAGTTTCGCCACGGCCACTCAATACTGAGTGCCTTAACACTTGATTCCCTCTGACTACCCTATATGCGGGATACAGCGTGAAGCTGATAAATAAATATATATTTTTTGTATAAATTACTCAGAGAGACTTTTTGGATTAAATTAAATCTAAGGTGACAATAATTCATGTGTATTTATTTATGTTGATGTATAATTTTGACATAACCACATACAAAGTATAAACAGCCATATCTTATATTAAATTTAGAATTACAAATTGCAAGCACTGCCAAAACTCTTATAGTCCATTGATGTAACAATCATTAATGATTACGCTAAACAACTGTAAAGCGTTACGGTTGGATTCGATTCCCACTCTAGGGTATGACTTTTGATTTCTTCGCTCCAGTAACAAGACCACCGCGGCGTTTAGTTCCACCACTCAACATGCAATGTCTTAAAATTTTGTATATAAATATGAATGCTTAATATTTTTTTTATATAAAAAATAAATAAAACCAACAATATTTTCATCCACAGGAAGATCTCAGCTCACGAGTTCGAGCGCGGCGGGCTGTTGAAGCCCTTGGTGACCACCGTCGACGGCACCCCCACCTTCCTTGGCGACCAGCCTCCGCATGCTACACCGTCGCGGCCGCAGCGGCGGTCCAGGCACGAGCTCCGGCAGCTGGATGAGAAGGAACTTATATTTGAATTAGTGAGTACAAGTCTTGCTGTTAGAACCTATTCTAATACTATGAAAAACTAGTTAAATATCCCACCCAAAATATAAATTATATTTAAATTACCTATAATAAAAATCGGCAACATTCGTTGCTTAGATATTCATTTTGCAGAGTCATTCTTTATATGGCACGTCAGTTGGTACCGATAACGTCCGAGTTTGAAATATTGAACTAGAGCGAGTGGGGAATTTACCCGAATGCTAGAATTCAATGAAAAATGTATTTAATATTTTTAATAAATATTATTGAATTATTTAATTAAAAAAATGTTTATAAATCAATATTTATAATGAAATTGTAACGGATCGGTGTCTGTATATGGACGATATATAAGAGAAAATGTTCGGGGCATTTATTTAAATTGTAATTTTTTTTTGTGGCTAGACAAATCTATATATTAGTGAATTTGTTCACGCTCATCTAAAAACGGCTTGACCGATTTTGATATACTCTTTTTCAAATCTTCCTTAAACATTTAATGTTCGTTTTACTTAATCGGTCCATAAATAAAAGAAAGTTATAGTAACATAAAGAATAAATATTTTAGTGAACAGGCTAAAACTTAGGCTATCAGTGTATGAATGTTGTCTGAAAAAACGATAACGTTAATAGATCACGAAATTAATATATTATAATTAGCAATCATGATAAGTTAAAATTAATAATAAAAAATTTTCTTAAAATAATCCTTAAAATTCTTTATTATTTTGTTAATTTTAAAGTTATACTCTATCCCTTTATTAATAGTTTAATAACTCTATTATTATCGAGTAGTGTAAATTGCTTACCAACGGTCCGTTGGATTAATAATAGACTGGAAACTCGATCTGTCGATAGAAGATTCAATTTACAAGAGGCCCTGTGGAAGGCGCGTGCCTTCTAGGTAAGGTTGTAGCTGATGAGGGTTACAATGACCTCGTTTATATTGGCGTTTTTTTTTCTAACTTAAGTTAGCTTTCACGCTTTATCCCTACATACGGGATAGTCGGATGGAACGGAGCGCCAAACGTATTACTTCATCCTCACCACTTCTCCTAACGCCTCCTTAGTGTTAGGAATCTGTTCCCCATTTTTCGCTGATTTCTGAAGGCATTGCGTGTTGATTGACGTAACTCAACATCGCCCTTTGCCTCGATACTAGAAGCGAAGAAATGAAAGTATTAAATATCTCATTTTCTTGAGTAAGAATCAAACACGATTTTTTTTATAAATTAAAAACACTATTTATGAACAATAAATTAAGTTGATTCTAAAAAAATGTATACAGATTTAACAACTGTATGTAAGCTAATGTTTATCCACCCCTGAAGTTTAAAGAAAAATATATTTCGATTTGTCAATCGGCCATATCTAGGGAACTAAAGTGCAGACAGCGCAATAACAATTCAACGAAACGTACCAGACACTGTTTGCATAATAATTTAATAATAATAATAATAATGTTGAGGACATTAATATTCGTTGCAACATAATTTCCACGTCTAGACTGCAAATGTAAGGTATGAGTCATAGTTTTACTTTTAATATATCTTATACCTAGTATAATATAGATATACTAAAGACGTAGAATTCCGCCACTCAAGACACAGTGCCTTGAAAATAAGGCGGAAAGTGGAGAACGAAGTGTCAAGGGATGCAGTGTGAAGATGAATACAATTCGCTAATATTAGAAGAATATAGTAAAATTTTATTAAAAATTTGTTAGAAATTTGGATCCCATAAGTGAAATTTGAAATGGAAATTTATTCTAATACTAGACACATTCAAAGGCTGCTACCAAATATTAATATCTTTTATTCATATTAAAACTTATAGAGGCAAAAGTGAAATGGAAAAACTTTTGGGCAAATCGGAAAAGTTAAAATTGTGCTTCTAATTTTTTTTTTCATTTTATTTCATTTCATGTAAATTTAATTTCATATTCACTCATTTTTTTTTTAAATTCAATTTGGACTTAAGTAATTTCTTTGTCCAATTTATAACCTGTAGACATTAGTAAAGTTATTATAAATTGTTTATGATGAATTTAAATACTATTTAAACTAATGTTTTTTCGGTTTTTTGACATAGACAAAGAGTTTCACTGCTTAACACCTACATACACTACAGACACGAAAGAATAAACCTTTATTCTTTCTACCTACACCGCCAATCACTATTAATAAAACTAATCTAATAAAATTAATCTAATAGGCACAAGGGTGTGACTGTAACGCGACGGTTGTGAGTTCGATCCCCACTCGAGGAAGTGAAATATTTATTTACGTTTATATTTCGAGTGTCGAGGCAAAGCGCGGCGTTGAGTTCTGCCACTCAACACGCCTCGGGAATTCCACAGAAAGTGGAGAACGGAGTAACTGAACACTGGGTTCCCTCTGCCTACCCTGCTGTGTCCGAGATACAGCGTGAAGTTTATTTAATATATTTTTTTAAACCAAATGTTCACTTTAAGTAGGTAGGTACACAAATTCCTATCCAATATCAGTTTAATATGAACTAACTTATGACGTCAGCATTAGCATTAGCTTTTATCCCTTAGTCATATAATCGAACACGTGTCCCGACATTCGCATTATGATAACGGCCATAAAACCACTGGGATGCGAAGCTGGTGGTGTTTACATGTGGACCAATGTATGCCTCCGAAGCGGGAGGTCAACTGATAAGAGTACGGGCCACGGTTGATAATGAATATATGTATGTATGTATGTATGTATGTTTGTTTGTATGTATCTACACAACGCCACCCACGGTTCAGTGGAAAAGTGAATTAGTATAGTTGTATTGGATAGTGACGTCATAGGAAGTTTTATTATCAACTGATGTTTAAACATATGTACATGTGTTAGTACGATTTCTAATGATCTCTCTCTATATGTAGGTAGTTAATAGTTGCGTTTGCTTATATGTTAAATAAATATTTTTTTTATTGTTTTGTTAGCTACACCCTGTTTTTAGTAGGTAACAGTGTAGGCTGAGGGAACCTAGTGTTGAGACACTCCGCTCTCCATTTTCCAACGTATTCTAAAGGCATTGCTTATATTAACCGTAAAGAATTGGCCTCGTAGCTCAGTTCAGACATAACTTACTCAATTTGTAATATACGTTTCCTTGATCTGGTTAGATAAAGCTCGACGTGGCGTGGGTTCAGCCATCTATCATCACACGTAATATTTGTACCCAAATGCTCGTAAAATATAGAATGGAATATTTTAGTAGCACTTTCAGCCTACCTCGCTAATTATAAACCAGTTGAGCCCAGTCGTGGCTTAAACTCAATTGCTTGTGGGTTCGATTCTCACTCGAGTAATTGAAATGTTTTATATTTCGTTCTGGTATCAAGGCAAAACGGGACGTTGAACTCCGTCAATCTACGCGTAATGTCTCCAGAAATTGGTGGAAAATGGGGAGCATAACATAAGGTTCCCACTGCCTGCCTATCCTGGTATACAATAGTCTAGTGCACCTTGTTTTCACTTTAGGTACCACTCATTCGGTACCATATATTCCACTCATTCGGTCAAAATCGAATACATACTCCAACAGATAAAAGGGGGAGATAAAAGTTCATTTGTGTAAGGTTACCGTGTCGTTGACTGACTGTTTCGTAATACTTCACTTAGCGCCACCGTGTTTATGGCGTGTTAAATTTACATTAATTTCCCATATTATCACTCTTTCTTGGTAGGTGTGAATTCGAATTCTGTATTGTTAATACTGTAGCTATGCAATTTTGATATATATAGATGCAATTTAGTACTCATTTGCACCTATTAAGGATTTGCACCTATTATTGAGGGTAGGTTTTTGTTGTTATATTCTAAAAATAGCGTAACAATAGAGTTTTTAATAATTGAATTGAATTTTGGTTATATTTAACCAATGTTGTTAAATGCGGAAATTCATGATGATAAGGCAAAAATTGTATTATAATTTTTGTGTAATATAAACAGTGATTGAGGTCAGTCCCGGCGTTGTGACGAGCGTGTGATTGTAAACGTGATAGGTTGTGGGTTCGATTCCCATGCGAGGAAATAAAATATTTGATATTTTCGTTTGTTCGCTCTGGTGACAAAGTAAAGCGTGGCGTTAAATTCCGCTCAACACGCAATATAGCGTGACTCTAAAAGAAATTTAAATTAATTGATAAATAAAGCATTAATCGGTGATTATAATTGATTTTTTTATAAAAGTTTGAAATTGCATTCGTATATAATAAGATAAAGATTTGATAAATTGCTTAGAAATAATATAGGATTTTAATATTTGTTTTATATGAAAAACATAATCACGTAAATGCTAGAAGCTTAGAGCGTGGGTTGTCATCATGCCTTACTACACTTACAAAATTAACTTTGTGACTTTACAAAATATATTTATATGGTTCAAAATTTATATGATTAATTTAGATGTGATTTCATAATTTTTTATGTTCAATAAAATATACCATATTAATTTTAATTTCACTTCAATTGTTTACATTATAGTTGTACTAGAGAATTAATTATAGTCAAAGTATATATAAGAAATACTTCTTTTAATTAAAAGTATACTATTCTTGGGGGGGTTTCTAATACCTCTAAGAATAAGGGTACAAAGAAAGAGGTCTCAATATAAAATATTTTATGATACATTTGCCTAAAAAAAATCTAAAATAACCTAACAAAAATATTTTCAGATATGTACTATAAATAGGAACGTAGATAACCTATAAACTAACTGTAAACGTAAGTTGACTCTATATCAGGAAGCTGAACTAAATACGAATCGACTTTAATTTTCGCACATTGCTTCAGCTTCAGGCTTGTATCGATGCTGTACGTTAGTCAGCCTCGAAATTCGTTCGAAAATTGTGTTAACATTACGTTCGGAACAGTGGGAGAATGTTAAAAGAGAATTATTTCCACAGAAAAGAGCTACGGGTTGATTTTTATGTTGGTATTTCGTATGTATTAATGTAGGTTTTTTTTTGGACGTTTTACTAGAGACTCAATCGCGGCTTCGTTCGCTTTTACTTTTTTTTATATAATAGCCAAAGGAGTATTCTATGTCCTTTCTGAGAACGTATGTAAGTACAAAGTTTCATGATAATAGGTTGAGTTGGTTAGGCGTGTAAGTGTAACAAACAAACTTACATTCGCATTTATAATATTAGTATGATTATTACTCATTTTTTCTTGTTGTTGGAAAATCGTTTTACGTCGTCATTTAGGCTTTATTAAGCTCATTCTCTGTAATAAATTGAATTTTTATAAAAACTACCCCATACCTTTAGTTCGTATAAGTTTTTAAGTAAAATCAAAACAAACAAAAAAGACTAAATTTAAATTCGAATTTCACACACACAAAATAGCTGATATAAAATCGAACTGAACCCATAACTTGGAACTCTATTATCATCACCGCACATCATATGGGAACTCTGTTACCCCGCAGACCTCACAGATAGACCTCATAGATTGGGGTCGTGTTCGACCCAAATCGTCGATTATTAATCATTTCGGTGTAGCAACCAGGACGTGGATAAATTGCTATGGCGGCTAAAACAAATGTCGCTAAATTACGATAGATTTCTTTGAAATATTATCCTTGAGAAATGGACTGACATTACTTTTTTTTTTCAGGTAGAATGAACTTTTTTTTATAGTAGGTAATTGTAAAAGGTGTGATGTTATTATTATTTTAGAATTGTAATATTTTTTTTTCTTCAAAAACAATTGCTTTTCTACTTTTTAGAAAACGTTAAATTTTTAAACGTAGCGGAGAAATCTTTTTTTTTTGTTTTCTAAAAAGCATTTTTCTTAATTATCTGTAATAGCTGTCAAGCCAAAAATCGGTTTTGGTATTATAATTCTTAGATATATAATTTATAAATATCTTAGCTGGATCTCTTTTTAACGTGCATTCTTCTACTGCGTTATATTATCTGTTTTACCGTACATTCTCCTTTGTGTGTTTTCCATTCAACGTGACACTGGCGAAGTGATTAGTGCTGAATTGGCACGCTCGGAACGCCATAAATAAAGAGCATAGCATATAATTTATAAATGAAAACGACATCTTAAGCTCGATCTCAGACTTGAGAGTTTATAAATACGAGCCTTAAACCCTGAGTGTTATATAATGTTAACAAATTTAACGTTTAATACCACTGTACGGAAATTAATTCGGAAATCAGATGCAAAACTCAGTTACGATGCTGTAATGAAAACGCGGGAAGGCAAGGCTCCCGGCATATTCTCGACTTTAATATAACAAACCACTTTAGTTTTATATATATATATAGATGCTTACTCATATATTTCATAATCTATATGTAATAGCTTTTTGTTTGCCCTTAGGGGGGTAATTTTGTGTGGTAAGTATGGTTTTTGTGACTGGCAATTATATTATGTTTAATGAATTTATAAGTCATTAAACGTAACACTATATATTATACACATATTTATAACACTATATTTATAAGTAACATTAAGCATTTTTTTTATTATACAAAAAAAAAAAGATATTAATTTACGACAGAGAGACAAACCGCTGCGTTGAGTTTCGCAATTGAACACACGATGCCCCCAAAATTAGGCAGAAGATGGAAAACAGTGTGTTTTCGCTAGGTTCCCTCTGCCTACCGTGCTGTTTGCGGGATGCAGCGTGAAGCTGAAAAAAAAATTATGACAAAAGTTATGTTCAAAGTCAAACACTTTAATTGCTACTTGTTATTTTAGATTATGAAAAAGACATAATAAAATTATTGATTCTAAACCGAAATAAAACTGACAGGATATTATTGTAGGTACCTACATTTACTCATATAATAATTTATACCTCTAAAACGTGATAACTTTCTAAACATTAAATGTAAAGGTGTTTATTATTACGTTTTATTATCATCTAGTATAATAAAATTATAATTTAAATGAAATTCATTTGGTGGCTCTATAGGTATCTAATTAAAATAATTTTACTACCTTATCGTATATTGGGTATGGGGTATGGGTATTTATTGACCTGTTACCATCTCAGGTAGGAAATGAAGCGGTAATATGAAATTAATATTCTACTTTAACTTCTAGTAAAGTTCTTTATGTCAGAACATTATCAATCTACTTAATAACTAGAATTTAGAACATTTATTATCTTTTTAATATTATTTATGTAATTCACTTAATTTTTTTTAGTATTAAATTATTGGTGATACTATATTATGTTTTTTTTTGGATTCTCGTATCCTGCATGTAGCTAGACAGAGTAAGGCTAGTGTTAGGACACTCCGCTCTCCAATCTCCTATGAATTTTTGGAGGGATTGCGTGTTGAGCAGCGAAACTTGAACTGCGCCAGAGCGAATAAATGAAAATATTAAATATTTAATTTCCTCGAGTGGGAATCGAATCCACAACCTGTTCCGTTTACATTCGCTAGTTTGTGCCTCTAGCAACAATTTTATTGTCACTCAAAATATAAAAAAGGTTTATTTACATACTAAAAGATCTACAGCATCTTCCATCAACAGACGTGATGCGTGAGTAGATTGTATAGAGTATAACAATGACGATGCTTCTTACGTGTTTCGCTTAAATTTTCATATGAAATATTTTTTGTTGGGTGATTTTTTTATAGTATTTTGATTGTTTCTTATAAAATTACTAAAAAAAATATATTTTACATTTATATGTTGTGAAATTTTGACGTAACGTGCGATGCTTAACTCTATATCCACTCAGCAGGGTAGGCAGAGGGAACCTGGTAACCTAGTGGTAAGAAACTCACGTAAGAACTTAAGTGTCGTAATGGGTGCCCATTACGACACTTATGTTCCCAATTTTACGCCGAATTATGGGCGCATAGTGTGTTGAGTGGCGGAACTCAACGCCGCGCTTTCCATCGTCACCGGAGCGAGAAAATTTATATATTTGTTAAATACTCCATTTCCTCAAGTAGGGATAGAACCCCCGACCTGTCGCGTTTACAGTCCGCTTGTGCCTCTGCGCCACTAAATTGGCCTGAAGCGTGTGATACAATTTAAATATTTTTTTTCGTAAATCTTAAATACTTTTTTTCTATTTTCGCAGGTTAAAGACATATGCAATGAGCTGGAGGTGCGTGTGCTGTGCCACAAGATACTCCAGAACGTGTCGATACTGCTCGACGCTGATAGAGGCTCTCTATTCCTGGTGCAGGGCGAAAGGGCGTCCTCACCTCATCCACAAAATGGAAGGTAGGTTCAAATTAATTTCTACTTTAATAGGTACTTGTCGTATCTTATCGTTATCTTAGGCCCGTTATTATAAATCGCTCTCAAGTCTGAGATCGATCTTAGGATGATAATAATTTTCATTCATAGATGCGAGTAGAATGAATGGCATGAAATGAAAATGGAATCTTAAAATCGATCTCACACTTGAGAACTGTTTTTATATAAGGTGCTGGGAATATAAGAGTGCTTTAATTATTTTACAGAACTGTAATTTTATATTATAGATTTAGATACAACTATAACATTGGGTAGATTAAGTTATGAGATCATAAAAATATTATTATGATTATTTGAGAAGCGAAATTACAAGAGTACTTATTATATTTTTAACGGTTTCTTTTAACTATTACTTGTAAACCTTATATACTTTATTGTAAGCTTTATATATGAATACATAAATTAAATATATATTTATATTATATGAATTGTACATACTATGTTCTTTACTTGATTAACCACCTAACCAGAAACTAAAACAATACATCACGTCTTATCCAATTTGATGAAGAAAAAAAAATAATAAATATTATAAATATTCTTCAGTACTTCAACTCTTAAGTTATAACGTCATCGATCTAGTTCTATTTACACCATAATTTTCTTGTTTCTTTATAACAAAAGCTTATACAATCTTTCAATCTCGTATAAAATAATTAACAGTGGGATTGCGTCATAGTGCCGCGAAGCTGCAGCAATAGTAATTAAAGACCTAGGTAATAAAAAGAGTCTAGTGACGTCGAAATCCAAATGAGAATTTCCACTTGACTCGACTTGACTTAGTCCACGCTTGTCTGGATTGCACCAGGTGATGTATTGGGTGTTCTGGCTTTAATTGAAGTGAATTTTTAATTGGATATTTAGATTAGGAAAATAATGATTCGAATAGTAAGTTATTACTTACTTATATTAAAATTCTTTATTGAAATTTAGAATGATCACTAGCAGGATTCGAACCTGCGCCACTTAGATGCCATTATACAATACGTTCATACAGAATATATCAAGCAAGTTCAACAGCGTAGCGACAGGTTGTGCGTTCCATTTCCACTTGAGCAAATGAAATTTTAATTTTTTTCATCTGGCTCTGGTTACGAGGCAAAGCGCGGTGTTGAGTTCCGCCACTCACTACGCAATGCGTTCAGAATTCGGCGGAAAATGAAAAACATTCATAAACATATTTATTCATATTGTTCAAGCAGGCAAAGCCGTCCAGGTCCGCTAGTTTATAAATAAAATAACGTTAAAACTTAATTGCTCTCCCAACACACTTATTTAATGAAATATAATACTCGAATCGACTTTAACAAAATCGACGAATACATAAAATCAACTTTAACTTCCACGAATGTATAATATTATTCGATTTGTATAATAATAGAGGGTTGCGATAGTAATTTCAATAAATGGGGGGGGGGGGACCGCCAAGGAAACGAGTTTACATTTGCACTCTCGGTGCATTAGACGTGATATCATTTCCTCCGCGTCGCCACCCAGTCGGTGGGTTTTATGGGTTTTATGGGATTTTCTAGACGGCTGAGCGGTGGTTGGTTTTGATCTCATTCATAAATATATTTTATTTAGCAGCTCAGACTTGAGTCTTCGTCTTCTTGAGAATGTCTTTGTTATATTGTTCTTTTACATTGTTGTGTTTTTAGTATTTTTCGTTTGGAATATAGAATGATTATTTTTTTTGTAACGTTTTTGCTTATTTAGCGTTGTATGTCTTCTTAGAATAATTGAATATTTAATGGCTATGTGTCATTTGCATACACAGTCTGGGCTGAACTGGGCTGGGCTGGGCAATAAATGATGGAACCCGGAACCACTGAGTATATAGTCTCATTTTTTCTAAAAGGCTCACAGTAGCGCTGATTTATTTATTATTCTAAATAAAGTAAATTTATTTGATAATGATTGATGGTTTATTTGTTTACATAAATGCTCAAACCTTGTTCTACATAGTCCAGTTTTAAAATTAGGCTAAAATAACGCTTCCGTTACGTACCAAACATAAGGCAGAAGTTCAAATTACAAACACGCCTACCTACGCTTTATTCTTATATCTATGTAAATACAAAGGCCATTCGTGGCGCAGGAGAACAAGTGTGTGTGTGTAAGCGCGACTGGTTGTGGGTTCGATCCCTACCCGAGGAAATGAAACATTTATTTAAATTTATATTTTCATTTCTTTGCTCTGGTTTCGTGAGTTTAGTCGACGTTGAGTTCCGCCACTCCATGCAATGCCTCCAAAATTCTTAAAACCAGGTCAACGGAATGTCTTAATAATAGGTTCGTTCTGACTACCCTACTGTCTGAGGGATAAAGCGTGAAGCTGATAAAAAAAATGTCTGTATATTTTATTTTGTGTCACATGCATAATGAAAAAAAGTGTTGCGCACATTTTTTGCGATCAAAGGCATACCTCATGAAGCGAAGCGAAATTTCATCGTCTATATTTAAAATATTGTTCTCATATCAGTAGAACCGCAAAAAAAGTTCATGAAAATTTTCATCCGCCCCGCGCCGAACGTTCATTGCCATTTTTTCCATTACGCCATGCCCCAAAACATCTCTTTGAGGGAGGGCTCTTTTTAGCGTCTATTTTTGAACGAAAATCCGAACTGTTACGACCCACGTATAATAACGGCATGCTTAATGTTATTCTATTCTAATAATATCTATCAAATATTTGTTCTTACTCCTATCACTTTATTTTACGTTTTAATTTTAGAAATCCATACCTATATTATAAATTCGAAAGTAACTCTGTCTGTCTGTCTGTCTGTCTTTTACGCAATCAGGGCCAAACCGCTAATTTAATTGCGATAAAATACTCATATAGAGATACTTGAGGGTCCCGGGATGAACATAGGGTACTTTTTTTTCTCATATTTGTAATATTATCGATATATACCAATATATTAAAATACTTATTAATTTGACATGCAATTTGTTCCGCCATGTTAATAGCAACCGTCGTTGCTAAGCAACGATTTGCAAAGTTTGTTGTTAGAAAACGTCACCCAAAATGAGCTTGCTTAACGCATTTCTCTATTGAAAATTGAAATTAATTTCATAAATATATTTAATAAATATTCTTATACTTCAAGCGGGCGTAGCCGCGTTCGGATCCACTAGTTATACATATATAAACTGTATAATTTTCACAATCTAAAGGATTATTTTTAATATACGATTAAGCTGTTCTTCTGTTAGTAAAATCCATAAAACATGTTAGGCAAGTGTAAAAAAGATGGCCAAAAAAAAAAATTGGTTAGGAAATAAGATCAGCTTACATCATCTTCTATGGACCGTGGAAAAAATAAATCTTGTCTGCGGCGATACGAGGATCGTTTTAGTGAACCTTTTTCTTTATTAGACCGTGACAAAGGAGAGAAATCGGAAGACCAGTACACTCGTAAACGCCCTACATCCGCTCTGGCCTACACGCTTTATGACATTTCTGACTCTTCTTCTAAATGTTTTCTTTATCCTTATACTAAAAACTTTTGTTTCTTGTTTTACAAATACAAAACTTAAAAGGCTTAAGCAGTACTTAAAGATTTAGAAGTCATGGTTAAAAAGAGTTCCCCAAAATTTACATTAATATTATATATCCAGTAGTTCTTCAAATTTATTGGAAAATGAGCTTCAAGGACGCAAGGAATATCTCATTTTCTAGTACAGCCGTTTTTTTCTCTTCTGGCAGTTTATATCTAGTTTATCGACGATAGTTGGCCAAATTCCAAGTTACTCAACTAATCGGGGCCATGTTTATCGTTTAGGTCGGACAAGAGGTTTCATCGCCGCAATCTGTCTCCGGTTACACACTCCATTTAACCATATCGATGGTGTAAGATATCGTGTACTTTGTATAGGATTTGTGGTCTACCATTCCATTCCAGTTCCAGTATTTGCTCGCGTGAACGCTGTATATATGTTAGTATTGTCTTGTAAAGTGTTGCTGTTAGATACGTTTATCACGATTTTCTAAGTAAAATGTTCAAGTCTATTTGTATATAAAATATATTTTAAAAATGAAAAATCATCTTCACGCAGTATCCCGCTCACAGCAGGGTAGGCAGAGGGAATCTAGTGTTAAGACACACCGTTCCCCACTTTCTGCCGAATTCTGGAGGCATTGAGTGTTGAGTGACAGAACTCAATACAGCGCTTAGCCTCGAGACCAGAGCGAAGAAAATGAAGATATAAACGTAAATAAATATTTCACTTCTTCGAGTGGGAGTCGAACCCACAACCGTCGCGTCACAGTCACATATAGGCATATGTTAAAATCCTTAAAATTATCCAAAAAATAGCTTCATGCTGTATTCCGTACACAGAAGGGTAGACAGAGGGAACCTACACTTAAGACACTTCGTCCCTCATTTAAAACTATCGTACCATTCATATAAAAATATGCTGACTTAAGTCTACATTTATTATATTTATAAATCTATGAGAAACCGATATCTTGGCTTAGATAAACCGTTTACAGGGGCGACCGGTGTCACACAGTGTCACGAATGTCTTTAGAACATCAACCAACGCCGTAAGGGTTCAAATAAAGGGCAATTTACTGACCCAATATTTGTTAAGGCTTATCTTGAGTGAATGTTTTACGAAGTTGAAGCAGAAATCTTATTAATTTTTATATATTTATACTATACTAAGAAATATTTACTTTTGAAGCTAAAAAGAATTTGAAGATAAAATTTGGAAATTATATTTGACAAAGTTTGTTTACGTTGTAGAATGTAGATACCTACTTAAAAAATAATTATATTCGTATTTCATTAATTACAGTTTATTTTTTATTTTTAATAATAAAATTAATTGCTGTATTTGTTAATAACATACATTTTCATAAAATTATTGTGTTATTAACAAAATTATTATTAGTCTGATTATATATTATTAGTCTGATTTTCATTTACACCCAAAAATCTTTTTATTAGTAATTTGAGACTAATAAATAATAAGATATAGTAGTTCCAACATTTAATTTTATAAAACTTGTAAAAATAATGTCTTATTTAGTGCGGTCTTATAAAAATAAATCTACGTTAGCACCTGAAATAGCTATTGCGGCAAGAAAGCGGGCGCTGCCTCGTGCGGCCTGGTGTTCTTATCTCCTGGGTTTTCCTCCTCGCGTCTACGATTGCGCAATACGTACCTACTGTACTATTCACTTTAAACTAACAATTTAGCTGGAATCAAGTTGCTGGTAATAAAAATCTTCAATGTTAGTTGAATGTGTGACTTATATATTATGTATCCCCCATAAGACAGGATAGGCAGAGGGAACCTAGTGTTAAGACACTCTATTTTCCATTTTTCGCCGAATTGCCTGGTCAGTAGCGGAATTCAAGGCCTGGCTTTTGCCTTGGTGCCAGGGCGAAGATATGAAAATAATTATTCATAAATAATAATTTATTTCCCGAATGGGGATCGAATTCACAACCTTGAACCCTTGCACCATGACGGCCCTTACATATGTATATTTAATTAAAAACAAATTACACTTTAAAATTGATCATTCAATGAAATATTTAAAACCATTTCATTATAATTATAATCATTGCTTTATCTACTAAAAGTTTATATAAAAGGATACAACAATCTTATCGCCATATAACATCAATTTTCCCTCGTTCCAAACGCGTGTTTTCCAAATCTAGTATCTAATATATTATGGTAGTACTACGCTTCTATCGTGTTAGACGAGAGTGAGTGACTCATTGAATAGGACCGAAGCGAATATAAACAAGATGAAGAAGATGAGAGATCCTTGGCTTCGTTTACTGCTATTATTATTTAGAGTCTACGCGTTACTCTATTTATTTTATCTTATTGTTGTGGTATGTGGTTTTTTTTTCCGCCACCACTCAATACACAAAGCCTCGAGATTTCGTATGTGGGGAACAGAGTGTATTAACACTAGGTTCCTTCTGTATGCATATGCGGGATACGGATTGAACCCGATTAGACCATAATATGGTAATTAATTAAACAATTGTTCATATATATTAACATATACCTATATGATTACAAAAATGTCATAAATATTCGTATATATTTTATTTTAGAATGTTATCTACGTTTATTCTTTGCGCCGCTTATTTTTTGCTCCATTCATTCATTACAAATTCTACACGAATAAAGGATCAGGATTATGATACAAATGACTACTATTTATACAAGCTTATTTTTAAATAAAATCCCTTTAAAAACAACCACTTCTCAAAAAAAGAAATAAACGCGAAATTTCTGTAGAGACATTTATTACGAGAAAAAAAGATTTTCAATGTCATCGTCCTAATTCCTATGGGCATTTCGGTAGGTGTAGATTCATATCGGCCCTTTGGTGATGTTACTTTTTAAATATTATTTTCTTTATCAAGAGAATTCTGGTTAGTCGTTATCTTCAAACGACAACTTTAAAGGCGAACATAATCTTAATTTCTCATTTGCAATAAGTTTGGGACTTATCTGTGAGTAAAGTTTTGAAGTTTACGTAATATCACATTTTATCTCTGTGCAGTTGAAGCTTTTTGAACTAAATTCAAATATATTTTTAGTATTAAAGAAAATTGTGTCAAGACTATTAGGTTATTGTCAAACGTAACTTAACGCCGCAGTCTTATTTGAGTGTTAGAAATGAATTCCCTTGAGTTAGGACCAGACGCTGGCCTACTGTGTTAAATGAACACTTATTTAAATTTTGCTATAAATTATTTTTTTAATTGTTAATTGTAAATCTATGTTAAACTAATTAGAATTTTATATGTATGTATGTATATGGTTAACTCAGTAACAAAATAAGAATACTAGTTCGTATTGTGGTAGCAATATCTAAAACTTTAGTGTCTGAATATTGGACACCAACACAGAGGCGAGTAATTGATTGAAATATTTCTATTGGTCTTTCTCAGCGGTCTAAGGTCAGGGTCGAATGGAGGCTGGGGGGGTGGGACCGCGTGGTTGCGATGCGTGGTGGTGTGGGGCTAAGTTTTTATGCGTATGCCTATGTTCTTTTTTTAATTGAGAATAAGAAATATAAAAATGTTGATATTATTGATCCAGGCAAGTCGAAAGGTGTCGGCACAAGGACGTAACTGTTGTAGGTTCGATTCCTGCTCGAGGAAATCAAATATTTAATATTCGCTTCGCTCTATAAAATTTTCACTTTTACTAAAAGGGACAAGTTAAAATTGTAATGAAGACGTCGATAACTTAAGCATTGTGAGTGATGCCAGTATCCGATCCTATGGCAGCTCCGCAGAAGCCAGACATTATCCTGAGAATAATGACGATCAATTTATCCTCCTCCTCTTAAATGATCATCCATTTTCAAGCTTACACAAGGACTTTATCAAAAAGCTCACTTAAAGGTCACTTCAGGCTTGGTGAGAAGCGTTATTCGCTAACGCTTTAGATTCTCAAGGAGGATTTATATAAACAATTTATCATGTATTCTGCCTGTAGCTGGGCAGCCAGAGACAGCCTAGTTTTAAGACGTTTTATTCCAGAGTAATTGCGCGTTGAGTGGGGTTTGATTCCTCGACTGGGGCAATATCGATCGAACCCACGACCAGTAGCGTTTACAGTCACACTTTGTGCCCCATTTTTATATTCAGGCCAGTCATGGGGCACCACGTCTGTCCTAAATATAAATAATGAAATTCTCTTTAAATATGTTTACATTTACCATAATTGGCTCGTTGAGTATTATGAATGAAACCTAATGTGTAAATATACACGCGACCCGTCCATTCTGTAATTAAATTGTTTTGTTTTTATTGTGTGTTTCATTTGTATGAACATTCATTAGATATACTCGTATGTATATAAATGTAGGCGTCATACCTCAGTGCTACAACGTATTTGACATGAATAATGTAAGAATAATTATTAGGGTTCCGTATCCAAATGGTATGGATAAATGGTCCAATGGTTGAGATATGCTGATGACACAGTCCTAATAGCTTCATCAGCGGCCGAACTACAAGAAATGGTAAATCGAGTTAACGAAAGCAGCGTCGAGGCGGGTCTGAAGATTAATGTCACTAAAACGAAATTCCTGACTATCTCCACTAAAGGTAACCCTCACTATACCTTATTTGTGGCAGGCCAAAGAGTCGAACAGGTGGATAAATTTAAATATCTAGGAACATGGTTAACACAGAAGTGGGACAGCGAAGTAGAAATTAAAACTCGTATTGAAATTGCCCGGAGTTCTTTTGAGAAGATGAAAAAGGTACTCTGTAACAAATACATCAAAATCCCATTACGTGTACGTATGCTTCAAAACTACGTGTGGCCTATAGTTCTATACGGATGCGAGTCTTGGACTATTAGAGAGGATCTTAGAAAACGTATAGAAGCCTTTGAAATGTGGGCATATAGACGCGTTCTCAGGATTTCTTGGATAGATAAAATATCTAATGACGAAGTACTACGCCAAGTTGACCAAAAACGTAAGCTTTTGCAAACCGTTAAACAGCGTAAAGTTGCATATCTAGGGCATGTATGTAGACATGATCGATACAAACTTCTGCAAACTATAATAATGGGAAAAGTTTCTGGGAAAAGGAAAACCGGCGGTAGAAGAAAGTCATGGCTAAGGAACATCAAAGAATGGACTGGAATTAAAAACGCCGTAGATTTAATTCATTTGGCTAGGGACAGGACCAAGTATGCGAAGTTGACTGCCAACCTTCACTAGTTGGAGAGGCACTTTAAGAAGAAGAAGATCCAAATGGTAAAACGGAACCCTATTACTAAGAGTTTTGGTTGCTACTAAGCCGTTTGGCTGTCCGTCCATCGGTCTGTCTCAGGGCTGTATCTCAAGAATCGTGAACGTTAGACAGTTGTTATTGGCGCTATACTATGAAATATTTAAAAAACCAAACTGAAATAGAATATTTAGGGTGGGCTTCAATATAATAAACGTGATTTTTTGCCGTTTTTACAGATTGGCCTTGGATTGTCCAGTCTCTAAACTATAGTTTGACATTACTATAATTGATAAGATATCAGTTGATATTTGATATTATCCTACCAGTTATATATACTGGAGGAAGGCTGCGTAGACCGAGTCGCGGCGATGAGACAGGGTACGGCGTTGGGTTACCTAACGTAATATCCTTAATTCTAACCTCTGCAAGGTCGTTGTAATACCATAATAAAATAAAAACGGTATCGGTAAAGTAATTCACAATTGAAACAAGTCTACAACAGGAGAATAATACAATTCTACCTGCGCCGTTCAATTCCCCAAATGATGTACAAGTCGACTGAATTTAATGACCTCGATAGCTCGGAATGAAATATAAATTTTATTTATTACGTCATTCACGTTTTTTTTGTGTGTTAGCAATTTTATTTTTTTTTAGCTCTTTTGTAATGTTGCCATGTGTAAAATTTTTATATTTATTTTCTTTTCTTTTCTTTTTTAAACGAGTTTTTTTATTTTTGCTTAATAAATTTAAAGTTTTGATCATAAATCACTGAGGACATAAAAATGCGCAAAACTTATTTGGGTGAACCAAGCATTTGCATGGTATATTTTAGTTTGGTATCCCAGAGTGAAATGTAAATTTGGATAGCTCTACGTATAAAAAGTTTTACTTTACGTATAAATAACAGGATATTTATTTTAACTGAAATATTCGACTTTTCTTAATTAATTTTGCGATTCAACTTTTATTAATTTTTTTTTTAGTCGCTCTTGTAACGAAGCAAATCCCGGCGTTGTGTTCCGCCACTTCACACGCATTACCTCCAGAATTCGGCGAAAAATGGAAGTATCTTAATAAACCCACTTGCTTTATGCTGGGTTACAGCGTTAATCTGAAAAAAAGTTTTTTTAACAAAAAAAATCAATATAATTTACATACATATACAGGGTGGAATTGTCAGCGCCACTTTAAATGAAACCACAGTTTTAACTACTCTATAAAAGCCTAATATAATTCGGAAAAAAAATAATTCTCAAAAATGAAAAAGTTTTTTTTTCAAACAAAATAAATAATAAAATTATCGTTTTAAAATAAAACGCCATTTGTAAAGTATAACATAGGCACGCACACACTTACCTGTCAAAGCGGCAACGTCGCATACGTATGTGTGCGTGACACTAAATACAGGTATGGATAAAAATCGTGAAATGAAAAAAAAATCCTACGTCGAAACCGTTGAGGTACCTTGATTATTTTTTTAATTCTGGGTTTGAAATATTTTACCCTATATGCAGTTTCAGTAAAAGAAGCGCAGCCTCTTCCACCCTGTATATAACAGTAATAATATACAAGCAAATAAACTCTCTCCTCTATACAGCATGTAGTTGTGATCACAATCAAATTCCAGGCAATCCTATGGAATTTCCCAATCGACAAATAACAAGAGATGCGTTTAATTTGAAAAACCAGTCGCGTGCCCACTACCGAGGGCCGGGTGCAATAAGCTTAAAATAAAAAAATCAATATTAGATTAAACATAATATATTGGGGGTTTTTTTAGCTTATATAATGTTGGATTCGCTTTTATATTGTACGAGTATACTAGCGACCTGCCTGCGGCTTCGCCCGCTGGAACTACTGGATTATTGATTGACTAATGTACATTAGTTGTTCATAATTATTAATAGTATGTAAAATATCAAATCTAGAATAAGTGTCAGGCTGTATTCCGCACATGACAGGGTAGGCAGAGGGAACCTAGTTAAGATCTGTCCATATTAAGACACTTCCGTTACTCATTTTGCACCGAATTGTGGAGGCTTTGCGTATTGATATGCAGAAATCAACGACGCCTTCTGCCTTGACACCAGAGCAAAGAATTAAAAATACTAAATATTATGTTACCTCGAGTGGGAATCGAACCAACAACCTGTCGCACGCTCCTGAGCCACAACTGTCCTAGGAAAAATCTAGTAGTTAGTGACGATTTTGTACCTCGCTTCTAATGAAGCAAGACATGATGAAGACGAGCACATAAATACAGGCTTGTCTCAACAGAACTAATTGGAATCTACATGTCCCGAGTGTGCGGAGTAACACGCAATTAAGCTTGTGGGCTTTGTCGAGATCACTCATTGACTGTCGAGAGACATTTGGATTTTAGGTGACTTCACCTAAATGTATATATATGTATATGCGCATATAAAAAAACAGTACGTTTTTAAACAAATTATATATTAAAATATTGAAATTAAAAGATATTAATATACAGGGTGGAAGAGGCAGCGCATCTTTTACTGAAACTGCATATAGGGTAAAATATTTCAAACCCAGAATTAAAAAAAATAATCAAGGTACCTCAACGGTTTAGACGTAGGATTTTTTTTTCATTTCACGATTTTTATCCATACCTGTATTTCGTGTCACGCACACATACGTATGCGACGTTGCCGCTTTGACAGGTAAGTGTGTGCGTGCCTATGTTATACTTTACAAATGGCGTTTTATTTTAAAACGATAATTTTATTATTTATTTTGTTTGAAAAAATAACTTTTTCATTTTTGAGAATTATTTTTTTTCCGAATTATATTAGGCTTTTATAGAGTAGTTGAAACTGTAGTTTCATTTAAAGTGGCGCTGACACTTCCACCCTGTATAAGTAATATTTAAGTATTTAGCTCCTATTTCTTTGGCATTAAAAGTTAAGTTAGCTATGTTCTGTTTACCTTCTTGAATACACCCATTAAGGTTTTATAGAATGTGTCGAACGCTAATATTATTTATCGTTGTAAAATTAGTATTGAAAATATCCTCTACATATATATTTATTACAGCAGACTGTACTACTAAATTAACATTCTAATATATATATATAGGTATATATATTATATATACTAAATACTACAAATTCAAATATATCCAAATACCGCAACCACTACCTATAGCCATTACTTCTGTCTAATTAATGAACATCGTTACAACAATTAACCCATTAGTAGCTAAGATATCCAAGTAATTAATATGTCCATTCAAATTGTCCACAGATGTCTTGTATCAAAGCTGTTCGACGTGTGCTCGAAGTCGACGCCGGAGCAGATGGAACAGCTCGAGGAGATCAGGATACCCTGGGGCAGCGGCATCGTGGGCTACGTCGCTGAGAGCGGCGAACCTGTTAATATACCTGATGCGTACAAGGTGTGTACCTTTATTTTTCAGCTTCACGTTGTATATATACTGTACGAGCGGCCCGCTCGCGGTTTCACCCGCGTGAACTATGTTATTATTAATTTCTGTCTCCATGACTACGTCCTAGTGACGTCTATGCAAAATTTGAGACTCATGCATTGCATGCATTTGTAGTAACGAAGTTTCATACAAACTTTCGACCCCAAAAACAACCTCTTAGAAGTCGAATATTGCAAATTCCCGTCTTATCGAGCACCTACATACGTCCTATAAGTAACTCCTATGCAAAATTTGAGATTCCTAGCGCTTGTAGTTTCTGAGATTTCGTGATGAGTGAGTGACCTTTCGATTTTATATATATAGAAGATGTACGAGTATAGGAGGGTGAGCAGAGGGAACCTTGTGTTAAGACATTTCGTTCCTTCACTGGGTTTTGTTGATTAGCTTGATACATTTAGCAGGTAGTCGGAGAAGACCTTTTAGTGATTCGCTAATGAATTGGATATTTCTCTTTATATATTTTTTTTCTAATCTTAAGTAAGCAGGAGAATATATCCAGATCGGTCTCTTCTAGTTTTAACGTTAGCTGGCAACTATTCCTTCTGTTATATTCTTAACTCATTAAATAATATAGCTGTTAGAAAAGCTCCCCTTTGATGAAGAATATATATATAGGCATTATATTAAATTAATTTTAAAACTTAACCTCAAATGCTTCACATATTCATTCTACGTCATATATAATATTATTTTGTTCTATATTACTGAAACAGCAACATTGTGTAATTTAGAACAAATGCTATAATAAATTCTAAGTCAGTCGTAAGTCAGGCAAGATGAATGGTTTGAGTGCTAAATTTAATGGTCGGCTCCAGGCCACCGGAGAAATTGTCTTTCCCATTTTGAAAGGCATTCATTCATTCATTCACTAAAGTGAAAATGATCGACGATCTCATTCAAACCCCGATATTGGACGGAGAGTTTATTATTTCTCCACTTAGCGGAAATAGATATTCAATTAATTGAAATTACGACGCTTTACGGGCGTTATTTGATCCGTAGAAACAAAATTATGATATTTTTAAAAGGTTTTGTAGTTGGTCGTTTATTAAATAGTAAATCTTAATAAATGACAATAAATTTAAGTTTATCTTTTTCCAAATAGAAGAACTTATATCAACTTAGCTATATGGTCTGACATAAGTCGGTCCATTCTTCAGTACTTATATTCCCTACATATTTGTTTATTTAACAAGAAAAATTGAATTTATTTCACCTTTTTTTATACCAAGAGTATTTACCACTTTTATTAATCCTATATTAGTCAATATTTAACTTCACCTTTTTTCTCCGACTGAAGTTTTATCATTTCAATTTCTATTTTCTCTCCATTAGCCATTTATTGACTGAAAATAACGTTCACATGACGTATATCTTTACATTGAATGGCTGTAAAACGTTAATGTACTCAGTATTTCACGTTTGTGAACATAAGAGTCCTCTCTGGGAAACATTAAAAACGTTTTTTACATTTTCTGTTATACTCGTAGATAGCACCAGAAGAAAATATATGATGCTATGAATGTAAAAAATGATATGGTAATATCTTTATATGGCCTGTCATTAAACAATGGCACTCTCAGGGTTTATTTGCATTGTTATATTAGGTTCTTAATTTTTTTGGTTTTTTTTAGATATGTATATATGTATATTTTTTTCATATTCATGAGACGACCAAGTGTTAATCTCATTATTGGGGCACAAGGGCACAAGGTGTGATTGTAAAAGATACAGGTTGCGGGTTCCTAATCGAGGAAAAGAAACATTTAATACTTTTATTTTATTTGCTCTGTTGTCGAGGCAAAGCGCGGCGTTGAGTTCCGCCACTCAACACGCAGTGCCTCCAAAATTCGGCGGAAATGGGAAGTGCCATAAGTAACATTAGATTTCCTCTGCCTATCTACAAATCTTAAAGCATTATTAATGCAAAACCTGTTATTTTTATTTGAAATGTTATATTAAAGAAGAATTCAATTTCATTTACCGAGTAATTTTGCAATGTTTCCAGCAATTACTTTTTTAGACTAGTATTCAACTACAGTTAGTTCTCTGACCACAAACTTAGTTATTTCTCAAATACAACCTTTCACAGTGTTTGTACATACAAATTGGCGCTATCTAACTGTACTATTTCATTAAAATAATGAATCAAATAAGAGGAGAAGCAAGATATAAAGTCCCTTTTTCATTCAGCCAGCTCAGCGTTTTCTTTGAATTTGTTGGAATTAGGTTTAGCCGAAAAGATAACTTCGTTTCATTAGCTATGTTTGTGCTAGAATTTCTGTAATACATTACCAGTACAGTACAGTACCTACGTAAAACCAACACGTTCGTGATTCTTTTTTTTCTTATCAAATAGTGTATTTCGTAAATGAATCGTCTTTCAATAAAAATGAATGTTGTCACGTTTCAGGTGTATGTTCAATATACATGTATACATTTATATGCTTGGGTATTTCTTTATATTGTTATCATATAAGGATTTGGCTTATGTTATAAAAAAATATAAAAAGAAAAGAAATATAAAAAGATTTCAAAATAATGCTCGCGGGGTCTCGAATTTGGGCGAAAAGTGTAAAACAGTGTGTTTTGAACTAAGCGCTGTTTGCCTTCATGAAACTAAAAAAAAAGAAGCGAATTAACAAAATTGACATACATATTATCTATATATATATAAAATCGAAAGGTCACTCACTCATCACGAAATCTCAGAAACTACATGTGCTAGGAATCTCAAATTTTGCATAGGAGTTACTTATAGGACGTAGGTGCTCGCTAAGACGGGAATTTGCAATATTCAATTTCTAAGGGGTTGTTTTTGGGGTCGAAAGTTTGTATGAAACTTCGTTACTACAAATGCTAGCAGTTCAAATTTTGCATAGACGTCACTAGGACGTAGTCATGGAGACAGAAATTAATAATAACATAGTTCACGCGGGTGAAACCGCGAGCGGGCCGCTAGTTTGTAATATAGCTTGGTTACATTTAAAAGCGAAATCAATAATAACAAAATTTCATACAATGTTTTCAACAAACGTTTGGCACCGTCTAACATTTATCTTATTAAATACGAATATTTTTATAGAAATTGCGAGACCATTTATCATTGCCGGTACGTTGACCTTTCAATATTATACTTAGAAAATAAATTTGAATTAATGTTTGCTGCTTAGGCTGCATTATTGTTTTGGTATTCCATTTAAAAAGATTTGCAAAAATATTCTTGGCTCATGATTCTCATTTTAGGATATAAAGAATATAATATGTATATCCAAAAAAATATAATCAAGCTTGTGCACCTGAGCCTGAGAGAGTTCCCCACTCGAAGAAATGAAATATTTAACATGGTTATTTCTTCGCTCTCGTGTCTAGGCAAAGCGCGGCGTTGAACTCCGCCACTCAACACAAAACGCCTCCAGAATGTTGTGGAAATTGAAGAGAGAAGTGTCTTAACACTAGGATTGCTGTGCCTACCCAAGCTTAAAATAAAGAAATAAGAATATATCTTCGAATCGTTTATAAAAAACCGATAATCTATATATATAAAAGGACTTGTCCTCACTGACTGAGGTAAGACGCACGCACAGCCGTAACCTCTGATGGTAGAAGCGTAAAATTTGGACAGATGTTTACTTTCGTGATCTGGACATCCACTAAGAAGGGATTTTGAAAAATTTTTACCCTAAAGGGGTGAAATAGGGGTTCAAAGTTTGTTTGGAAAAAAATTTAAATCGGCACCGATTTTTATAAAATTTGAAATTTAGATTTTTAAAAGTATTTAATTGAACACGTGTTTCATCGTTTTCTAGAATTCTCCCCATAAAGGTGCAAATAAGGGGTTGAAAGTTTGTATAGGTTTTTTTTAAATCGTCACCACTTTTTATAAAATTTGAAATTCAGACTTTTAAACGTATATAATTAAACACATGTTTCATGGTTTTCTAGAATTCACCCCCTAAGGGCGTAAATAAGGGGTTGAAAGTTTGTATGGGAAAATTCTTAAATCGCCACCGATTTTTATAAAATTTGATATTTAGACTCTTAAAAATATTTAATTGAACATATGTTTCATGATTTTCTAGAATTCACCCCCTAGGGGTGCAAATAAGGGGTTGAAAGTTTGTATGGAAAAATATTTAAATCGCCACCAAATTTTATAAAATTTGAAATTTAGACTCTTAAAAATATTTCACTGAACACATGTTTCATGGGTTATGTTATTTCACCCTTAAATACGCAAGCGAAGCTGCGCGCGTCCGCTAGTGATTTATATGCGTGAAGCGTTCACGTGCAATAATTAATTAACTTTTTTCGTTCGTAATTCGCAAGCTTTTATTTAATCGATACAAGACTATCGACTCACGCTACTTAAGAGGCCAGTGTCCCCGATTTAATTTGTTTTACTTAATTTTTTTACTCGAAGTGTCGATACGAATTAAGGTTTAAATGTTTACGAGGACAACTTATTAAGGTCGTGCGTATGACTGTAAACGCGGTGGTTGTGGGTTCGATTTCTATACGGAGAATTGTACTTTTATTTATGAATATTTTTATTATATAAGGCAAACCACGGACGGCAATGCCACGGAAAATGGAGAACAGAGTGTCTTAACAATAGGTTCCGTCTTTCTATCCTGCTATATGCGTGATACAGCGAGAATCTGAAAAAACAAAAATGGCAACTTATTGTATCTAAATCACCCTTATTTTGCAAATTTGTTCTATGTAGGTAAATGTTTATTTTCTATTAACTTTGAGAGACTTTCACAGATCTACGCCTTAGTTTTTGATAAAAGATAATGGTGTTTTACATTTTAAGTAATAATAACACTATAAATTTTTCATTTTGAAAGCTAATTGTGTTTGAAGAAGTAAAATGTTTTTCTTTTACTTTTTTTAAGTGATACTCAAATATTGAAATAAAGCAGAAATTAGAATTAAAATTTCCAGCATGTGACTGTAATCGCGATAGGTTGTGGATTCGATTCCCATTCGAGGATATTAAATATTAAATATTTTCATTTCTTCACTGAGGTCAGGCAAAACGCGGCGTTGACTTCCGCAACTCTATACGCAATGCCTTGAAAAATTCAGCAGAAAGTGGGGAACGGAGGTTCCCTCTGCCTACCCTATATGCGGAATACAGCGAGCGTGATTATTGATTAGCTAATACGAATTCTCGATCACGTACTAAGCTATATATATATATATATATATATATATATATATATATACATCAAAACCTTCGTGTATTTGTAGTCATGTTAGGTTTAAATAATGGCAGTTAAGTAAGTATATGAATTATTCGTGGCGGGCCCTCAGAGTAAATGGGGGGCATCCATCTATCCATCTCCACATACTTCATGTGTTCCGTGATGGAGGTTCCTTTTGTTACAATATTATGTAAGTGAAATTAGGTGGACTGTGCTAATGAATTATTAATACGAACATGTAAAATGAAAGTTGTATTATATAGATAAAATCAGCTTCACGCTCTATCCTGCACCCAGCAGGATAGTTAGAGGGAACCAACTGTTAAGACACTCCATTCTCAATTTTTAGAGTGGAATTTTTCCACACCAATCTCCAAATGCAATACCTCCCGGCCTTGACATCAGAGCGAAGAAATGGAAATATAATTTTAAATAAGTATTTCATTTCCACGAGCGGAGATCGAACTCACAACCAGTCGCCTTTATAGTCACACCATGTGCCTCTGCACGACTGGAAACATAAAATAAAAACCGTGTTATATAGATAATTTTCCCGCTGTATCCCGCATACAGCGGGATAGGCAGAGGAAAATTAGTGCTAAGACACTCCGTCCTCCATTTTCCTACGAATTCTTGAGGCATTGCTTTTTGATATTACTTTATAAACAAGGATTTAGGGACACGACACTAATCCTTCTCATTGTATGTCGTTTAATACTCAATTATTGTTTGACATTGACGGAACGGCTTAGAACTAAAAAAATATAAGCGTGTTGCCTTCGTCGTTTTAGCGTGAACTTGGCACCTATAATTCTATTAAACACATCGTTAAAATGTTCTCCAAGTGTGAGAACATATGCTTATATGACGGGATGTTATTCTCGTTTTATTATCGTAGATTACTGGAACGATAACGAGATATAGAGGATAATTGAGAGAATCTTTAGTTGATATTTATATGGTCAATTCCCATAATGACCATCTTTTTTATATACACTAACAATGAAATTAAATGAACGAAATTACTATATTTATCGATTTTTTTATTGTACAGCTTATAAGGCACACAACTTATCAATGTATAAGGCAGAGTAAGTAGACAGAATCTAATGTCAAGACACTCTGCTCTCCAATTTCTATATATTTCATATACCTATTAATTCTTCGCTTTTATAGCAATATGTGCAACTAAATCCCTGGTGACTTTAAATTGCTATGACCCAACTTCTAGTATTGGTACCGCACATTGAAATATCCTAGTAACGTATTAATTAGAATATCCTTCGAAGATATCTTCGATCTTAACAATTTCTATTTTAAATTTCGCTGTTACATTTTTTTGTATACATATTTATATTTTATATTATTAAAATGATCTAATTGAAAGCGTAGCGTTGAGTTTTCAGCGGATTCGGCGGAAAGGGGGCAACGGAGTGTCTTAACACTAGGACCCACTGCATACCCTGTTGTGTGCGTGATATAGCGTGAAGCTGATATATATATGATATGGTCTATCGTTAACGTTTAGTTGCAAATAAAATTCATTGCAAACGTTTACCAAAAATATCTTGGTTATATTAAAACCTACATTTGTATTATTAATAAATACTATTACATATAAACTTGTAAAGCTATAGTTATTTTAACAATGTGGTAGCGCATTTGGTTCATATTGTGGTTTTGCCTTCCGGCTTCAATTCATTCCGGTAATCAAGTTTGGCTTATAGTTATTAAATATTTTATAGTACTAGTCTCGCTCACAAAAGGCATACCGAAAGTTTAGAATATAGTGCTCTTTCTCTCTTTATTGTCTCTCCGATTTAAATATAATAGAAAATCTTATAATTATGGTTTTAAGATAACCAATTGTTATATCAAACTCTGAGTATTTCCAAACTTAATTGATAATAATATCTATATATTCGTAACTTTCTATTATTATGATTAATTTACTCATATATACGCGTAAAATATGTAGAATAGAATAGAATAGAATTTAGACAATTTAGAATGTCATCCAGCCGGGGAGCCAGTGGTTGTTCCTGGGGACAAATATTTGCGGTTTGGATGTATATGTCAATGTGTTCAACGTATGTGGGTCATAATCCGTTTAGATTATACTATTAGAATATTTTTCCTTTCACGCTCTATCCCGCACACGGCAGTTTTACGCAAAGGAAGTGTAACTTTAAGTCGTGCATCTGTTAACACGACACGTTGTGGGTTCGATTCCCATTCGAAAAAATTAAATATTTAATGTGAAGCTGAAAAAAAAGAACATTAATAGGCATAGATTGCTGATATGTCTATTTTATTTGTGTAGGTACTGTTCTATTGTGTAATTCATATATCGTACTTTAGTTATCGCTAATAAACTACATTTTGGGTTGTGGGTTCGATCCCCACTTTGGTTATTGAATTATTATTTATTAATATTTTAATTTTTTAATTAACTTTGGTAATAAAGCGCAACTCGGCGTTATGTTCCGCCACTTAACACGCAATTCCTCAAAAAATCGGTGGAAACTAGGAAACGGTGTGTCTATATGCGTTATACAGCGTGTATCTGAAAAGGAAAACATTAAAGTCACTGACATTTTTTTTCATTCAGCCTTTATAGCAATTGTCTTTTATTATACAAAAGGCCGCGTCTTGTATTAATTAATTATCTCGACACCACGCGGGCGAGCTGGCCGCCGTCCAAAACATCGGCCTTGTTGTTATTAAAACTGATGTTGTATGAAATTATGTTTATACACTACTAGCGGCCCGCCCGCGGCGCCGCCTGCGTAAACTAGGTTATTATGAATTTCTGTCTCCATTAGTACCTATATCATATAAGTGACGTTTATCCAAAATTTGAGACTCTTAGCATTTGTAGTAACGAAGTTTCATACAAACTTTCAATCCCAAAAACAACCCCTTAGAAGTCGAATATTGTAAATTCCCAATTCTTAGCGAGCACCTACGTCCAATAAGTAACTCCTATGCAAAATTTGAGATTTCTAGCACATGTAGTTTCTGAGATGTCGTGATGAGTGAGTGAGTGAGTGACCTTTCGATTTTTTTATATATATATATATATATATATATATATATATATATATATATATATTTATGTTATGTATAATATATTTATTATATATCTTCATTGATGTGGCACAGTGGCATAAGTGAGTAGCTGTATACGCGCCAGGTTGTGGATTTGGTTTCTTCTCGAGGAAACTAAATATTTAATATTTTTATTGCCTCGTCTACTTCTCTCAACACGAAATGGCTTCTGAATTCGGCGGAAAGTGGAGAACAGAATTATCTTAATGTGAACGGAGTGTCCTAACACTAGGTTCCCAGAAGGCTAACTTAGCTACGTACGGGATAGAGCGCGAAGTTAAAAAAAATCACTAATAATCTTTAGATTTATTTTATATTTAGTGATATAATTAAGATATTATTTAAAAAAAAATTACGAAAACAAAAGAAACACCAGCAACAAGTATATCCTAATCATTCTAGTCATCAATTATACGACAATGCCTAATGATACGTGCAGTTCTCGCAAAAACCGCAATTTAGACAGCTTCGGGCCTTAATCATTTTCCCAATTAGACTTTTTACCATATTGTAATTATACAGTGCAATTTGATTGATGTTTTAGTATGTATGTTATAATATCAATAGCAGAATTGGAAAAAACTTATTCTCATTCGACTCTGGTGTCGAGGCAGAGCGCGGCGTCGAGTTCCGCCACTCAACAATGCCTCTAGATATCGGTGGAAAATGGGGAACGTAGTGTCTTAACACCTAATTCCATCTGCCTAACCTTTGTGAATATTACAATTATAAAATTTTAAATAAAAGCCGAATTTAGAATTAAAATTCACTGTATCGTATAACATTATTAAGATATCACAACTTTAAATATGGGATATTGATAGAAAATGGGGAACGTAGTGTCTTAACACTAGGTTCCATCTGCCTAACGTTTGTGAATATTACAATTATAAAATTTTAAATAAAAGCCGAATTTGGAATAAAAATTCACTGTATCGTATAACATTATTAAGATATCACAACTTTATATATGCGGGCTTATATCGTAGTAACGGGTGGAATATTTCGAAATTAATCGCATTAACTCTTAACAAAACGTATAATGGTACGATAATAATGGTAGGTACATACTGTGGAAGTCTTTATATAGTTGCCGCACTGAATGGTCCCAACAAAGGATTATATATTTGCAAATTATCATAACAATATCCAGCTGGAGCTCAGAGGTTGCAGGAAACACATATGGAAAACTGAGAATTTTTTTTTTTTATATGTTACAAGTTTATGCTTTTAATGTAATTTGTATGAAGGATGAAAATTGGGAAGGTTGGAAATGGAGGTTGAACTTGAGGAGGTTGGAGCTAATTATGGATAAGAACCAAAGAAAACATTATGGTTTTTCCTAATCTCTCAACTGCAAGTCGCGAATTCTAAGATGTTAAAGTATTATAAAAATAAATATTGTGATAATAGTATATTATATGTTTTGGATTTCTGTCGTTTCTGTACACTGTCTTTCACGTTAAAAACATTTTTACATTTGCAACCTGAAACTGATCTCATCATCTCCTTTCTCAAAATAATAAAATAGCGATACAAAATAGTTTAACATTAAGATTTTATTTAATAAATTTCTACAAAAAAAATTTTAAACAGTAAAGTTTGCAAATTTAAGATATATGATTTTCTCATGGATGGCATTGTCAGAACTGTACCAAATTAAAATGGAACTACACGGGAAGCACCTGCTTTCAAATATACTCGTATAAGGAATCATCAAATCGGTCCACCCAGTCGGAAATTCTGAAGTAACAAACATAAGAAAAACAGTCCTTTTACAGAAGTCGGTTGAAAAAGAATATAATGTGAAAATCAGGACCAAAAAATTATTTCCCCTTTAAAAGTAGATTTCTCGTCGTCTCGAGTGACAAATCGTTTTCCATTACTTGGACATTACTGAGATAGGACCGAAGAAACTTTCTACTAGAAGCGTAAACCCATATGATCATTTAGCGTTTTGATATTTCAATTTTAATAGAGGCCTTCGTGGCGTAGCGGCGCAAGCGGGTGACTGTAACGCGACGGTTGTGAGTTCGATTACCACTCGGGGGAATAAATTATGATTTATAATCTTTTTTTCTACGCTCTGGCAAAAGCGCGATTTTGACTGCTACCACTCAACACGCAAGGCCTCGAAAATTCAGCGGAAAGTGGGTAACGGATTACCTTAACATTAGGTTCCCTCTGCGTACCCTGCTATAATACGGGATTTAGCGTGAAACTAAAAAAAAGATTTTACAGGAAAAAAGTTGCTAATTTCATTCTCTCAAAAGAATTATAAAATTTTACCTCTGGGAAATTCGATTTATCAAGTTCCGGAAATCTGTTTAAGATTATGACTTCATGGGATTTCCCGTAATTAGCCACCTGTTAAGTAATCGTAAATTGTTTATCATTTTGTTTAGATATTCTATCAATTAATGTTATCTTTCTAATATTAATAAGCTATAATGGCGCAGTGAAATAACGTCTGACTGTAAATGCGACGGTAATGGGTTCGTTTATGATGTAGAAAATATTTGAATAATTTTCATTTCATCGCTCTGGTAGTCCGAGTCCCTAGTCCGGCGTTAAGCTCTGACACTCAAGCACTCATAGTGTCTTGACACAAGTTTCTGGTAATAATGCAGTGGGTAATAGTGATATAATCTTAATATAATTACTTATATCATATAATATTACAATACATAATATTTACCACACTTATACTTAACTAGTGGGCCCGTGCGGGGCTACGACCACTTATATAAAATAAAATATTAATAAAGAAATTTAAAACTAAAGATTCAGTCAACTCAGGAAAACAGTATAATTAATTCTATTAATAAGCTATATTAATGTTTTTGGAAGCTTTCCAGAATCCAATAGTGGAAACCGCATCTAAATCGGTAAAGTCGCTTCTGAGATTAGCGATAACAAACGCACAGACAAACAGACGAAAAATTTTAAAAATGTTTGTTTTGGGTTCTATTAGGTAAATAAAGGTTCCCAATAACATTTTTTTTTAAATATCTTTCCAGTACAGACACCGAACCTCTTACGATTTTATTATAAGTATAGATATAGATAAAGATAACAATAACAATCTAAAAAGTTTAAAAAAAAAACTATCCAAAGTGGTTTTTCTATATGATATAAATCAGTTATTACACTCGAATCGCTATTATTGATAGCACAAAATTGGCGTCTGTACAACGCCAATATATCGTTCGTGTTTTATGGCTGGAAGTTTATCTTTTTATCTTTCACTAACTGTTATTTGTATATTTGTATGAGACCATATATCATGTGAACAAGCGTTTCGCTAATATTTTCTCTGCCCATACAAAATTTGTTTTTTTCTTTCAGTTTTTCAATTATTTCCTTTTTTATTCATATTATTTTCCGTGTAGCTTTTTTTAGTGTCACGCTAGCCTAGGATAGGCAAAGAAAACCTCGTAATAAGGCACTCAGTTAGTCATTGTGCCCCGAATTCTGGTCACATTGCTTGTTGATTGGCGGATCTCAACTCAATGATCGAGGAATTAAAAATATTAAATATACCTATTAATTATTCATATCCTCGAATGGGAATCAAACCCCAACCTGTCAAGTTTAGTCACACTTTATGCCATATTATAAAACTAATACAAAAACTAAAACGAAAGTGTCATTTATGCCATAAAAACATTATTTTCACATTTATAAAATGAAAACAATAACTATTATTAACAGAATTTCACTATTGTTTTCTTTATTTCATAAGAAATATACATATAATATTATTAATATTTCTCATCGATAGAAAACTTTAGTGATAAATTAGAAAACTATATAATATCAATGACAGTGTACAGTGCCTTCCACCTCCCATACCGCAGAGTAGGCAGAGGGAACCTAATGAGACACTCCATTACCTCACATTCCAACTATTTTTTCGAGGCATGGCGTGTTGAGTGAAGGAACTTAATTTTCAATATTTGCCGGGTGGGCTTCGAACCCACAACCGCCGCGTTACAGTCACACCACTGAGCCACGAGAGCCTCGTCGTCTTGATAAATTAGAAGACGATATTATATCAATGACCATGTACAGTGGGATATATGAAACAATATAATTTCGTCTTTGGCTTGCGGCCACCGATTTCCGCAAAATATTAAGCTTAGTACGAACTAAGCACTGTATTTTATCGTAGTGTGCTGTGAAGATTTATTAACAGTTTCAGCATAGATTGTTCTTGTAGTAACATATAGCACGCTTAGAATTATAACGACTGACCTATTTGAAAATATTAAGTTTTTGGGAAATTATATTTTTGTACTAAAATTAGGCTTACAAAATCATTTTAGATGATACAGTAGTCAATTTTAAATTAATTGTTAATTTATCTATCTATATTGTTTCTTTCTTTTTCAAAATCATGCTTTTTTTATTAGGTCACTATAATTCTAAAGTATATTCTATAGCGATATTTTTATACTTGTTATGTAGATTAACAATCTAGATAACAAGTCACAATCAAGATTAACAAATTATGTTATCTTTAAGGATACATAATTATTTTTGAAGCCAGACGTGGCGCATGGATTCCCACTCGCCCTGTTAACTCAACACACAACACACAACTTCTCCAGAATTCAGGGGAAAGAAGGGAACGGAAGTATCTTGATGGGTACAGAGTGTCTTAACACTAAGTTCCCAGGTTCCCTGTGCCACAATGGTCCAAATTTTAAATATTTATTATTTTCATTACATCGCTGATGGTTTATGTTATATGTCATTTACTAAATAAATGATCTATGAATGATAATAATTAAATAAAGCATTGGATTTGGTATTTAAAATTACAATCTTAAAACCAGTATTTATAAATCCGTCTCAAATTTGATATCGACCTTGAGATGCCGTTTTCATTCATAAATATGTAATTTTCCAAGGCGTTTAGTTTCTACAACGCCGTATAAGAACACACAGACATACATACACAGACGGATAAACACAACGCCCTCTTTTACGTTGCTCAGTCGAGTAAAACGTATTAATAATTCACAATAAACAATAAGCATCGACCATATCAGATACTCACACCAAGGTTTTTGCTGTAGGTACCTACACATTGAAGAGTTGAAGGAGCAATTACAGTTCTGTAGGACGCTCGTGGTCTGCGGTCGCCGGACCCCGGGCTCCGATTACGTTCACGGCCCAGTTCCCTTTCGATATGTGCTTGAACTAGAAAAGCTGAATGAATGAATGGATCGATGTTTGTACGGTTCCAATCTAATTGATTTTCTATTTTGAACCCTTCGAGGATGCCGTTTGATTTTGTGGTCGTCGATGTCGTGGTGGTATTGAGATTTTTTCTTTTTTTTTGTTTATTTGCTTGTGAAGTGAAGGTTTTTAGCGATTTGTTGATATATTAAATGAATTGCAGAATTATAATTATAATTAAACTTGGTAACTTATGTATAATTAAAAAACTCGGTGTATAATAATTAATATTTTATTTTCAAAGTAATCAACAATATCAGTCAGTAATAAATGCCTGTTCTTTGACAAAAATTATATATGCAACGGTTATTAACATATTTTTAATTGAGGAATAAATTTCTGAGGTCCTCGTGGCGCAGTGGCACGAACGTGTACTGTGTTTATGAACGCGTCGGTTGTGAATTCGATTTGCACTCGATGAAATAAAAAATCAGCTTCACGCTGTATCCCGCACACAGCAAAGTAGGCAGAGGAAACCTAAAAACCTAAGACTTTCTAGGACGGTTGTGGGTTATATTCCCACTCGAGAAGCTGGAATTAAACCCTGAGTTATTATATTTAATTTAGTCTTAAACCTACAAATATTGTTCCAGGACGAGAGGTTCAACCACGACATTGACCAGCAGACAGGTTATAAGACGAGGTCGCTTCTCTGCATGCCCATCAAGGATACCAACGGAGAGGTCATCGGAGTCGCTCAGGTACGTGTTGTATGGTTTCCTTATATTAAAATTACGTTCGCGTTTTATAATAGGTTTGTGTGGGTCTCTTTCCTCTATAGGAGTTCCATTGTATCAAAAATTTCTTTAAAAGATTTATTTTTTTAATATTTCGTTTATTAATAGTGTATAGGTTAAATATAAATCCTCTAATTTTTAATTTTCTGACTTCTTATATTTTTTAAAATGTTAAATGGAAATACCTTCTCTAAGTATCCAATAACTTGAATCTGCGAGTACTAGTCGATACTATGAAACTCCAAGTCTCTATTTTCTGGCACAAAAAAAAATAATTTATATTTTTAAATATAGACGAAATTGTATTTTTAAATTTCTGATTAATTAATTATTAGGCTGAAGAGTTCATTGCCATTGTTTTTATTTCTTTTGAAAAATATTTTATGTTAGTCAATAAAATATTGTTCATAACAAAGGATTCCGTTTCAGAATATCTATAAAAGTAATCCGGGTTTATTAGGATTTTATACAATAGAACTCTTCAAGATTTACGTCTTTCATAAACATGGCTCGATTTAGATTATATTTATATAAATATTGTATACTAAGTAAAGGACATATTATTGGCTAAGTTTTCTTGTCCTCATATATGCAAGGACTATATATGCAGTGTTAAGTCACTCCATTCTCTACATTTTAGAGATATTTCCAACGCGTTTTGTCCAAAAACTTAACTTTTGTGTTTGCGGAAAGTGCTGGACGGAGTGTCTCGACACTAGGTTCTCTCTGCCTACACTGTTGTGTGCGGGATACATCGTGAAGGTGATTTTTTTAAATTTTTATTATATTTTTTTACTTTGTCTAGGTGATTAACAAACAAAGCGATGGCCCGTTCACGACGTACGACGAGAAGGTGTTCGCGTCATACCTACAGTTCTGTGGCATCGGTCTACGGAACGCACAGTTGTATGAACGATCACAGTTGGAAGTGAAAAGGAACCAGGTCTTGCTGGACCTCGCGAGGATGGTCTTCGAGGAGCAGAGCACGATAGAGCACATGGTGTTGAGGATATTGACGCACACGCAAAGCTTGATACGATGTCAACGGGTGCAGGTAATTTGTTAGCTAGCTTTTTACCAGCGGCTTCTTCCGCTTAATAGTTAATTTAAGTTAAGTTTATTAAGTTTTTAGGCTGTTGTGACGCAGGGACGCACACAAACGTGGGACTGTAACTGTAACTGTCTGCACAAACGACGGACGGTTGTGGGTTCAATTTCCACTCGTGGGAATAAATTATTGATTATTAAGGCAAAAGCGCGGCGTTTAGTTCTGCCACTCAACAAGCATTGCCTCGAAAATTCGGCGGCTCTGCCTACCCTAGGCTCTATACACCGCGTGAAGCTGAAAAAAATAGGTTTTATTTTAAAATGTCCAGATTTTAAAATTTTTCATTGTATAACAAAAAATATGCTTTCCAAAACATATTTATTTTAACGATCAATACGTCAATTAAGGGGTGATCCTATTAAAATGGCACAAAAGGAAATGAATATCAATTGTAAAACATGTTAAAATTTAATAAAAATGCAAAAAGTCTATGAATGATGCATATTTTGTTATAACTTATATATATTCGATACATTCTTTATGCTGTGTCATTTAAAATTCTAGAGTAAACGCGAAAATCGTGGGTTCGATTCCCACTAGAGAGAATGAAATATTTTAATTTCTTTGTTCTGGTGTTGAGGCAAAGCGCGGCGTTGAGTTTCGCCATTTAACACGCAATGCGGCTCTAGAATGCGGCAGAAAGTGAGGAAGAAAAGTGAAGAAGTCTTAACTCGAGGTCCCCTCTGTCTATGTATAAAAAATGTATAATCAGAATTTTAGTTGTATTGTATAAACAGATTTTTAATACCTATGCCATTTTTTATACAACTTCAACTATAAAATCTTGGTCTTGAAATAAGAAATACAATAATATAATAATTTATGGCGATATAAATATCACACGAGCACTATGAGAATATTATATTTGACGTAGTTTATAGTTTACTATGGCTTTGTTGTTTCATGCGAGCATACTCGTAATATTGACCGTTTTAATTTGCTTTGTCCTACTAATGTGCTCTAAACATACTTACAATTGCCAATAAATACGCAATTGCGCGTATCTTTTATCAAAGTTATGTCTACGGAAAGTCTTAAAGTACGTGAAAACAGATTAAAATTGTTTTTTTGTAGAAAATTATATTATACTAGTGGGCGCGCGCAGCTTCGCTTGCTTATTTAGAGGTGAATTCTGATAAACCATGAACCACGTATTCAATGAAGTATTTTTAAGAGTCTCAATTTCAAATTTTATAAAAATCGGTGGCGATTTAAGGGTTTTTCCATACAAACTTTCAACCCCTTATTTGCATCCTTTGGGGGAGAATTCTAGAAAATTATGAAACATGTGTTCAATTAAATACTTTTAAAGGTCTAAGTTTCAAATGTTATAAAAATCGGTGGCCATTTGAAGGTTTTTCCATACAAACTTTCAACCCCTATTTCACCCCTTTAGAATTAAAATTTTTCAAAATCCCTTCTTAGTGGATGTCCAGATTACGAAAGTAAACATCTGTCCAAATTCCACGTTTCTACCATCAGCAGTTATGGCTGTGCGTGCTATTTACATCAGTCAGTGAGGACAAGTCCTTTTATATATATAGATATGTACATAAATAAATATTAATAACGATATACATGGAATATGAATATTATAATCAATTTATTGTTTATAGCACATTTTGTATGTAATATTTGTATTAGAAAAAACTAAACGCATTTAAAGAAAAAAATATGGGGTAAGTTTCAATAATATAATGTTAGGATTTTTGTTATCAATTAACATTTAATGGTACTTTTGTTTCTCCTCATCGCCTCATCTTGGATTCCTTCCAAATATGCCTTTCTATCAAATGTACGATATTTATTTGATATATCTATAGAGTTCTAGTTGTAGAAATTTGGCATAATTTTTGTTGAAAACAATATACGAAACATTTATTCCAGTAAAGACTACTGTTTTATCTTTTGTTACTCTAATAAACTTCTAAATGTTG
>JAEBDU010000140.1:0-30693 GCA_016802625.1 Heliconius numata
ATAATTTAAATTTATTAACATTTATGAAAATCTTTGGACATACACAATTTTATAATATTTGGGGTGAAGAGCCACGCGAAAAAGGTGAATAGATTATCATACTTTTAGCAAATACTTATTCTAAAGATAAGAACTGTTATTTAAAAGGATTTCGTAAATATACTTTTATTTTATGTGATTTCAGAACGTAGAAATTGTTACTTTGGGCTATCTTTGTTGGACTATCCAATGCCTCGACACCAGAGCCAAGAAATGAAAATATTAATTTATTTCCTTTCCTCGAGTGGGGATCGAACCCACAACCGAATTTGCGCCCCTGCGCGATGACTGGTATACCTACCACTGTATAATCATCTCACGAATCACTAATCTAATACAATCTATATATATAAAAGGACTTGTCCTCACTGACTGAGGTAAGACGCACGCACAGCCGTAACCGCTGTGCGTAGAAACGTGAAAGTTGGACAGATGTTTACTTTCATAATCTGGACATCCACTAAGAAGGGATTTTGAAAAATTTTAACCCTAAAGGTGTGAAATAGGGGTTGAAAGTTAGTATGGAAAAAATTTAAAATCGGTACCGATTCTTATAAAATTTGAAATTCAGACTCTTGAAAGTATTTAATTGAACACGTGTTTCGTGGTTTTCTAGAATTCTTTCCATAAGGGTGCAAATAAGGGGTTGAAAGTTTGTATGGAAAAAATCTTAAATCGCCACCGATTTTTATAAAATTTGAAATTTAAACTCTTAAAAATATTTCATTGAACACATGTTTCATGGTTTATTAGAATTCACCCCTAAATACGCAAGCGAAGCTGCGCGCGTCCGCTAGTCTTAATATAAACAAACGTAACAAGTGTTAGCGGTAGTATTCATTATAAGTTTATAGTAAAAATGTGAATATAATTTTTTGATAGTGATTGTACATTATATTCCTAATTAAAACTAGAGTTACTCTGATATTGTTATAAGATTATAAATTAAATGAAATACTTTTACTAATAAAAATAAAGATTGTTATTTATAAGTATTGCTAATAAGATTAATTTAAGGACAATTAAATATTTTTAATATGAAATATGTTATAAATGATGGCAGCACTGAAACTATCTTTATTGTTAATTTTGAATATGAGATACATCCGGTAAGCTTAGTTTTGGAGGGAAATTGTATCTATAAAAATACCCCAAAAACAGTATTGAACACAGTCTTCCTAACGTTGTAAATACTGCCAACATTTTCTAAGCAAAAGTTATTAAGTGATAGTTTAAGTGCTAAGTGTTTAAGTGTCAGTGCTAAGTAGAAAGTGTTAATAATAAAGCGATTTAAAGAGTGAAGGTTTATAATAGATCTACCCAGTGAGGAGAAGTCTCTTTCACAACTGTCTTTAAAAAAATTGAATTGAATTCTATTAAGAACCTTGGTATTATTATAGACAATTCCCTATCTTGGTCAGTACAGATAGCTGAGGTTAGCCGTAAATTATTTGCCACGATCGGATCGCTCAAACGATGGAAATATCTCCTACCCATAAAGACCAAAACTGCTCTAGCTCATTCACTACTGTTACCGATTTTAGACTATGCTGATTCGTGTTACCCAGACTTATCTGAGGAACAACTAAATAAACTAGAGCGGTTACAAAATCTATGTATTAGATTTATATTCGGTTTACGTAAATTTGATCATGTTTCTGATCATCGTCGTCAGCTTGCATGGCTTCCTATCCGACTTCGCCGAAATTTCCGCATGCTGACTCTCCTCTATTCTATCCTGTACAACTCTCTCTCTCCCTCCTACTTAAAAGATCGATTTTGTTTCCGAGGTGCCGATCCACTTCTTCACCTCCACCTTAGATCCCGTTCTGATAATCTCCTTAAATTACCAACCGCCCATACCCTATTTTATTCCAAGTCTTTTACTATGAAATCTGCAATTCTATGGAATGAACTTCCTAAAGAAGTTCGACATTCCAAATCTCTATATAGTTTTAAAAATCGTCTAAAAGAGTACTTATTTAATTTAGTATAGTAGTTTATCTTTATCTTTTTAATATTATGTATATATTTTTGAACACGTTTTATGTATGTATGTATATATGTGTAAGTATATATTGTTTTTCAATATATGTATGTATGTATGTATGTATGTATGTGTAAAGTATATAAACATTAAACACTTTTTATGTAAGTTTATTTTTATATTATTGACTTATTTTATTATATATTATTTAATTATATTTCATAAAATTTGCACTGAGACGTTGTCCCCTTTCTCCTCATTACAATTTTTCTGTAATATTTCAAAGGTTGTCTGGTAGAGATTGCTTAAAGCAATAAGACCGCCTTTGCATACGTGTTTTTCTTTCAATTTTATTTGTGTTGTTCTTTGTATATATTTCTTTTATGTGTGCAATAAAGTATATTCTATTCTACTCTATTCCTACTAGATGCAACAACAATTTAGTAGGAATTCACTGTGCTGTGTTGTTGCAATAAAAACATATTGAAATTACAAGATAATTTTATTTATAATTACAGGTGCTTGTGTATCAAGTTATTCCTTAAGTAAGTCAACCTACTTTAACATTTGTTTTTAAAAGGTAATAAATATAAACCAAGTGCCCGATGTCAAGTGGGCCGTTGATAGTTATACGATTTTGAAGGAATGTCGTTTAAAAGTATCATGAGAATCTAGCCAAATAAGTGGGGACACTTGGACATTTGGATGTCGATGTCAAGAGGCTCGCTGATAGATTTACGATTTCGAAGGAATTTCATATAAAAAACTCCATGAGAACCAAAGCATCGTGGGGGACGTGCCACAGGTGTGGGGACACTTTAATTTGTAAGCCGACCAACCTTAGGGAAGAGCAATTCCACTACCAGCACTCTTATAGTTAAAAACTAGTTTTAATAATAATTGTATTTTATTTCAATGAAATATTTTTTAATATAAAACAGTTTAAGATATCTTTACTAGTATGTGACAGGTTCCAAAAGAGAAATAATTAAAAATATTTTACCTAATTAGGTAAAATATTTTTAATTTTTTAAAAGGTAATAAATATAAACTAACTAATAGTTTTTTATCATTCAATTGAATGATAAAAAACTGACGCCACTATGACATAATAGAAGGAACGGTCCATGGTGATATGTAGTTTGTTATGAGTGATTCACACTCAATAAGCACTATGTTTAAATTATTTTCACCTTCGGTCTCGTACTATCTCAAAATATCTCAAAATTCTAAGGAAATTGGATATTGGAGTATTATGAATATAAATATTCCCGACTAAATATTCTCGTGGGAGATAAGCAAATGTAAAATATTAAAATTTGATTCTTTTTTTCTATATTTCACAGGTATTGAAAATCACAAGTTTTAAAAAAAGCCACACACAATGCTTAAGCCACTTAAACGTTCGTTCCTATTGTTGAAACGTTACAATTGCTTACCTACAATAATTATGAATTAATTGTCATGTGCAGTAAGCTGTCATATTAAAAACCACAATGTTTTTATCTACGAACCTCGTGATCAAATGAAAATGTACAAAAGTTGTTGAACACATGATACCTACACCAAGTGTTGTTGAATGAATGATACCTACACCAAGTGTTGTTGAATATGATGATAGGTAACACCACATCGAAACACTTACTAGGGATTCATTTACACTGTAGTGTAGATCAAGGTTTATAATAACGCGTATGAGAGTATTTCTCATACAAGAATCGTATATTCTTGTATTCTTATCGGAGAACTAACCGTGATCGGCACTATATCCTTCCTTATCGTGATAGCCATCCTCGATAGCATATCCAAAAAAAATTCGGCTTTATAATACTAATATATAAATATAAGTAATAAAAATTGTTTCTTTTATACATTTTTCTTATCGTTGATTATTAAATAATTTATACAAGACCATTAACATTATACATTAATATAATATGTAAGTGCTTATAAGAATAATAGTGATCATTACAATATTATGTGCAGAGATTTTAAAAAGTGGTAGCATTTTTAAAATAGAATTGATTGAGATAGAAGTTAGGATTTTTCATTTCCGGTCCGTAAGTCAAGCACGTGACAACATACGTGAGGACAGCGCCAAGTATCTTTAATCAAAGTGAGACAATTATTTATTAATATTTTATTTAAAGTATCAATTAGGCATTTTGGGAGCGATTTAGAACCATAAAATATTGGCCAGCGCTGGTACACGCGGAATATATCGTGAACTCGCGGCTCTTTGACTTTTTATCTTAATACAAACAACAAGAAACATCAGAATCACACACAAACGTGCCGGAGGGTCCAATAAAAACTGTTACAGGAGCGGGACGGCGCCCTTACGCTTTCGATACCTTGCTACGATACCTTCTGATGACATTAGGTATATAAAATTCTTTACTCTCATACCTCTGAATCTCTAAAAGATTTTGGGTTACTCACGATTACAAGGATAAAAAGTTCTAACCACAAGGCCCATAACAAGCCAAAACATTATAGGTATATTAAATTACTTTTAAATGTTTTTGAGGAATTAGTTACAACACACAGGCAGACAACGAAATGATCTTATAAAAGTTTTTTTTTTATGAGGTATGGAACCCTGGAAAAAAGTACTAGTTGCTTATATGACGAAAGATTGTTGGTGAACTCAGTGGCGGACTAAGGAGGGGGAATTAAAATTACTTTTATTTTTCTAATGTAAATAATTTAATTTGCATGTGGTTCCAGTTTCGTAGTTTTTTGCTTCAAATTCCTAGGGCCTCCAGACCGACGTCATTTTATAAAAGTTTGTGTACTCACTAACCTGAAAGTGGGACCATTCCAGAAGTAGCGCAAAATAAAGGTACATCTCTGTCTGGGAGGATGATTGAGCCATCAGATCGGTTTGGGTGCTTATAAGGAATCTTAAAATAGTCCATAAATAATATATGTAAAATTATAGCGTACTTTTTCAAAGTGGTTTTGGAAGTCAAATGGCAGTTGCTCCATTTAAAAAGCGCCATCCGCCGCTAATATGGAACGCAACAACGTGTCAAGTACGGACACTGCTTAAAACGCTAGTACCCAGACAGAAACTCCGCTTTGCAACGTGGAATATTAGCTCTAACCAGACGATGCAGAGAACTCGCAGATGTACTTATAAAACTTCGGGTTCACTGTGCTTTCCTCCAGGAAGCTTGCTAGAACGGCAATAAGTCCCGCAATAACGGACAGGTTTGCCAGCTTATATACACCGGGTCACCCTCAGGTAAAAACGGTGTGGTTGTAGTTCTTTCTGAAGAGCTTCAGAACTGGCTTCTTGAAGCTGATGGTCGCTGCAATAGCTTGATGCGTATAAGGGTGCTAATTGAAGGCTTAACTACAAACTAAAATAGTGCCTATGCGCCGCAGGCTGGCTGTAGCGTGTCCGAAAAAGAGTCATTCTGAAAGCAGAATGAAGAGGTTCTACCGAAATTGTTGTTTGTTGTTGGGGAAGACTTGAACGCTCACGTCAGTAAGGCTGCTGAGCCGTATGAAGTGTTCACGGGGGTTTTAGATACGGACTTCGTAATACAGAGGGAGAAAATATTCTGAGAACCTATATTGCGTCTGATCTGGCCGTCGCGAATACGTTCTTCCAAAAGAACTCTCAGCACCTTATTACCTATAAATTTTTTTTTTTTTTTTTTTGGGTCCCACTCAACTCAAATTGACTACTTATTGACCAGACGGTGTCATATGGGCAGAGTAACTAACTGTAAAGTAATTCCAGGCGAAAGTCTGACGGCCCAATATCGTCTTCGAAAAACGTAAGCCTCAGATCAAGTGGTGGTAGCCGAATGGACCAATGCAGACTGACTACCTAGCAGAGGTGACGGCTGATATACAAGAGCATACCTGTTATTTTATACGGTAGAGAATGCTGGCCAGCACTATCTCGGCACATTCAGGAGCTTCAGGAAATGAAGATGCTATAGATGGTGGATGTACGGCGTAACACGGTGTGACCGCAATCGTAACACATTCATTCGAAATAGTCTTGGAGTCCGTGACGTAGCGGATAAACTCCAAGAGCATCGCCTGAGACGGTTTGGCCACGTTACGCAGATGCAAGTGCCATGCTATCTCAGCCCCTAGAGTGAGACCTATCGAACGCCGAAGGAGCGCTGGTTGGATGTTGTGATGCAGGACATGAGAGCCAATGGACTCACCACCGAGGCTTTTAAGACCGTGCAAAATGGAGTAGGTTGAGTAGGAAGGCAGACCCTGGAAATAGCCGGGATTAATGACAAGAAGAAGTAGAAGAAGTACACGTATTTTGTCTTAATATTAAACAATCTTTAGGACGTCTGGCAAGAGTAAAGCCAACGTAAAGGGTTTGATTATAATATTTTTTTTTACATTTTTCTCAAAAACATATTTAAATACGAGCGTTTTTACTTTAACGTAGGTGAGCGTGTACCTTAAATTGGCGCTATCTTTGAAAGGGCCTCACTTTTAAGTTAGTAAGTACGCATACACTCTTACCTACTTATTAGACTATTAATCTTCAAAATTTCAGCTTTACTAAAATGACGTAGGTCTGGGGGTCCTGGGATCTCAGTCTATTTTATTTTATGCGTGGAACTAATATTACTATAGCGTGTGAACTAGCTCATAATGATAAATTATTATCTATATTGAAACTGAGCCTCATTCAACGACACCGCCCCGGGCCTCCGACGGGATTAGTCCGCCACTGGGTGAATTTCTTAGTTCTTTCTTACCTTTAGAATAAGTGATCTATTAATAGTAAACATATAAAGCGGTGAAAATGTAACGTCATTTAGTAGCAGCAGACGTTGAAAAATTTCAACTTCATTTTTTTCACTTTCATCATCTATCACAGCAGCTTTCAGGCTGTTGACTAGTACCCTCGTTCGTTGCATCTAGAATAAATATTATTTTATAAATGTTGTTTGTTGTTTTTTTTTACAAAACAGTGCAAAATTAAAAAAGAAAAATATTTATCATAATATATTTTATGAAACATTTGTCAAAGTAATATAGAATAACAAGTTAACAAATTTACTTACTTCATTAAAAACGCGGTGGAAAGGCTCCACAAGTATTATGAAATATGTTCCATGAATAAACATCCATATTAACGTGAAAGTGACTGGGATGTTATGATAAAAGGAAACTGTTAATAAACAATAAAGGTAAGATAAAATTATTAAATATTTTCATTTTTTTTTCTGTCAAAATTATCAACTTTTCATATCTGTAAACTGACTTTATAGTAAATAGCGCATTGGGTGTAAAGTCGATCCCTTCTCGGATAGAAATGATTGCAAAAAAATAAAATCAAATTAAATCAGCTTCACGCTGTATCCTGCACACATCAGGGTAGGCAGATGGAACCCAGTGTTAAAACACTCCGTTCCCCACTTTCTGCCGAATTCTGGAGGCATTGCGTGTTGAGTGGCAGAACTCAATGCCGCGCTTTGCCTCGACACCAGAGCGAAGAAAATGGAAATATAAACGTAAATAAATATTTCACTTCCTCGAGTGAGGATCGAACCCACAACCGTCGCGTTACAGTCACACCCTTACGCCGCTGCGCCACGACGGCCTGAAATGATTGTTTTTAAATTATTTTCGCTTACCTGCTCAGCTAGATAAAATGCAACAAAAAAATCCTACACTCAACTCACAATGTCTCGACTTATTCCACTTTCTTTAGAGCGGCAATTGTTTTGTATTTCACATTAATGATTAGCAAATAATTACAATTTCAATTACTTTTAGTAAAAATTTGCCAAAACAACACGACAAAGAGATTTAATTGAAGACACAGGAAAAAATAAAGAATTAATAGACAAAGCAGGATCCCATCTATCTGCATTGAGTCTCTCACTATGTCACAGATAACTGAATAATCAATGCTTAATTCTCGAAGTGATTGTAAAAAATTGACTTTCTTCTTCTCTTCCCGTTGAAATATGTCTGAAATAGATTTACGTCTTAAGGAAATAAAATTAATCTAGACCGACATATTAATTCATCTATAAGAATATACCATATATGTGAGTAATACTAATGATAATAATAATAAACCCGCAGGGCAGCTTGTGTCGAGCTGTTGTGGAGTGGCGACCCCACGGACCTGAGTCCTCCGGAGGGGAATTGTATCCTCCGCCTCTGGCTTGCCTTTATTGGCCAGCAGAGTGGAACCCGCTCACGAGCTCCTCGTGATGGTGAAACACGCCGAGGCACTACGCCGCTTTGTGGGGGCCCATCTATTGGGAGGCGAGTACCATCCGCCAACCATTCAATTTGAGACTATTGTAAAGGCGGACGTCCGTTAGTCTCATTCAATAGCCCAGTAGGCAATCCATCCAAATACCATTCCATAGTCCTAGTTTAGATATCCACATTTTCTATAGTTCCTACGCATTAGTCTCTACTCATGCAAGAAGATTTTGACTAATTGGCTAAATAAACTTTCTTATATAGAAACTGAAACATTAATTTCGTAATATTGTCCTCTATTTTACACAAAATGCACAGATAAATATAACCTATATAAATAACAGGACATGCACGGACAACCCTTTCATACCCATGCGCACACACACACACACACACACACATACACACGCACACACACACACACACACACACGCATACACACACACACACGCACACACACACACACGTATACGGCCCCCTTGTTTATTTTCTGTTATATCTATTAACTATTCTCTAAGCTTAAATGTATCAAACGGAGAAGCGAGTCATTCCCAACACAAGTATCCCTGATTACTTACTGGGAAGTCTCAGCGACTCAACTTGTTAAAAAATTATGAGAATAAAGCTATTTTTATTTTTATTTTTTTTTATTTTATTAACCGGCGACCATCTCTGGGCAATTACCTGTGGTTACCCAGAGATGGATCCCGGCTGATGCGTCACAGTAAAACATTTGTATATTCTCTTAGGGGCCTCTACGTGTTGGACCTGTGTCCCCACGCAAGCCTTCCAAAGGACCGGGTTCTTTTGAACCCGTGAATCTTAAAAGAGAAACATAATAATAATAATGCCCATGTTGCGCCCGAGTCATTACGCCGCTTTGTGGGGACCCATCTACTGAAGGACATCATCAGGTCAAGTCATCGTCATTAATTTTTTATTTAATTTTATTTCATGATCACATTTGTACCGAAAAATTAAAAAAAAACCATAAAATAATTAGTTGACTCTAAAATAATGAAATAAGTTACCTGCATATTGTTTTTTTTCTTGAGGTACTAATATCAAATTTACGATTACTCCAAGCTAATTTTGGTACTCGTGGATTGTAAAATTGGCATAAACCTAAAAATAAATATAAAAGAACTATATTGCTATATACAGTACCGGACAAAAAAAAAGTACGCACCGATCGATGTCCACTTATAAGGCATATTTTTTTCAAATATCATACATAACTGAAACTTTAGGTGGTCGTGACGAAAGACCCTTATTTTGCCTTCACCCTGCCGTTGTAACAGTGTTGCAAATATAGGAAACCAGAAAGAGAACAATTTTAGCGGAAAAAAGTGCCTCTTATATGATGGACAAAAAAAAGTACGCACTCAAAGTTATCATATTATCAACAGTGACAGCGAAGTGATTTTCTCACAACGAAGTTTAACAAGGCGAAGTGACTGTAAACATCAGATTTTCTCCATTTTTCATCCTTTTATATCTTCTCTCACTTCAAATAAAGACGTCAAAATCCTAGATGCCGAAAATATCAATCTAAATTAGAAAATTAATGATAAAATACCAAAAAATAAGTATTTCAAAAAGAGAACTTGGTCGGAGATATGAAATAAGTGAAGGGGCAGTGCCAAAAATACGCAAGAAGTTTGAAAAAATAGATATAATCAATGATAAGAACAAAAGAGGGAGGATAAGAGAAACCACTGCAGTGGACGATCGGATAATAATTAGGGAGGTGGTAAAAAAAACCCACAATATCCAGCCGTGTAATACTCCAGAATACCGGCCTCAATGTTTCCGACCGAAAGAATCGCAAGAGACTTCGAGGAGTGGGTTTAAAAAATAGTTTCGCACGGCGTCGCCCTCTGATTCGTAAAGCAAATAAAATCAAGAGCCTCTAATTCTCAAAAAAATATGTTGGAATACCATTTTCCTTTTGGAAAATAGTAATATGGACTGAGGAAAGCAAATTTGATATATTTGGACATAAACTACGATCGCACATTTGGTACAAGCCTACAGCACAGCTCCTCGAAAAAAAATATTGATAAGACAGTTAAACACGGAGGAGGAAGTCTATTAGTGTAGGGTGTTTTGCGTTGTCTGGAGTCGGCAATTTGGTTCAAATAAAAGGCATTATGACCGCCGATGTCTATATGGATATAATCAACGAAAATTTGGAAGAATCATTGCTGAAGATCGGATTGGAAAATCAATTTATCTTCCAACAAGACAACGATCCAAAACATACGCCTCGATAACCATCGGTCTTTTTCCGATCTTCCAAAATAAATTTGTTGGACTGGTCCGAGGAGTCACCGGATTTAAATCTGATTCAAGATTTATGGTCAATATTATACCAGAACGTCAACAAAAGCGACATGACGAACAAAGAGAAGTTGTTCGAAGCTTTGATTGAGGCCTGGGAAAAAAATTATCAAGAACATATTAATAACATAATCAATCTGGTTAAAAGTATTCCCCGACGCTTACAAGCTGTTATTGCAAGAAAAGGTGGTCATACAAAATATTAGAAACGCGAATTGATTATTTTTTTTTTTTCTAAGTGCGTACTTTTTTTTGTCCAGTCCAATAATGGTTTCCTGCCCGTGATATTTTTTTTTGTGCCGTATTCATAATATTTTTATGGTGATTTAGTGAGGATGTGTGACTGAGCCCACAAACTATTGTTGAAATGGCTGTAGAAGTAGGTCATTAATTGTTTTCGTAAATAAACTGGTACTAATACCAAATATCAAACAGTGCGTACTTTTTTTTGTCCAGTACTGTATATTTTGTATGTGAAAATAATTAAAAAAATAAATATATATAAAATAAAATACTTCTCCGTTCTGTTCTAAGATTTTCCAGTTTGTTGTTGATTGCAGCAAGAGTCGACAGTACAGTGTTCGTAAAACAAGAGATTTGAAAAATGACGATGCTCTCAGTATTTTTAAAAAAAATCAATGGGATGCCTAAATATGTCCAGATTTGTAAATAGATATTATCTATAATTTTTGGAATAAATATTATTATAGAACATTTAAGGTCATTATATAAATGGATACGTCCAAATTAAATAGATTCGACTTCCAACACACAATGTTTCTATTTTTGCCGATTTTTTGAGGCTTTGAATCGTTGCCAGAGCCAGGAAATAAAAATATTCAATATTTCAATCTCCCGAGTGAGAATCGAACCCACAAACGTCCGTCAAGATCAGTTATCTCGAGATCGTGGGAAGGCGTATTACGCAGATTTTTTCTTCCCGTAGATCTACAGTTGTTAAAATTGGCCAAAGTGAGAAAAAAATGGTAAAAATCCGAAAAATAAAAATTTAAAGGTATTTAAAAACAATTAGCTTCTTTATCCCGCAAGCAACAGGTTAGGCAGAGGGAACCTAGTGTTAAGACACTCCGTTCCCATTTCATACAAAATGAGAGAATATGCCTGCAAATTTAAGTTTCTTAACTTATATGAGTTGTATTTTCCTAAATGGAAAATCCTACAATCCTGAAATTGGTACAAAAGCCTCGTACGACAAAAGACAAAAGCCAAGTACGACTCACCTTTTTATACAGAACCAAAATTAAATACTTACCAAAATAACTGATATTGATAAAATAATCAGCTAGACAAGCTCCAAATTGTATTAGGATACAAAATATGGTTATGTATTGATATTTTCCGTTCCCTGTTTTCTGATTGAGCTTCATACTGATCTAAGTTATTAAAAAATCAAGAATCAGTTTAAATTAATAAATATATATGTAGAAGCATCAGAAGGGGCCTCAAAGCGGCCTTGGCTGTTACCATTCATTTGTGGGCGTTGTAGCAACAGAGATATTTAAATAAAAGTCACACTTATATTCTACAATGTCTTATTACTCGTTTACATAACAGTTTTATAATAAATCTCACAAGATTAACAATATTACAATAGATTAGGAGCCAATAGGTTAATTGGTGAACATCTCACGCCTTAGCTGTCAACCAATGACGTCTGCTGTTCTTCGTGGCTACACCTACTACCCTATTCGGGGTTACCCGCTCCATTTTGAATATTATTCTAATATAATCCATTACATAAATCAATTAAAATCGAAATATAATAATCGCGAAATTATAATTAAAACTAATACATAGCAACGCGCCGTCACGGCCGTCCTGCATCGTCACACGTCCTCGTGTGCATAGGTTCAATCTGTGAACAATAAACATAGTGCTTTGCAATACGTCCCGTTCGGTCTTCCTGACCACACAATATCTCCCCTTAGTGGATGTAACAGTGAACTCATAGTGATTACAATTTTATAAGTGTATTACAAATACCACGAAATGTTTCGTATAAGGCAAACATAACAATCTTACAAATGTCACATCCGTTAGTCAATATCACATAGGCTAACAGTCACACAGACAAGTCATTGCCACAACGGTTAGTAATTGCCACACAGGCCAGTCATTGCCACACAGGCCGGTCATTGCCACACAGGCTAGTTTTTGCCACACAGGCCGGCCATTGCCACACAGGCTAGTACTTGCCACACAGGCTAGTCATTGCCACACAGGCCACTCGTTGCCACACAGGCTACTCGTCGCCACACAGGCTACTCGTCGCCACACAGGCTACTTGTCGCCACACAGGCTACTCGTCGCCACACAGGCTACTCGTCACCACACAGGCTACTCGTCGCCACACAGGCTAGTCGTCGCCACACAGGCTAGTCTTTGCCACAAAGGCTAGTCGTTGCCACAAGGGCTAGTCGTTGCCACAAGGGCTAGTCGTTGCCACAAAAGCTAGTCGTTGCCACAAGGGCTAGTCGTTGCCACAAAGGCTAGTTTTTCTTTTTTTTTCTTTTTTTGGTTTTTTTTTGTTTGTTTTGTTTGTCTTAGCTTTGTTTGTTTGTCTTAGCCACACAGGCTACTACAGGGTAAAAGGGTATGTAACTATTTAACATGGCCGTCATCGGCACATTCTGACTTTATTTTGTTGCTTGCAATCTCCGGCACTACTACGTGCTACTAGAATTGAAAGCCAATTACTACGGGCTTACGGACTCTATTAAGTGCCTTTAAAATTTTGGGTCATGCTTGGTTTGGTTACAGCACATAATCACCTACTTAATTCTTTAACTTTGCTTTACGTTTATCAAACTAAACCTTCTCAGAAGAAGCATTAGCTTCTTTTGCTTGTGTCGATTGCTCGATAATAAGATTCAAATCAAATTCATCCTTTACATTAAGTTTAGAGGCATAGAAACCTTTACTACTAACAATTCTGAAGGACTCGACCTGGTTATCCTACTCATAATAGCTGCGCTAATGGCTAGCTGATTGTCAGGTAGTACATCTTGTCATAACTTATTATTATCTATTTCGACAGAGCTGACTTTATTAAAGAGCATTCGGCAACAGAGCCGAAACAAAATGAAAACTTCTCACCAGATTTATCTAAGAACTGATCCATAGCTGGTTGAAAGGAGCAAACATACACCCATCGTTCAACCCGTTCATCGCTTGCCTTGTTATCCATACTGGTGCAGCGCAGTGCGATGTGGCTGCATTCACCACACGTGAAGCAAGTTGGAGTAATCACCTTCATATGCACACCAACTTCCTTAGACTGTAGAAATGAGGTAGTATCTGAAATCTCACAACGTGAATAAGAAATTGCTATTACAACTACTATTTCCACAACAATCACTAGGTACGTGACCCGCCGTGTCACAGTTATAGCATCTCTGTGTTGTTTGTATTAGTGGCTTTTTCACTGCCACAGTCGGAGTAGTCTTCCCACCAATCGGATGTCCTCTTTTTCTTTGAAACAAACTGGAGCGAGCATTTCATTCTCCAGGCGTATTAACATTTATAACATCATTAATTTGGTAGTAATCTTAGCTGGCAGCTATCCTGCATGACATTCAATAGACATTATTTCGATACATGTTTATCCTCTAAATATTTCTGAACAGTGTTATAAGCTGCGCCCGGCATACGCAAATAAACACTCGTCTTCTCTTGGACCACCATTGAGTAATCGCCATAAATTGCAGCTGGAGTCTCAACAGTATCAAATCTAGCTAAGAACAGATCTTTTAATTGTGGCCATTTAATTCCGAGAAAACTAGATTGAACAAGCCAAGATGACACCGATCCCTTAAGTGTCTGAGCATTATGAAAGGCTTGTTCCCAGGTTTCTCCCTTAACCAGTAAAACGGTGTCATCAGCAAAAGACACAATTTTTTTCCAAAGTTTATAGGTTAGGTAAATAGGGTCGGTCCCAATATACCACCCTGTGGAATGCCTTATTTGATAGCAAGGTTTATGCTGGTATATTCTTCTATTTTACTGCATTGCATTCTATCCGTGAGATAGCTTTCGAATAGTTTGTGTTCGTTACCCCTTACACCAAAATCACATTTAGATTTTAACGAATTTATAATTATTACAACTTCAATTTCATCAGTATCAAGTAAAACGAACGGCGATTTAATGTTATCTATTTGCGGTTTCCACTGATATTAGGAGACCTATTTTTTTGACCTGCGGGGAACTTGAGTTCCGTATTAAATCAGAAACGTTATTCTCATTGTCACGAATACTTAACTTTTTTTAATACTTTTCATAATTTCTTATTATTTGATTTTGCTTTCACAATCTCAGAGTTGTCAAACTCTATCTTAACTCTTTTTGTGCCTTGCTCATTGTAATTATCAAATCACTGCCATAAATAAGTTTTTCTTGTAAACATATGTCACACCAAGTACGAGCGTCGTAATCTGCAGTATCAGAATTAAACTTTGGTAACATAATTTTTCTTAATGTCAGATACCAATGGCTCCCGTAAAATTTTGTTTCTGTATGTCAAAAATGAATTTTCAACTTCACATTTTTTTTACAATTTTCACATCTTGTGAATTTTTAACACTCTGTTCTGTATTTTGTTCCTTATTCGTTGCTGGTAATCCCACTTCTGATGTAGAAGCATCAGAAGGGGCCTCAAAGCGGTCTTGGCTGTTACCATTCATTTGTGGGCGTTGTAGCAACAGAGATATTTAAATAAAAGTCACACTTATATTCTACAATGTCTTATTACTCGTTTACATAACAGTTTTATAATAAATCTCACAAGATTAACAATATTACAATAGATTAGGAGCCAATAGGTTAATTGGTGAACATCTCACGCCTTAGCTGTCAACCAATGACGTCTGCTATTGTAGGGGACGTGGCCTACACTATTTAGCTGGAGATTAGCGGCTCGATAATAAAAAATAATATTTTAAATAAAAGTTGCTTTATTGCTTGCTATATGATAATGATCAATGAATACGGTCCGCGGTCCGATTATGCACTGCCTTATAATCGTAGCGCCGGGAACGTGCTGAAAGGCTATGCCGCGGTGTTCGGTTACAATATTTGGACCGAACATGCTCCCGGGCCAGAGATAAATGATACATAAGCTATGATGAGATGAATGAGATGAACTTAAGAACTATTACAAGATGATAAACAATTTTTCTTATGACTAAGTTAAGACTAAATTATACAAAAAAATAAAGATTTTCTTTGATTAAAACAAATTATTTTGCTAAAAGATTTCGGCTACTAATGATAGGGGATGTTGCTTGGTTTTTAAATATAACCCTATCACGAACACATGGCTGACGGTCAGCCTTGCTCTGCTTTCGCGCACTTTCACTGACACTAACACTATCACTAACACTTACACTACGGTTATGAAGAGGAATCTCGGGTGAGATGGCCACGGTCCGTCGCTGCCGCCACCTGCGCCATCCAAACGCTGCTACCGCTGCTATCGCTGCTACCACCAGGATATAGCTTATTGTATACTGGTGTATGTCGTGGTAAGATATGATGTCCACTGACTCACTATCTTTTCGAAGCTGCTTCAATTTCAAATCGAGATCGTGTAGTGAATCGTTCGCGAAACTTGTAAAATTTAATTCTTGTGTTGGCATTGGTATGTTTAAAAGATTATTAATTTCAGCGGGTATCGTAGGCGTAAAAATATCTGTCATTATCTTTAAGCTACTCTTTTTGGATCTTTGCGCATATAGAGAAAAATCCTTTCCTTTAATGAGACATCCTTCCTGCATGGTAAAAATACCGGCTTTGCTCTATGTTCGTGCTGTTATTTTGTCATCGCATATTACACGCACAGTGTAAGAATCACAGAAGAAAAATAAATATTTATTTTCAGCTAGCTTTATCCATTTATGTTCACATGATGATTTAATTATTTGACAAGTGTGTGTCATTAAATCTTTTATACAAAAACGCTCATTAGTATTTAAAAATGATATAATATTTTGCTGTTTACATATGTAAAACTGGTCGCTTTTTAAGCATTCTTGTAACTCGGTCTGAGGCAATGTAAAATAGGCATCTCGTTTTAAATTGATCGCTACGTAATCTGCTATAGGAATGACACTGACGGTGTTATTCTGGACTTGTTGAGGTACAGCTATTAGACGATAAAGTGTATACGAGTCTCGGTGTACCAAAGGTAAATTTATCTCAAATATTAAAAATTGCTGAGTCATCCTAACTCTGATATTTAAAAGACTATATATTTTAAATAAATCGGTGTCTAAATTTTCTAACGGTAAAGTAAGTTCTTGTGATAAATGTCCTGAGATGATGTGTAACTGTTGTCGAAGTTGCTCCGGTTGGATAAGATGAAAGTTGAGTTGTCCATGATGAACGTCGGTGATGGTGTCTAACATGGTATCTTGAATACGACGTAGATTTTGTAGTAAGTTATTTGCTGTAATTGCGGAAAGTGTAAATTCCTCGTTGAACGAAATATTATTTAATTTCTGATCAATAATGCTTATTGAGTTATATATGTTATTTATATGCTTATTTATAATTTTATGCTGTTTCTCTATAGTCACTTCAGTACGTTTTAATAAATTATATTCGCCCTCAATAATAGACGTTTGATTTTTCCACAAGTGTAGTAGATGATTATTGTTTGTTTGCATGAGTTGAATGTCCTGTTGATACTTTTCTGCGAAATGTTCGTCTAATACCCCGAAGAGACTGTTTGCGTTTGATAAGCCCGCGTCTCCGTCGCGTGGCGGTGTCCCCGCGCTGACGCATCAGCAGCTCATTGTAGTACTCCAGTTCGGTGTATTCATGTTTCATTTGTAGCAAGCTAATGTTACAGTGATTGTTTATATATGAGCTATCACATACTTTTTCCATATAGCCCGTCAATTGATTATATGCTTTAATACCTTGCCAATAAGGTGACGTATTATAATAAACCACGAGTGTCCATTTGTCTTGAATTAATTTCATATTGTATAATGGGTTTAAATACAGTGAATTATAATTTTTTAAATATGTAATATTAAATTCGCAGTAAGACGGACTTATAACATTCATAAATAAGATAAATGTAGTTGCTAGTGATAAAAATGATATGTGTTTCGCTGGCCTCTGTCTGCTTTCCTTTGGATTTTCTTTAGATTGTTTATGCTCTTTGATGTTATTCGATGCTAGATTCGTCTCCGACTTAATCGGCAAGATTGATTTATGACATTCTTTACCGAAAATTTGCTGTATATTGTAATATTCTTCCCCTAATGCTCGATTTGCGCCAACAAAATTCGTACCGTTATCACTATACATATGTGCAGGTGCCCCGCGCCTTGCTGCCATTCGACGTAGGGCTGCTAAAAACGCAGAAGAGCTTAAATCCGACACTAGTTCTAAATGAACTGCTTTAGTAACCATGCACACAAATATGGCTATGTATCCCTTACAAGTTTTGATACCTCTTCTTTTATTCGCTTTGATATCGACGTATCCCGTATAATCCACTCCGGTATGATAAAATGGATATGAAGAATTTACTCTTGCTGATGGAAGATCCCCCATTAATTGATTGTTGGTAGTAGTATTACACTTTCTGCAGGTAACGCAATTTTGTATAAAATGTTTGGTTGCTCGATTTCCGCCGATAATCCAATATTTTTGTCGTAATACTGATAATGTAAGACGAGGTCCTCCATGAAATGTTAGTGTATGTGCTTGATCAATCAATAAGTCTGTTAAACGGCCTTTATATGGAATTAATATGGGATATTTCATATCTGAGCTAATAGTAGCGTGACGTAGTCGCCCACCTACACGTAATAGCCCAAAATCATCGATAAATGGATTTAAATTTAGTAATTTACTGCTTGATTTTAATGCTTTATGATTTTTTAAATTATTAATGTCACAAGTAAACTCTGTACGCTGAACATGTTTTATTATTAATTTACTTGCATATCTTAGTTCCTGTAATGTGAGATACTCGCCGCTCCATTGTTTTCGCTTGCCGTGGATAGCTCGAATGACCCATGCTAATATTCTTATAATTTTATTAAATGAACTATATTTATTTAATTACTCCGTTATTATGTATGGGTTCTGTATATTTTGTACAATATTTGCTTGGCATTTCTTCTCTTCTTGATTAGTAAAATATTCTTTATATTGTGGAATCGTATTGTTAAATAGCCAAGGTGGTCCCTGCCACCATAATTTGTTTAATTGTAATTCTGTTGCTAAGCTTCCTCTGCTCGCTATATCGGCGGGATTTTCCGTCGATTTTACGTATCTCCAATTTTCTTTAGGCATTATATTAATTATATTTTTAACCCTATTGGCAACAAAGACGTTCCAACGACCGGGATCGCCTTGTAGCCATCCTAGCTCTACCATGGAATCGCACCAGCCATATAACTTAATAGTATGATTATTTAAGCTAGTTATGATTTTATCAATTAATTTAGATAATAGCAACGCTCCACAAAGTTCAAGTTTAGGTAGAGAGATCGGTTTTTTAAAAGGAACTAATCTTGTTTTAACGGCGACTAGTGTGACCGACGAGTTAACACGTGCATAAACTACGCATGCGTATGCCTTTTGAGATGCGTCGCAGAATCCATGCAACTCTATACAATCGTTCTCTTTACTATTTAACCACCTAGGTATATTAATTTTATATATATTTATTATATCAGATCGTACTAAAATCCATTCAGATAAGATTTCGTCGGGAACTACTTGATCCCATCCTAAATTCGATTCCCACACTTTTTGAAATATTAATTTTAATTTTAGTATAACTGGTGCTATCCAGCCTAACGGATCGAAAATTTTTGATATTTCCGAAAGCAAAATTCGTTTAGTAGGCTTTGATTGTAATTTTTCTGTTATATTGCTGTTAAACGAAAAGCTATCTTGTTGCGAATTCCAATATAAGCCTAAAGTCTTAGTTTTTTCTATTTTAAAATTAAATAAATTTGACTCCGTGCTAAGCTGACATTCCTGGTCGATATTGCTTAATAATTCCGCTTGATTTGACCTCCATTTCCTTAAATTAAATCCTCCAGACCTTAAAAGCATGTCCAAATTTTTTACTAGCTCTTGACCCTGCTGAATACTATATGCTCCGCTAACTAGATCGTCGACAAAAAAATCATTTTCTAAAATTTTTGCTGCTTCGGGATAATTATGCCTTTCATCGTCTGCGAGTTGCCTTAATGTCATAAGTGCTAAGAAAGGCGCTGCTTTAGTTCCGTACGTTACAGTTTTAAGCTGATAAAATGAAATAGGACACTCAGGAGACTCTCGCCACACGATTTTTTGATAAACTTGATCAGATTCGTGTACAAAAATGTTTCTGAACATTTTTTCAATATCCGATGTAAAAACGTATTCATATTTCCTCCATTTTAATATAAGCATCTGTAAATCTTGCTGTAAATTTGGACCACGGTACATAAAATCATTTAAGCTACTTCCGTTCGAAGTTTTCGCTGAGGCGTTAAAGACTACACGTAGTTTTGTAGTGATAGATTCTGCTCGCTCCACACCGTGATGTGGCAAATAACACTCCGATATCGTATTTCTAGTGTTTTCTGTACACAATACCATGTGTTTTAAATTAATGTATTCATTTATAAATAACTTATAATCGTCGGCATATTTTTTATTTTTATTAAATTTACGCTCTAAATTTTTAAATTGTGCTACAGCTACGTGCTTTGACGAACCTAAATTCTGAATTTCGGGTTTCAAGGGCAGCCGAACTTCATATCGGCCACTTTTTAATCGTTTTGTTGTTGATTTATATGTATTCATGATCTTCTGAAGACATATTTAATACCTCGAAAATATCCTCTATTTCCCAAAATTTTTGTATGTCGGCAATGTTATTTACAATGACGTTGCAATTAAAAAATTGAGCATTCCCACATAAAATCCAACCTAACTGAGTTTGCTGAGCTATGGGTTGGTTTTCGCTGTTGTTTTTTATAATACCTGCCAAAACGATGGTTGAATAAATATCGGCACCTAATAAAAGATCTACTGGGCTGCTAATATGGAATTCTGGATCCGCTAGATCAATGTGCTCTAGATGCGTCCACGTTGGCTTTACGAAACTTCTATTTGGCAAATTTTTAATTAAATTATGCATGATGTAAACTTCAGTTTCAAAAGAAAAATTATTGTGTATTGAACAACAGGTGATATTGAGCATCCCTTTACAATTGCTTTCTTTTTCACCTACTCCGAAAATTACTCCCTTACACTGTGAACTCTTTAAGCCTAACCTTTGTGCTGCGTTTTCCGAAATTAGAGAGATTTGAGAACCTTGATCGATAAGTGCTCTCATAGTAATTTTTGATCCATCTGAAGATATGACCTTTATTTTAGCCGTCGATAATAATATTTCTTTACAATTATTGTTAGGTAAATGTAAAGTGCTGACTGAGTGGTCATTGTTTTCCACATAATTATTTTGCGCAATGGCTGTTGTTTGATGTCCGTTCGGCGTCGTATTTATTCCGGTTTCGTGTAACAGCGTGTGGTGGTTTCCATTGCAAAGGCGGCATCTTTTCAATGAAATACACCTATTTCCGTTATGATTATACAAACAATTATTGCACAATTGTTTTCGTGAAACGATTTTATGTTTTATTTGTAATGGATATTCTATGAATTTTTTGCACTGGAAAATTCCATGCGGTTCTGAACAAATAGGACATTTTGTGCTTGCCACGTGTAAAGATTTTAAAGGCCTTGATGAGTTTTGTGGCTTGTAATTGTTGCTGCGAAATGTATAATTTTTATGCTGCTGAGGATGATTTTTATTATTAAAAATATTAAAATGGTTATTAGATGCTTCCTGTTTCTTTCTTGTTGATTCGAGAGTAGAAAACTTCCCTTCTAAATATTTTAAAAAATCTTGTAAAGTCGGCAATTCTTGTGGATATTTTAAAGATTCTATATAAGACGTATACGACTCTGAATCTAATTTTTGCGACAAAATATGCACAATAAGTGGATCCCATGAGCTAGTATCGACACCCAAATTGCGAACGGCGTGGATACATTCAAAAGTTGTATCATGTAGCTTTTTAATGTGCGATCGGTATGTTTCGGTATGTTTAATAATGTGTTAATATGAGCAGTAAAAATACGTTTTTTGTTATTATAACGATGATTTAAAATTTCCCAACATGTTAAATAATTACCATGGCTAATAGTAAGATGTTGTATTAGTCTTTCGGGTTCCCCTTGAACTTTACCTTTAAGAAACTGCATTTTTTGCGAATTAGATAAAGACGAGTTTTTATGTATGGCTTCTGTAAAAAGATTTTTAAAAGCCAACCAATGCTGATAATTTCCATTAAAGGATGGAATATTTATTTGCGGTGTGTACTTTTCGCGATACGACACCGAAAACATATTAGAGTTTAAAAGTTTATTTATGTTGCTATATTCTTTTTCATGTTTATTAAATAGATATTCGTACTCTCCGTCTTCTCCGTTCAATTCAGCATCGATTTCCCAATGTAACGTGTCTATAGCTGTCCAACGGGTTTGTATTTGCTTGAGAATATCCTCGTATTCCCATCTCTCCGATATTGATTCCATATCAATCGCTGATATAGTCCTAGAAAATGCTTTAAAGTTAACGAACTGCTTTTTAAGCATGTCATCCAGTTTGCTATTTGAACCCTGGCTAATCTTCTTAGTACTTACGTACTCGCTCGCTTGCTGTCCTGCCGCGGAAGTTCCCGCTTGTGCTCCTTGAAATTCATCTTGAGGCTCCCCTAACTGATTTAATTGATTAAGTATGAAAGATTTTGTTTCATTAAATTTCTGCTTTGTGTTTTCGTATTCAGAGTTAAGAAAATACGGATGACTCAGATTTTTAAACTCGCGTAAACGATCATCATTGGCCTCGTAATCCGACCAGTATGCCTCTAAATTATTTAATCGCCTGTTCATAGAGGTTTTTGATCTTCTTTCCTTGCTTTCTTTTTTGATATTAATTATAATCTTATGAATAGCTTCGCTAATCTCGATCTGTGTTTTAAATAAGTCTTCCATTTTTTAAAGATGAAAAAGCTAGATATATAAAAAATAGGAACGATCTTACTTGATATATGACGCTACGTCCTGCTGCTATTTGCTGATTATATATTTTAGCCTCGTGGCCAAATATTATTCTTCTGCTTACTCGTTCCACTCACTCACTTAAATAATTAGTAAAGTCACGATAATTCACTAAATGCTAGTCTTTGCTAAAAATGTCTTTTTATAAAATTGCTTAAAAAATTCGCTAGATGCTAATCCGGCTCGAAGGACCAAAATGTAGGGGACGTGGCCAACACTATTTAGCTGGAGATTTGCGGCTCGATAATAAAAAATAATATTTTAAATAAAAGTTGCTTTATTGCTTGCTATATGATAATGATCAATGAATACGCTAATGAATGCTACCGGTCCGCGGTCCGATTATGCACTGCCTTATAATCGTAGCGCCGGGAACGTGCTGAAAGGCTATGCCGCGGTGTTCGGTTACAATATTTGGACCGAACAGCTATTCTTCGTGGCTACACCTACTACCCTATTCGGGGTTACCCGCTCCATTTTGAATATTATTCTAATATAATCCATTACATAAATCAATTAAAATCGAAATATAATAATTGCGAAATTATAATTAAAACTAATACATAGCAACGCGCCGTCATATATAAGAAAGCTATTTTTTAATACTTCCGTATTACAGAATCCGTGTAACAGAATTTACCTTCGATTTCGATAAAAGTTGTAAAATAAATAAATAAAAAAATAATAATAATAAAATATGCGTAAGTTACGTAACCCTAACCCTACGAATATGCTGACGTACCAAAGTACTCGCCTGATCTCAGGCGACCACCCAGCGATTACTTCGAATTGTCCAATGCACCTGTGTTTTAATTCTCGTAATTATAATATCTTATTAGAAGTTAAAAACACTCTTTATTCTCACTTCGATTAAAGCAGTCGTTAGTTTTAAGATAATTGTATTAATATATAATTAATAAATAATTAATAATTATTCGGTTTTTTTTCAATCCCTCGACTGCCGCAAACGTAATTGGCGCAGTCGGTAGGATTTTCGCGGGCCGGTTCGCGATCGGTTTAAATTAATTACTCGATAATTATCATCGCGTCGCGCGCCGCCCGGATGGCTATCGAGCACCGTTCGAGATTCCAGAATCTACGGACCTGTGGCAGCCGGGAGTAGAATCCAGCCTTCGATTCAACTGAGAAGAGACCAGATAATGCAATTTATGTGAGTACATAAGAATTGTTCTCGTGTTGCTCCTTCCTATTCATAAGTTACCAAAATTTTCCATCCTAACACATCTAGGACCCGAGAGCCTCCATCTAGGCAGGCCCGTCGGTTAAGTATAGATAGATTAAGAAATATTAATTCGCAAGAAATAAAAAATTTAAATTTAGATTGTAGTTATTCTAATTTAATTAATTTAGTTAACATGTCTCACGATCCGGACACCATATTTAAGGCCCTCCGCCTTGTCCCGGAGTTCGACGGGAACCCAAATATTTTAACTCGATTTATTCAAATTTGTGACCATTTAGCGATCCAATATCTTAGTGAATTACCTGGTAGTGAATTTTATAACGTATGTTTGTTAAATGGAATTTTAAACAAGATAACGGGCACAGCAGCAAGCAAAATTAATTCAAACGGAATACCCGATAGTTGGCTAGGTATTAAAACACTTTTAATTAATAACTTTTCCGACCAAAGGGATGAGACCGCCCTATACAATGATCTCTCCTTAGCCACACAAGGTAATAGAAGCCCTCAAGAATTTTATGACCATTGTCAAAATTTGTTTAGCATGTTAATGACCTATGTTATACTGCATGAAACACTATCCACCACTATCGAAGCAAAGCGCGATTTATATAAAAAAGTAACAATGCAGGCCTATGTTCGTGGTCTTAAAGAACCATTAGGATCCCGCATTCGTTGTATGCGACCACCAACTATAGAAAAAGCTCTGGAATATGTACATGAAGAACTTAATACTATGTACATGCACAGCCGTTACGAGGTTTCAAAATTTAACAAAACCGTAACCGCTAGACCTAACGCTACTCACCACACATTCGCACCACGCGCATTTCCACTAAGTATACCTATATACCAAAATAGATCTAACACACAGCCTTTTAAATTTAATAATGAACACCAACACCCTAGACTACCCACGCACACACAAAGAATGTTCGGTGCACCACCTCCGAACTACAACCCTAACAGTCACATGTTTAAGTTACCGCCTCGAAATAGAAACACACAGAAGCCCAATCAAGGCAATGGATTTCCTAGACTTATGAGCGGTGTGAGCCACTTTGTGTCTCGACCACTACCACCAACACAGCATACACTTACAGGACATAACTGGTTAAAATACGGTAATCCTCCCCCGAGAAATTATTTTAAATCAAGGGAAATAAATTTTAATAACTTTGAAGACGATTACGACTCGTACGATTATAATACAGACTATGAACCGTATTATAACAGTAAAGAATACATAGAATACCCCTATGACCATGACTATGACTATAACTATGAGGCCTATCCCCAAAACTATACCGATAATCCCACTACGTCACAAATAGAAACCATTAATGAGATTACATCTGACGATAATGAGCAGGATTTTCAGAAAATCTCCAAGTCCGACACCTTAAAATAGAAATTAATCTACATACGCAACGTCACCTTCCATATATTCAAATATTATCGCCACCATTAAAATTATTAATCGATACAGGAGCTAATCAATCCTTTTTGAGTCCAACTGTTGTAGAAAAATATCTTAATAATTTTCCTCTAAACTACGATCCATTCGAAGTATGTAATGTTCATGCCAAAGCTAGAAGTGACTATTCAATAACTATACCAAGCTTTAATGAATTTAATGACGCGCGTAATATAACATTTTATGTATATAAATTTCATGACTTCTTCGATGGACTCATAGGAACCGATTTGTTAGACAAATGGGAAGCAGTAATAGATTATAAAAATAAAACACTTATTACCAAGACTGCTTCAAACCCCATATACGTACATGACTCTCGTAATGCAAATTTATACGAAGATATAATCCCAGCAGGACAATCAAAATTGTTAAATATTCCTATTAATATACACGATGGCGAAGCATACGTAAAAGAACAAAAAATTTCAAATTGCATAATTAGTGAATGCCTTACGTCCGTTAAGAATAGCAGAGGTATCGTAGAAGTTAAAAATCCTAGTAGGAATGACGTAATATTCTCAATGGACCGAGCCGTCTATGCAGAAATTAATAATATCACTTTTAGATGCAATGAACAATCGCAACGTGTAAAAGACGTTCTGACGCGACTTCGTACAGAGCATCTTAACGTTGAGGAACGGAAAAATCTAGAAATACTATGTAGCCAATACGCTGACGTATTTTATCTAGAAGGCGAGCCTCTTGCTTTTACAAATAAGTTAAAACACTCGATTAAAACCACCGGCGAAGTCCCCGTCCACACAAAAAGCTATAGATACCCATATGTTCATAGACAGGAAGTACAGAAACAAATAGGTCAAATGCTCGATCAAGGAATAATAAGACCCTCTAATTCGGCATGGAGCTCACCTATTTGGGTTGTGCCTAAAAAGGTCGACGCATCCGGTAAAAGAAAATGGCGAATCGTTGTTGATTTTCGCAAATTAAACGAAAAAACAATAGACGATAAATATCCTATCCCCAACATTAACGACGTATTAGATAAATTAGGAAAGTGTCAGTATTTTACGACTTTAGACTTAGCCAGCGGATTTTATCAGGTACAAACAGATCCTCAGGACATACATAAAACGGCATTTAATGTAGAACATGGACATTATGAATTCCTTCGTATGCCCATGGGATTAAAAAATTCTCTGGCGACCTTTCAGCGAGTGATGGACGATGTGCTGAAAGGCCTACAAAACTCTATTTGTCTAGTCTATATGGATGATATAATTGTTTTTAGTACATCCTTACAAGAGCATATAGTAAATTTAAGTAAAGTCTTCCAGAGACTTCGAGAATCCAACTTTAAAATCCAAATGGATAAGTCAGAATTTTTAAAACGAGAGACAGCTTTTCTAGGTCATATTATAAGTGCAGACGGAGTTAAACCTAACCCCGAAAAAATAGCTGCAATAGAAAAATACCCCATACCGAAAACACCAAAAGAAATAAAACAATTCCTAGGCTTAGTTGGATATTATCGTAAATTTATTCCAGACTTCGCAAAATTAACAAAACCCCTTACACAATGTCTAAAAAAAGGTAGGAAAATCATTTTAAATGACGAATACATATCTAGTTTTGAAAAGTGTAAAACAGTTTTAACAAATGACCCAATACTTCAATACCCCGACTTCAATAAAGAATTTAACCTCACAACTGATGCATCCAATGTGGCTATAGGTGCTATTTTATCACAAGGCCCTATAGGATCCGATAGACCAATTTGCTATGCCTCTAGGACCCTTAACGATAGTGAACAAAACTATAGTACCATAGAAAAAGAATTATTGGCTATAGTCTGGGCAACAAAGTACTTTAGGCCTTACTTATTTGGTAGGAAATTTAAAATAGTTACAGACCATAAACCATTGCAATGGATGATGAACCTAAAGGAGCCAAATTCACGGCTTACGAGATGGCGTTTACGATTAAGCGAATTTGACTATACAGTGATATATAAAAAAGGTAAGAGTAATACTAACGCGGACGCTCTCTCTAGAATAGAAATACATACAAAAGAAACAAAGTCATTAATAGACGAAATCGATGAATTAAATTCACTATTAGGCAATCCATCCGATACCTTATGCAGGGTATCAAATTCCTCTACGGTATCGGTTCCTGGAAAATTAAACTCGTCAAAAATAACCGCCTCTCATCGATCTAACTCCTCTACGTCAACGGCAGACAGTAGTCACGATAGACCTCTTAATAAATTTCATAGACCTTTTGATCTATTAAATGGACATTTTGACCCCGAGACTGTCTTGACCTTGACCTCATTCGACAAATGTTACAACAATACTTACAGACCTATAAAGAGCGGATGAAAAAAGAGTACGACACCATTAACCAATCATCCCTTAGTGACCGAACGACCCTTATTGAAAATAGAAATAATACACGCGAACCTGAGATAGAATATGCACCCGATCCATTAGCTGAAAGACAGAAAACAGCCCCTAGATATACACAAGACACTGTCCTTGTCGATTTACCCATACATATTTACACTAAAAAGAAACGTGGCCCTATAGCAAAATCGCGACTAAAGCGAATCCCTAAAGCAGCAAATTTGTTACAGGATCCTCGTGTTTGCAATGTTACCCCTGGTACATCTTTAGGACATTAAATTCGCGGACATTAAATATAAAAAGATAGCACACACAGTCTACAGAATCATTCACACAATTATAAAAACCAGTTCAGTTCAGTATATGAAATACAGATAAATAACTTGCTTAACAAATTAGACGAGATATTACTTCAAATTAAATCCTTACAACCCACTAGATCTAAAAGAGGAATCATTGATGGACTCGGAAGAGTTATAAAAAGTATTACAGGGAACTTAGACTATACTGATGCTTTAAAGTATAACGAAGCTATAAAATTATTAGAAAGTAATCAAGATAAAATTACAAATGAAATTAATAATCAATTAAGCATAAGCAAAGAATGGATCACTAAATATAATAGCGTTTTGACTCAACTAGTAGAAAATCAAAGTAAAATTAATAGTACCTTAATGTTAATACTTTCTAACAAAACGAATAATGGTTTGACTTTAATTAAATATGCGAAATTTGGCCAACTATTAGTAATATTAAGTGAAAACATAGACGATTTAAGGAACGAATTATTAAGAATAGAAAATAGTTTAGCTTTTATACATGCATCAAGCATGCACCATTCTATGATTAGTATAGATATATTAAGTTCAATGATAGACAAGCTTAAGACTATCTACGGAAAAGATAGTATTTTAAATTTAGAATTAAGAGAATATTATAATATAATTCAACCGGCTTCTTACTATGCTAATAAGCAAATAGTTTTTATATTCCGATTTCCTATTATTTCTAAGGATAATTTTTTATTATATAGATTAGCAGTAGTACCTAATAAAAAATCACAGGCTCTTATCCCATCCTCTCCTTTCATTGCAACAAACGAGAATTCATTCTTGTACATAGAGGCCGAATGCCCGAAACATAGCAGCTGGTATCTCTGCCAAGTAGAACTCAACCATCAGATACGTACAAATTCCGATTGTATCCACGAGCTAATTATTAACCAAATATTGAAAGAATCTTGTCACTTAACTACAGTTAATCTTCTACGAGGATCTATGGAGAAACTAGACGATATGCACTATATTATATCGTTTCCTGAGAATCAAAAGATACAAATATCATGCAATAAACACGAATTTACATCATTAAAAGGCAGCTACCTTATAACTATTCCCCTAGGATGCCAAATCATATCCGAAGAATTTACGTTAATCAACGACAACAACGAAATAAGAGGACAGCCCTTAAAATTGATAAAGATATCCGATGAAATTGCTCACCTAGATACAACTATTAATATATCATCTATAAATCTTCATGGACTCCATAGACTCAAAGATAAAATTGTGATGCAATCACCGCTACACATTGAACACGAGAAAGATACTACAGTATATCATACAACCATACCAGTATACGCAATATTATTCAGTGCAGGTGCACTTATCATTTTATTACAATATAAAAAGTATAAGAAAACTATTGGAAAGAATGAGGAAAGTTTGGAAAATGGAGATAACCCAGAAGATCCTAAGGAAGCGTGTACTCCGGCAACTTTTTCACTCAACATTCTCAAATAGTTGCCTCTCTAGGGGTGGAGGAGTTACGTAACCCTAACCCTACGAATATGCTGACGTACCAAAGTACTCGCCTGATCTCAGGCGACCACCCAGCGATTTCTTCGAATTGTCCAATGCACCTGTGTTTTAATTCTCGTAATTATAATATCTTATTAGAAGTTAAAAACACTCTTTATTCTCACTTCGATTAAAGCAGTCGTTAGTTTTAAGATAATTGTATTAATATATAATTAATAAATAATTAATAATTATTCGGTTTTTTTTCAATCCCTCGACTGCCGCAAACGTAATTCGTAAGTAAATACATATAAATAATATAGTTAATTATGAATAATACAATCTATATATTTTTAATATAATATTAATCTTGAGTAGTCAATGTATTGACGTCCCGAGTGTCGCAACCGTTATCCCGTCTATATAGTGGGTAGTGATGGTTGGAAGGCAGCGGTCGAGTCGAACTCTTAAGTACTACGGTACAAATAAATATGATGCACATAAAGACTCGTACCAAATGTATAAAAAATGTAATGTAATATTTCGAAGCCTATGATGGCACAATCTTTTAGGATCGAATTTCTTATAAAGGCAATATATATGCAGAGGCCGACACATACTGTGAATCAAAGTAATCTTTGACCAATATATGCGAACTCTTACAGCGACATTAACTATGTCATGGCTGACGCCGTCTCGCAGTGCGCTCGCGCTACGTAAGCTATGCTTGTATGGCGTTGGTCATTGACATATTGTATACCACTTCTATAGACAAGAAATTAAAAAAAATATTTAAAAAGTGTCCCTCTATCCATTTCAGTCAAAAATATTAAATGTACAGACAAAATATTTTTACTGTTTTATTATATATAGAGACTAGCGGGCCCCCGCGGCTTTGCCCGTATAATAATTTAATTTACTCGTTCAGAAACAGCCTTAAATGTTAAATTATTGATTTGTGTAAGGATTTTATAATATTGTTTGTAAACTGTTGTTTGTAACTGCAATTATTGCATATTACAAAAAATACCCAAATCGAATCGTATAATCCAATATCGAAATCGAATCCAAAATAATTAATCGAATAAATG
>JAEBDU010000141.1:2235-26342 GCA_016802625.1 Heliconius numata
ATATATTTGAAAATTTATACATAGAACTAGCGCGAGTTGACAATTTAAAAAAGACGCTTGATGTGATGAAAATTCTGATGCGCATTATTACATTTGGAGCTGAAGAGGAAAGTGGTCCTCTAGAATAAAATATTGTATTATAATTTAAGATATACATTGTACAAGCCTGATGGTATCTAGCCCTGGAAGAAGTAGAAGTTCTGTAAAAGTCCTGAGATATAAATTGTACAAGCCTAATGGTATTTAGCCCTGGAAGAAATATAAGTACTGTAAAAGCCTCGAGGTGTTTGATTTCTTTACACTATAAACATATTAAAATCTAAGCATAATACGTACTAAAGTAGTAAAACATAAAATGCCTATAATATTATGAAGGAGTGACACCGTAAGTACGTTACTGGGAACTACACTGGTACTCTACCTGCCATTCGTCGCCCGGTCGTAGACGCGAACGGTCGTTCGCGAGTCGCGTGTGCTATTATACGTGTGTTTTCGTGCTTTATGTGCTGACTTGGTGGACTCACCCTGTAATAAACGTGAGATTTCTTTATTATTATTAATATTTTAAAATGTATTTTATTTTGTTAAGGTTAGCGGAAGTTACAATGAATGTAGAGTCAAAGTTTAGATTGTAAACTTTGTAGGAATGGTAATTTTAGTATATTGAGAGTATTTATTTATATAGGATATAGGATTATGTAGATTTTATTCCAAAAATAAGCAATTAGTGTAATTATGATATTCATTTTCATTTTTGTATGCTTAAAAGCATATAAGGAATTTAAAAAATATGTATTGGCTTATAAATATATTTTAGCACAATTTTGAAATCTTCCATTGATTTATAAATGTATACAATAATATTAATTATTCCACTCTTTGAAATAAAAACTCAACTTGGGTTTCTGCAATAAAAATAGATTACTTTAAAATTTTATTCCTATTTTTAAGATACATAAGTAAAAAAATAGCGTCACCTGCAATAAAAACAGAAAAGAACATTAAAAGCTTCTTCTCCAGGTGATTTGTTAGTTTAATTATTAATTTTATAACAATTTAATATTTTACATTACAACTGACATTGCAGACATTGAAAACACGTCATATTCCAAATTTAAGAAAAATGACGCTTCCAGTAAATGAGGATCGTTATTTTTCTTATATGTAAATAATTAAATTGAAATAACTATTTTTATTAATCTGGTTGACTTTTCCAATACCATTCAAGATCAAGTCATTCTTGGTATTAACGAAACCCATAATATAATTTACCAAAATCAGTAAATTAGTATCTAACTGTTCGATTTTGTTGCAAATACGTGAAAATATTGTAGACTGTAGCAAAAGCTACGGCGTAGAGGGTCTACGTATCTACTTTCTACGATTTATGCTTGATTAAAAAAAAAAACTTCGAGCAAATGTTGCTTAAAAATATCTAAATGGAGATAATTTTTCAAACTTAATGTCACTGTTATAATTTATAGAGTTTATACTCAACGTGATAACGTTGATTTCTGAGAATCTAAATCTGAACTACTAAGCACTAAATTTACCTGAAAGGTGAATTTGGTTACCTTGTTAGTAATTTGCGCTTTGTCTTAAAGGATTAGTGGTTTTAGCACCTAGTTTGAATTCTCGGTTTTGAAAACCACATTATATTAGCGGATTTATGCATCAAAAGCTAGTTTTAGTAATCTCCCGTATATGCAATATGCTGTTTTATAATTGTTAAAACGAATTAATTTATTTTTTAATTACTATAAAATTGCTTTCTATACAGTTTATTTTAATAAAATTGGAATAATATTTTATTATTGTTATTGTTTAAACCGATTATATTATTATTGTTTGAGGCCACGGAATAGACAACGAGGGTTTATTTGGTGTAACGATTACAACCTTTTTTCTTTCTATTGTTTAGTTTGTACAATATAGGATTTCTTAAGTAAAACTTATATTTTATTTGTCTTTTTAGGGACATATTTATTTTTTGCTACACTCTATATTTTTATTGCTTTTTTTACTTGTCATAGATTTTATTTCCTACAAAAAAATAAAAAATAAACATATTACTCTTAATTCTAAAATATTATACTTGAGTTTTTAACTCATATTTGCACGATTACGAAATCAAACAAATTTATAAGGTAATGTTTTTCAATTATTCTTAAATCTCAATAATGTTTTTTGGTATACTTCTCTACTTTACTAGCATACCTAAGATATACAAGACGAATGGACTCTAGTAACTTCGTTTACGTGAACTATAACAAATTAAATTCCCGCATTTCCTGTTTGAGGAATTTCGAGGAATACTCAGTTAATGTTCACCCACACTGTTGAAGTAAACTGCATGCTCAATTTGAGCGTCCTACTCTTCGTAGATCGGGCTATGCTATGAAGAGAATGGAACAGTGTCTTAACACTACGTTCCCAGGTTCTCTCTACCTGTCATCTGCGTCATCATCATACAGCATGAAGCTGAATAAAAAAAAGAGGATGCCATCTACATAGCATATATTATTACTGCATTATCTTTATTATTACTGCAGGGATGCCCTGCAGTAATCTATATATATAAAATCGAAAGGTCACTCACTCATCACGAAATCTCAGATACTACATGTGCTAGGAATCTCAAATTTTGCATAGGAGTTATTTATAGGACGTAGTTGCTCGCTAAGACGGGAATTCACAATATTCGACTCCTAAGGGGTTGTTTTTGGGGTTGAAATTTTGTATGAAACTTCGTTACTACAAATGTTAGGAGTCTCAAATTTTGCATGGACGTCTCTTATAGGACGTAGGTACTCATGGAGACAGAAATTAACAATAACTTAGTTCACGCAGGCGAAGCCGCAGGCGGGCAGCTTGTAATATTATATTGATTTCTTCCACTTAAGCATATATTTAAACTTGTACTCTATTCGTTTGTTTCAAACCAAAGCTACGTTTTACAAAGACAGGTTTTCTAATTGATCACATTCAAGCCCGTGTAAAGGTCGCGGCCGCATTGCGAATACGCTAACGCATAGCGTTGAAAAATGAAGTCAAGGTAATCTTTTCATTATTCATCCTTTTGTTTACCATTTTCACTCGTTGATTTTACTCTCTTTTGAAATTGAAATATTTTAGTAAAATCTTTCTTTCTCTTATTTACTAGGCCGTGTTATTTATATTGTTCGTTTCTCGTCTAGTTTTTATTTAATGTCGATTTAGTTTGAAAATGTTCTAAAATTTTACACACGTTTTAACTTTTCATAGTTGAAAGTAGAAACACAAATGGGTTTTTCATTTTGTCTATTCGTTGGTAAAAAACTTTCATAATACTTGTCAGTGATTGTGGAAAATGACGTTTATAATAAAAGAGGGAATGTTTTTACTTTTATTTTATTTTATACTATTATACTATATGATGTAATTTTGGAGCACTGGGTCAGTGTCTACCTGTACGCACGATGGTTGTAGGTTCGATTTACTTTCGGGAAATAATTATGCGTAAATTCTTTTTATTTGCATACACATTGAGAGGCCCTCCTGGTGCATACAGGGGAACGGAATTGCCTCAATGGGAACGGACTATCTTAATACTAAATTCCCAGGTTCCCTCTGCCTACCCCGCTATATACGGAATTTTATAATTTTTATTTTATTAGTCTATTTTGAAGTTTATACGTGTATGTATCCACATTTCGGATAACTGAAATTTTATTTTGTGAAGTTGCTGCAAAATGGGAATTTATCGATTAATTCAAAAACAAACTGACTTCTTAAATTTGAAAAGAAAAGACCGGAAGATAGTTACTTAGACTAATACCTAAGTTGCAGTGTACTCAATTAGTTTCCGATATATTTGTAGAGAAATATAATGTATATTTGCCATGTATAACATACGTATATGTGCAAACTTATACTTATGAAATTTACCTAATATGCCTGAAAGCCTTAATATATATTTATTTTCAATCATTATTCGATTCTAGCAATATCACATATACACTTTACTCAAACTAATAATTTTTTGTGAAATTGGTTAAAAACAGTTTTACTGAAAAAAGAAGAATGGCTCAAAAGGTATATCAAATTAGTTTCTCTGAAAAGTCACTATGCACATTTATTTATCTTCTAAAAATAGGAAAATGAATGGAACAAATACAATTTTATAATTAAATAAAACAAATATAAACACAATAAAAGCTATTGTATGTTATAAGCTCAGAAATTCAATATAAAGTTTGTCGAACGAAATTATATTGAGTTTGTGAAACACGAGTTTTACATTACCGCCGATTATATCAGTCTCTTCTTCTTAGTATTCAATTATAAAAGATTTTTCGAAATTCGAGACGTTGTTTGTTGAGTGACGGAACTAAACGCCGTACTTAATCTACCAGATCAGGATTTTTATTTTGTTTTCGCACATAGCATGATGTACAGATGGAACCTGAGAACCTAGTGTTAAGACACCCCTGTTCCCCACTTTCCGCTAAATTTTGAAGTTACTACGAGTTGAGTGGTTTCAAATTCAAATTTAAATTTGGTTTGCCAAAAGGTTTTGCCTTGTAACCAAAGCAGGAATCGAACCCACAATCTGTCACGTATACGGTCGCACGCCTATGGATCTGCACCACGATTAGCCTTAGCTGGATAATAAATTTAAACAAAATCATTCCCTCGACTGGGGATCGTACCAACAAGCATCGCGCTTATTTTCGACCGCTATCCCTCTACACTACGACGGTTTCAAATATAATATTAATTTAATTAAATTATAATTTCAGTAAAAGATGTGACCTCATTAGATTAAGCTAATTAGAAGAATGGCACTGGAATTTTTACAAGATATTATATAATTGATAAAGCTGTTAATGTTTTTGAAATTATAAGACCATTTGTGATATTAACTAAAGAGCTAAAATATTTAAGAACGTCATAGCTTAGGGACAAGCGTTTGGATGTAAACGAGATGGTTGTTAGTTCAGTTCTCATTCAGAAGAATTTATTAATTTCATTTCTTCGCTCTGGAAACAAGAGAAACAAGAGAGACGGGAAACTAGGTACAGAGTGACTTAACTCTAGGTTCCCTCTGCCTGCTACATACATGTACAAGTGTTTTACTGTTAATTTAAATTAATTCTCATATAAACGTTTTTGATTATAGAGTAAAAGTTATACTTTATAAATGTATAGTATGTATATATATATATCTTTATATATTTGTACGAGCCTAAGTATCGTATGCTTAATGCAGATTTGATTACTACACTAATGAGTGTGTTCGTGTTGTATGGTGGCATATCACATACATTTACTTACATATTATTAGTATATTATGGGAAAATGGACAGTAAATTTATCCAATTATGCTTAAGATTTCGTCTGTTTTTCTTATTTCTTTCTATTTTAACACGCTTTTATTAGGACGAGCTGTAACAAACTAAGAATGTAATAAAATCTACGAATCTAAATTTGAACCACTTTTAATAATTGCATCTTCAAGAAACTCGACTATAGAATGTTCCTTGGGTGACGATACAATATTATGGTAAAGTTCAAATGGGGAACGAAGTATCTTAATACTAGTTTCCCTCTACTTATCTTGCCATATGCGGGATACGGCGTGAAAGCTGTAGAATAGAAATATTCAATTAATTTAATACTTGAACCTACGACCATCGTAATTATTTGACCACTATCAATTAAGTTTGACCACTAATTTCAAATTATCCAATAAATGCTTAATATGGTTTCATATAAACAGCTAGTATTTCCAGATAATTAAGCTATAATGTGGATATTTTCGGTACTTCGCCTAACAGTGTTTTAAACTATCGTTAGGGCCGCTCCTAAGGTGGTTATAAACTTATCGCATTGTCGTTTCACGTTAATGTTGGGTCAGATTTCGGTAATCTAATAATTTTCTTTTTATTTCTTTCAATGTAAAATATACATATATACATAGTAAAAATTTGTATTGAAGTTTGTATATAATGTAGATATATACCTAATATATTTTTTGAAACTTCACGCGGTAAAGGGAACCTGGGAACCTATTGTTAAAATCCCCCGTTCGACCCTCCCATACCCCACTAATCCTATAATATTATCACAAAAATTAGGATATAATTACGAGATAATAAAAATAAGAAATCTACTAAAAAAACAACACTATAGCACCGATTTAGCTTCTCAACCCCACAATCCACAGTATAGACTATAAAGGGTTAAACGTTCATTTCTTTAAACCATTGCAGTTTTCAGTTAACCTACTTCCACAACATGCACAATCACGTGTTTAATAACACTGTTAGAATGCAATATTGTGCATATTGCGCTTTAAGAATATTCTGCTTGGAGAATTTTGTACTTTGCTTCATAGTAAATGTTTGAGTAATAATAAAGTGAGGTCGTCGAGGCCATTGTGGTCTTGTGTATGACTGTAAATGTGATCGTTGTGAGTTCGATTCCCATTTGACATAATTAATTGTTTTGAGCTGGCTATGGTAAAAAGAAAAAGCGTGACGTTGCGTTTCACGACACCACACGCAATGCCTCGAAATTTCAACGAAAAATGGGGAACAGAGTGTTTTAACACTAGGTTCCCTCTGCCTACCCCGCCGTACAGGTTGAAGCTAAAATATACTATACTAGTGGACCCGGACGCGGCTACGCCTGCTTGAACTATAAGAATATTTTCGCGTCGGTCATACTGTGCCACCCGTAAGCTAGGTCATTTCGAATCAGTGACATCTCCTTAATTATTTATTAGAATGTTATACAGCAAACTATAATTTCCATCTAGATAAAATGCTAAAAGTGACTATTTATTTTCATAAGGATGAATATCAAAATGTCGCGGTAACGGTCGCGTAGCGACGACGGTTGTTATTAACATGGCAGAATAAATTGCATGTCAAATTAGAAAGTACTGTAAAATATATTAATTTATATGTGTAATGTAACGTTATATAGCCTATAGCACTCCTGAAGAATGCAGCTTTCATACAAAACAAAAACAAAGTAAATCGGACCAGTAGATCCAGAGATCTTAGCGTTCAAACAAACAAACAAACAAACAAACTCTTCCGCTTTATTATATTAGTATAGATTTGTAGAAAATTTTCGAGTTAACATTATCCCAGCGTTACGGCTAAGCGACACCATTTTGCACACTTACTCTCTGTACTCACTCAATGGGCAACTTTTTCTACGTTTTTATTTCTAAAACTTGTATCCCGCGGGATAACTAAGTTTCGACACGTTCATGTAGATTTTATAGCCACTAGCTAAGTGTATTGAACGTTGAAATTTTTATAGGAATATTATAGGTGCTATTTGATTAGAATTAAATTTATCTTTGTAGGTACGTGCCTTATGTTAGTGTTATTATCATTTATTGATATATTTTGAAAATGTGAAAAAAAAAAAATTTTAGCTTCACGATTTAGCTTACTGTGGGCAAATAGAGAATCTAGTGTCAAGACACTCCGTCCTCGACTGTCCGTCAAAATTCGAAGAATGTTTTAGCTTATCAAAACGGACAGAAATGAAAATCGTTTATTACCCCTACTGAAAATCGATTCCACAACCATCGCGCTAAAGTTCATATGCTGTCGCACTGCGTTAAAATGGCTTCAATTTAATAAACGAATACACAAAAAACAATATTTAAATATGCTACACACATATATGGATTTACAGCTAAAGTAAACGATAAAATATTGACAGAAAAACATATTTTATTATTCTCTTAGCATTTCTATGAATTCGTACAAGCCTTTGTTGGCGTAAGCTTGTAAACGTGTGAAAATATGTGAAAATATTTGTTGAACAAATTCCTTTAATAATGAAATATTTATTATTAATATACATATTGCCGTTGGAAAAACATATTTATGTGTATATAATACATTTATTTATATTAATGTGTAGGCCTATATTTTTTAATATTCTTATTTCTTTTAACTTTTCGCTGTATGAACTCGCAAATAACTAGGTAGGTTGTGGAAACCTAATGTCAAGACACTCTGTTCTCCACTTTCCACAGATTTCTCGTTTCTTCGTCGTCTTCCTTTCTCTCTCAACGTCCAGCTTTGTCTTAAATGAACATATTTTAATCCACCGAATAAGAACTATAATATTGTATTCAGAAATTCCCACCGTAAAATTTTTAAACATTTTCTAAAAAAAAGTAATATACCAGACCGAATAATTGTACCAACACACAGTGAATGTACTTAAATTCTTTGAAACTTCCACGTAACGTTGCAAAACGCTTTTTCCAATAGATCGATGCACACAGAATGTAAACTTAATGGTTTGCCCCAAGTTAAAAATGAGAAGCGATTTATCCTTAGAATACCAACACGTTAAGAATTTCGTTCCATCAATGTTTCGAGATTGTTTTGTTATAAAGCTATTTTAAAGTTTCAAATATAAAATAGCATTGTTTAAAGTGTAATTTTATCTAAAATTGGATATTTCGGATTGTTGGTATTATTGGATTATTGGATAATAATATGAAAAACAATAGTAATGCGTCTGTAAACGCGGGCATTGTAAGTTCGATTCTTACTTATGGGAATGAATTATTTTCTTTTTTTCGCTCTATTAACAATGCTAATAGCGGCGTTGAGTTTCGCCACTTAATATGGAGGAACGGAATATCTTGACATTAGGTTTCCTCTACCTTCTTTACTAGATATACGGCATGAAACTAAAAAATATAATATATGAATATAGTATAATATGCTTGACGACTAAAATTAATTTAAATTGTCAATTAACATTTATGTATATTAAATACTATAATAAAAAAAGCTATACTAAGCTAAAGGTATAGTAAAGTAGGTAGCTGGAACCTTCTCCGTTCTCCACTTTTTAGCCCAATTTCGTCATAAACTTTTTTACAAAATATACATATCTATACAGAAAAGTAAAGCAAAATAAAAATAATTCAAGAAATATATTAAACTTGAGCCAATATACAAAATAACTTTTCATTTTCTTGATTTAAAACCAAGGAACTCTTTGTACGGGAATGTCGTTGCATTGTGGACCTCACGTCGTTACATAAAGTCAGCTCTTATAATGTAACAACTTTACTTCGGTCGAATTTGTTAAGTTAGTTGTATTAACATTTAAATAAGTAAATATTACAAACAAATATATATAAAAAGTCAATTAAATCAATATAAATCAATTTTTAAATTTGCTTGCCTTTATCCAAAATTTAGTTTTTTATTGGAACATGAAGTTATGGCGTTTAGTTTTACTGGGTTTTACAAAGACACCGGGTGGGGAGGACAGAAGGTACTCTGCCTCTAAGAAATGCGAACCTGCACGTGGCTGAGAGTCGTCTGCAGCAAGAGCTTCCCCTGGGGGAATTGAAGGCAAGCAAGCCAAGGTTCCCTATTCTGAGAAAAGCAGTCGGGAACTAAACCGTGCCTTTTATTGAGCAAACATGCAAAAAAAGAGAACAAAGAGACGTATTAGTAGATTTTTCTACTTACTTTATACAATGGATGAAAATGATGAATGCTCATTTCTATAACATGTTTAAAACAACAAAGGAAATAATTCTATCATATGAATTTATATCACTTAAACTAAATTATACGTAGATTATATTTTCCAACTAACGTTTACTTTGTCAACGAACACATAAATTCTGCATTCATAAAACACGATAGCAGGCGTTTTATGAATTAAGAATTCATTTTGTAACATCACAGATTTAAATTTAAAACGTACGCTATAATTTAATATTAAAAACATGCAGCAATAATGAAAATTCTAAAACAAAGTGTATACGTAAATAGAAATGCCTAGGATGCATGTTTAATTATATTACAAAGGAGATACTTGAGGCCATTCGTGGCGCAAGGGCACAAGCGTTCGACTGTTAACGCGACTGGTCGTGGGTTCGATTCTCATTCGAGGAAATTATTTCTTTTTTCCCTGTGGTAGGAAGGAAAAAGCTCAGCTTTGCGATCCGCCGTTTAAAATACAAGATCTGCAGAATTCGACATAAAATGGGGTTCGGAAGATACTTAATTAGAACAGAGTGTTTTAGCACTAAATTCCCTCTAACCGCCTTGCTATATGCGGGATACAACGTGAAACCAAATAAAAAAGAAAAAAACTATACGAAAACAGAAAACATGCCTTGAATGCATGTTTAATTATATCACAAAAGAGATACTTGAGTGCGTCTGACCTACAAACGGGTTCCGTACAAAAATACTACTGTTTGCAAAAGGCAAGGGTTACGGTGAAAGCCTTCATAAACATTACCTCCGCCTTAGAAAGCTCTAGAGACTCAAATGGCAGGTCACATTCTTGTTGAGTCACGTTTTAGAAAAATAATGGTATTAAAGTTATTGTGGGATCATTTTCATAATGGGGTTTTGGGATGTATGTATTTTATACAAAAAATAGTTGTTACCTGCGACTTTGCCCGCTTGAATTTAAATATGTTAAATGGAAATCCTGTTTTCCTTTTTCCCCCTAGTGCTCTCTATGGAATCTCATTCCAAACACACACATTAATTACAAAGCTGAAATCTATGTGTGATTGAAAAATTACTTCGGAAAACTCTTATTTATTTTATTTAATCACGGGGCGAATCCGCAGTAAAAAGCCAGTCAAATATAAATAAAACTTTTACACGTCTGTTTCACCGAGAGTGGGTTCCACCATTAGAAATGTCGCCAAAGTAACTTCACAACTTAGATATCATTAATTCTTCTTATCATTATTCCATGTCGGGAATTTCAACATGAATATTTTAATAAAGGAAGAACTCTATAACGCAATATGAATAATGGAATTCTAAAATGATGCTTAAAATTATTTTATTTCATTTCATACAGTAAAAGGAAAGAGTGAGTTTTGTGGAAAGTCACTTTGTTTTTCTTATGCACGGGAGTTTTATTTTAGCTTCACGCTATATTTCGCACATGGCAGGGAAGCATAGGGAACCCTGGGAAACTAGTGTTAAAACAATCCATTTCCCAGTAAGCCACTGCCATTTCCAACTTTTTACCGTTGAATTTTTGCATTTTACTCAATAGTAGCGGAACTTAACGCCGCAAGGATGAAAATATGAAACGTAAAACTTTTAAAATACGACTATAAAGACTCACGTAAGACACTAAAATTTGTATAACAAAATCACAATAGCGAATTTGCTTCGTGGAGCTTTATTTTTGCGCCATAAAAAAGGTTTATTGTACTGCTTATTTTTATGAAGGGAACTAATGTTGGGACGGAGAGAAGGGGAGAATTAAGTTGTCAACTTTGAAATGTCGAGAGAAAATTATTATATGGACAATATAAAATGTTCATTACACGCATACAACAGAATGTAGGTAGTATGTAGGTAGTATTGCGCTCTGGGGGGTCCGTTTAGTCGTTTATTTTTTTTCTCTTTTTTTTCAGCTGCACGCTGTATCCCTGTAGTGTTAAGACACTGCTTCACACTTTCCGCCGAATACTGGAGGCATTGCGTGTTGCCAACTCAATAATTGGTTCTCGATACCAGAGAAAAGAAATAAAAATATGAAATATTTCATTGCCTCGAGTGAAAATCGAACCCATAATCATTAGCGCTTACAGTCAATCTCTTGTGCCCCACCACCACGACTGCTTCGTCTAGCCTAGTCTTTTTACTGGTATTTTGATTTCATAATAAATTATTTTCATTTATGTATGGTATATGTAATATGTATGTTAGTAAATTGCTGAATAAGTAATTGCGCCTCGAGGATACGACGATTCAGTTTTAAAAGCTATTTTAATGGATTATTATATAAAATTGAATTGTGATTTTTTGTTGTATACCTCATATAACAGGATAGGTAGAGGGAACCTAATGTTAAGACACTCCATTCACCATTTTTAACCTAATTTAAGAGACATTGTGAGTGGAACACAACGCCGAGTTTCTTTTTATTACCAAATTAAGAAAATGAAATAAAAGGAATCGAATGTACAAGCGTCGCATTTACTGTTTAAATGCTAATTAGAAGCTGCTAAAATAATATTTGATGATTTCAACTTAAATTATTACATAAAACAAAATCAGATTCAAAATGAGAGATACGACAACTAGTGACTAATCTTTTTTTAAATGCATCCAGCTATTTACATAATATCAAAAGAAAAATAAATAATTTTATTTTTCTGTCTGTTTGTCTTTCTGCTTGCCCGGGCTAACTACGGGCTCAGTCCAACTGTACCGAATATTATATAGATGATTATTAATTAATAGTATTTTTACAAAAATAATGTTAATTTCTTCGGTCTGGTACCCAGGCTTTAAAAGCCCGAGATTGAGTTCCGCCACTCAACAAACAATGCCTCGAAAAAATCTCTTAAAAGTGGGGAATGGAGTGTCTTAACATTAGGTTCCCTCCTTCCTGCTCTGCTATATGCGGGACCCAGCATGAAGCTGATTTTATTTATAAATAAACATAATAATGACGAAAAAATCTTAATCTTAAAAAGTCATTCTGTAAAACAGTTTAATATAAACGAGTGTGAGCAAATAACAATGTCGGTACCCAATGGTTTAATAGAGCATATGCTTTTAATATAAGTGCTCTTGAAGCTGCGTGAACTCTTGGAATAATAACCTATCCTGCACATAGTATAGGATACGAGACGCGATGGGGACAAGTCCTTTTGTTTTATACATACATTTATATATTTTAAGGGTTAAAAGGGCTGTTTATATTTTTTGTTATGTTAACGTTTTTATTTTGGGTTTACGTTAACCCCTATATAGCAAGGAAAGCAGAAGGAATTATTGATAATGCAGGAGCGGCCGTGATGGTCTTCAGTCTGGTTATTAAAGCGAGGGTGTTGCAGAAATGAAAATAGTTAATTTCTCTGAGTAGGAGCCAAACCCACAACCAACGCGCCGTGATGTAGAATAATAAAAGTAATATGGATTTGATAGAGAGTGGAGAATGGAGAGACATAACGTTAGGGTTTCTTTTTATACTTACCCTTCTACCCTGCACGAGATAATTAAAACGAAAAAAAAAAAAAATAGTTGAATTAGCATTTTAACTCCTAAACTATATAATTATTACATTTCTAAACATTTACTTTGTATCACTTATTGTTTTACCCCAATTACATTGAAATCGTGAAAAATATTTTCATTATAAATGTTCTGTATCAAAATTGAACCCATAACCATGAGTTTTAAACATAATTCTGATTTTTACTCACTTCTACTACCACAAAAACATATAAAAACAAAAAAAACACTTGCAAAAAACAGAATAATAAAACACAACCTTTCACATCACTACATCGTACCAGGTAGTAATTTCGTATAAAAAGCAAAGCTAAATACACTAACGGTACAAATTAAAAAAGGCTTCCTTGTTGTCTTCTGTAATCAGAGTTACCCATTAATTGACCTCATTCCCCCCTAACTCCCACTCGGTATCCTCGTATTTCAACTATTTACGCAAAATTGAGCTTCTCAGGTCAGTAATTAAAGAACCTTCTCTAATGGTTGAGAATGGTTGCAGTGTATTGGATATTTGGAGGCATATATTCTATTTATCTATAGGTTTTAATATAATTTTATTATTTAAAACTTCATTTCTAAAGTTTATTTGAATCAAAGTTTCTTTTATAATCATGGGGAGGTGCCTTTGTCAGTGCTCAGACACTCCGTTATATGCTGAACTGAGTATTTAAAAACACATTTAACACTAGGTTCCCATGTTCCCTATACCATGCTATGGACGAAGTAGTATTAGAAACTATTTACCATATATATTTGAATCATCAGTACCGAATAAAAACGAATAACCAAATTAAGTCAGTTTAGTTAAACTACACAGCGAAGTTAAATTCTAATCTAGTTACTGTTAGCTCCAATCAAGTGACATAGTTGAGGCTATGTGTACGTATATTTTTAAAAAGAATGCAATTAATATTTTTGTTTCATATATTTCGTATAGGTGCTTGTGGTCGGTAAAACGATTGGCTGTGCTCGACGGTTTTGGGTTCGATTCTCATTTGGTGTTATGATTTCTTTAAATTTTGTTCCCAATGGTAACAAGACAAAGGGGTGGCGTTAAGTTCAGTGATTTAATAGGCAATGTTTTAAAATAAATGACGTTTTGTATCTGACACTATTACATTGATAAAATTTTGCCGTCTAATTATTATTATTATTTTGAAGAAAAATAAATACTAGTTTTTACTACAGACTTCGCGTTTGGGGTCAAATGGAAGTAATTAAGAATTTTTCAATTCCAATCAGTATTTCCTGAGATTAACGCGCTTAACCAAACAAACTCTTTATTTTAAAATAAATTACGTTTTGTATCTGATTCTATTACATTGATAAAATTTTGCAGTCTAATTATTATTATTATTTTGAAGAAGAAAAAATACTAGCTTTTACTACAGACTTCGCGTTTATGGTCAAATGGAAGTAATTAAGAGTTTTTCAATTCCAATCAGTATTTCCTGAGATTAGCGCGCTTAAACAAACAAACTCTTTATTCTAATATCTATACCACTTTATATATATGGAGTTTAACGTATATCTGTTACTATGGTGACAACAGTACACACTGGTGTGTCCGCCATACATCCTGTTAATTTATTCGATGGCTGAGTAATAAATTACTTAAACCCTGTCCTACTTCTAACTTTGTATGTCATTGTTATAATATTGCTATATTTGTTGTATTCAAAAATTAGTGTCATATTATAATTGCGCGCTTTATCCTGAATTTTGAACCTAGTGTTAAGACACTCCGTTCTCCAATTTTCTATTCAATTTTCGATATGTTGCATGTTGAGTTAAATAACTTAACATTTCGATTATTCTTGTTAGTAAAGCGGCAAAATGCAAAAACAATTTATTCTTCCGAGTGGGAGTCGAACCCACAACGGCCGCGTTTACAGTCACAATCTGAACCGTTACGCCCCAACAGCGCCCATAATATTACAATTTTTTATAATAATGATCCTTAACTGTCTATAATAAAAAAACCCCTCTAATTCGCTAATAGGATTCTTTAAATCCCTTAGGCCCTCTCCTGATTGTATTAAATCACGTCCAGGCCAGTAATGCGTTGGTTCCGCCCGATTTTAACACTTTCGATGTTATTTTTTGTATAAACTATTTTAAAAATATACATATATCGAGATCGTTGTGGCGTAGTGGCGTTCGACTGTACCGACAGTTGTGGGTTTATTTTCATTTTCTCACACTTTATAGGACCAGGCGTGACATTAGGACTTAGTGTGTCTTAACACTACGTTCTCTGTGTTTCTGCTGTATGCGGGATACAAGCTCAAAAAAGTTATTGAAACCATGAAGTTATTGAAAGAGACAGTGTATGTAAGCTCGATGGTTGTGGGTTCGATGCTTACTCGAAAAAACGATTCGCTTAGTCAGTCTACCTTCTCGCTGTGCTTTGTCTCAAAGCGCGTTGTTGAATTCAACCACTCAGCACGTAAATTGAGTGGAAAGGTGGGAATTATCTTAACAATAGGTTCCTTTTACCTATCGGGCTATGCAAAAAAATCCATAAAGCTTTTTATTACTATTTTTTCACTCAAATCTCTACAAAAATCAATAGTAATTTGACATTTTTCTTGTAATGTAAGGTTATTCTTTTTCGTGATTTATTAAATCATATGCTCGTCCATTCCAACCCCTATAATGCATTTGTTCCGCCCTGGCTTTGTCACTTGCTATATTATTATAAAAGGTCATATTTATTCACTAGACAGGGGTGGGTTGGAAACATACGACGCAGGTATAATAATAATAAAAATATTACTTTTACTATTTTGGGTTGAAATACTACTATGAATGATGTCTGAATTAAAGTTTGATTTTTATTATATCTTATATATTATTATAGAAAGCTGTTTTTTTTGTTATATTAAATGTTTTATACATATAAGTATGGTTTACCATACAATTAATGGTAAACTAGAGACTAGAGGGAGACCTCGGCTAATCTTCAAGAACACAATATCAATGACACTGGAAGAAGGTCACGAAAAGCAAGAAGACTCCCTAAGGGCATATGTGAGAGATTGATATCATTAGACGTGGTAAATACATAAATTCTGTCTGTCTTAATCTTTATGCATATAGTGATAAAGGAGAAGTCTCTGATAATACACGTTGTTTGGAAAAAGGATGTCTAAAATCTTCATGTAATCACAGTAATCTGATAAAAAAATAAAATAAAACAGAGTGATGAATCACTTTTACAAATTACCCTTATGCTTACAGTTAATATTTAAAAGAAACTGTATCCATCACAATTATAACAGAAGCGTAGTTGAAGCCGCAACAACGCTATCGTCTTTAACCTGGCATAATTCTTTAACCTGACCTACTTAGAGCTAGCTTTATATTCCCACCCTAAACAAAATAAAATATAATTTTCTTCCATCATTTAAGTGAACGTGACGTACGCGTATACATTTCCTTGTCTCACTCACGTGTCATCGTTGACAGCGTAAAGTACATTTAACCCACCTCTACCCGCACAACTCAATCGATAATCGCTAGCGAGCGCGTAAAATTATATAACAATCTTATCTTATCAACTATACTGAATCATAATGAACGCTAGCATTATATCATCACTTCGCTAGTGATAAAAGTAAAGTTACGTAACTTTACGACAGTGGTAGAGTCAGTGTACCCATTACGGCGTTATGTAAATACTTTTAGTGCTATACTGTACTATGTATAGAGTAAACCTTTTCGAGTTAGCTTTTTTGGGGTAGCTTTATTATGTTCATACGCGGGTTCAAAATGGTAATGACAGGGACTCTTATAAAAAAATTCGTTGTAGTTTTTCATGAAAATTTTGGGGACAGAAATGGGATATGTGTATTTGAGAAATAAAATAGACTTTCTGTGAATATACTTATTTGTATAAAAGTTTGTTAATATAAATTTTAAGTGTATTTCGTTTTTACATGCTAATACGTATGGCATAGCGGTCAGAAAGATTTCCAAGAGACGCGGATTCAAATCTTGCTACTTCAAAATGTAATAATAAAGAAAAAAGAAGTATTTTTCTTTTAAAAATAAGAAAAACCTAATAAATCATAATCTAAATACCCTACTATATATAAAACAGGTGTATTACTACAAAAAAAAATGGCAAATAAATAAACTTTGTTAACCTTTAAAAGGTAGGATTTCGGGCCACCCTTTGTATTTTATACGTAATGTTATCATATTACCTTCTCTGATCTATCCATTATTCGCAAATATATATATGGAAAATTGAATTATCTGGTTATTATGGTGGAATATAATGACATGAAGAAAGATCTAAGCTCCTGTTAAAGTAATGATATGGCTTATATACTTAATATTATTTTGTTATTATTTTATGTAATTCATTATTATTAGATTGGGGCAGTCGAGGCGTGGGGGCAGTTGAGTGTGACTGTAGACGCTAGGTTGTGAGTTCTATACTCACTGAAAGTAAATAAATATTTTCATTTCCTCGCTCAGAGAATGAGATGATGTTCCGAGTTATTGTTTTTTTTATTTATTTATTATATTTAAAGATATTTATTTATTCTCATTCAAACACCATTACAGTTCAAAATGGCCTCAGGAAACAACCCAGAACCTATTCAACATTATTTTGATTCTTGATTTTAATTAAAATTCTTAATCCGTCCGCGTTATTTTCTAAAACGACAACTTTTCTTTCCAACAGTCTCGCACTCCCACTTCCAACTTGTTGCCGTGATATGACTCGTAAAATATTTAAGCTCTCGCATTTTATTATTTTTATTACTTTATTCTTTTCTCAGGAAGCTATTTGTATTCTAGGTTCCCTTTGTAACTTTATATTTGTCTATTCTTGTTTAGTTAGCTGTATTACAGAAAATTGTAATGGTGGACATTTTATTTTAATGTAAGTTTTAAATGTTATTTTGATTATTTTTTTGTATCCTTGAGCTCACTCTCTTTCCGAATTTTTTTCGAGACATTGCACTATCGTCGATCCACTCGATTTTTTTACTACAGACTTTACTGAAATGTCTCCAGAATTCGGCGGAAAGTGAGGAACGCAATGTCTTAATACTAGGGTCCCATATTCCCTCAGCTTACCCTGCCATGTGCAGGATACAGAATGATAAATTGAATGAATCAAATAAAATTGCTTATTGTCTTGCTATTTAAATACTGTATTTGGTATTATCGTAAATAAGCCAAATTCACAGTTTGCCATTTTTATTATTTTATCCTATATGTATAGAGAAGCTAGCAGCTCCATAATTCTCATAAAAAAACTTAAACGAAAATTAAAAACACGTCTCGAACAAAAAAAATTAAATACACTTTAATTTCCATAGAAATATTTAACTTAATTCATGATTATTATAAAACTTCACCTCCGTCATGAGTACGTAAAGTCAAACTCACTAATTAGTCAATAAGGCATGTTTAAAAGTAGGTCGTAATTAAAACATGGCGTCCATATCCGAGTGTAGTTGCGAAGTATTTTAAAGCTTTCATTATAAATGGAGACTTTTGCAGGAAAAAAACAAAAAAACGTAGAGTTAAACTATTTTGTTGGGGCCAGTCGTGGCGTAGGGGCACAAAGTGTCTGTAAACACGTCAGGTTAAGTTCCAGAATTCGGCGGTAATTTAGTTAACTAACATATTATATTTTTACTTCTAAATTGAAAAAAACGCAAAAGAAATTAAATTAAAAATACTTGGTAGGATTCTTAATAATTTCAGGTACAAAATACAAGTGGACCGTTCCTTTCAAGGAAAATATTTACTATTACATTCCCGAGCAATTTGCAGTACGTTCTTGTTACTTTAAAATGTTATGTTGCTTCACTCAAAATACTTACATTATTACTTCTTGAGTGATATGTTTCATTTAATTTTGTAACACCTCTTTTATTTATTACTTTAAATGTAAATGTTAGCTTATATATTGTCCTATTATTTTATTATTTAAAAGGTGCCAAATTTTCGAGATATTCAATGGATTTCAACGTCGTGCTTTGTTTTGTTACTAGAGCGAACGAATGAAAATAATTAATTTCGCCGAGTGGAGAACCCACAACCTCTCTCGCTTACGTATGTGCACCTACGCCACGAGTGGCCCCAATGGCCTGGCGATATTAATTATACTATATTCAGAATTAAGCCAAACAAATTTGTTCAAGTTACACAAAAGCCAGAGCTTCGATGTCTTATTCCAAATTACGTAAACTGAAGTCGATCTAAATTGACTTTATTCAAATATCTTTGCTACGAATAAAAATTTTAGTGAAAGATTTTACTGTAGATCAAACAAGTTTTCCCGACCTAGATAGGACTGTTTTAATTAAAATATTATTAAATAACGACGCTGGAACCGTTGTGACGAAGCAGTATAGCGTCTTACTGGAAATGCGACGGTGGTGGGTTCTCATTCGGGGAATGAAATGTTTACTCGCTCTGGTACCAAGACAAAACACGGCGTTAAGTTCCGCCTTCTGTTATACTGAAAATAAAACACGGCTATATACGGCTGTTCATAGTTACTTATGTTAGTAGGGGCAGCGTTGTGCCTCGCATCACGGTTATATGCCCCCTCTTCCCCTACTAAACTGTAGATTTGAATCCAAGACTTTTTCACGATCTTCTCTCTTATTAAACCATCGCGACGGGCACGAAATATATAAATATTACAAAGTTATCATGTTCCACAGATATGGACTTGGATTTAATTAAGCGAATAATCAATGAATGGAAACGAAGGAAGGGATTCAATTGGTTGGAAAACGAGGCAAGAACTCCTGATAAATCTACAAAGACTAATTCAAATATCTATAGAAATAAAACCTTCTTTTGAATGTATAATATATTAAAAGGGTAGTTAGTATATTAATTATTAATTTTTCGAAAAGCATTTGAATGTAAATACGCCAGTTGTAAGTTCCATCTCTATTTGGGCCAATAAAATGTTTTATTTCTCCACTCTGACTAGACAAAGCAGAGAGTTGCACCACTCAATCTTATAGTAAAAGTATTGCTATATGCGGGATAGCGGGAAAGTTGAAATATAATCAAAAAATTAAAAAACTTCTCATGCAAGGCGTAACGGTCTCATATAAACTTCTCCACTGTAAGCCTTCATTCTATTAACTTTTTTTAAGAACTTAGAAATCATTAATATTCAATTTAGACGAAGCTGAAGTTAGTTCGTAGAAACATTGCTTACGGAATGTACTTTCTAATTCAAAGAGCTAAGGACTGAGTTGAGTCAATAGTTTTTTGCTTGGTGATTTTCCTGTATTTCAATTTACTTAAAGACTGTATACTAGAATGTAAAATAGTTCGAAGAAACGAAATGCTGGTTTTTAATGATCAATAGAATTATAAATTGCTTGTTACAAATAAAAAATAATAATAAACATTTAATTTATTATTCATCTAAAAAGATGTATATTAATATATGAATTATTGAATATATGAGGTCATCGTGGCTAAAAGACATAAACGTGCGAATGTAACCGTGACGGTCGCAGATTCCAATCGGGGGAATATAAATGGGGAAATATGACACATAAAAATGTCAGTATAAATAACCAACCATAAAACTAAACTGAACGACTGCCAAGCACGTTTTCAAAGTTACTGCTATTTACCTCATAAATTTCCAAAAAAAAAGGTAATATGAAAAAGATAAGAAAACTGCATTATTCCCCCATTTCCTTATTGGAAGCACTTAATTCCAATTAAAAGAGCAAAGTGTTAATAACTCGAGTGTAATCGCTTACCGTCTTCCACAGAAAGTTAAAGGAAATGCAACTTCAGTTTTTACTTGGCAATTTCCGAGTCAGTTCTAGACTCCGGTTAACTTTCCAGATGTGCTGCCAAATGAAATACCTAGTCGCAGTTTTTTATATGAATATTGAATTATGTTGCCTGTGTTTTAACACTAGGTTCCCTCTGCCTACCCTGCTGAGGATACAGTGTGAAGCTGATTTATGACTTAACTGTAATTATTTCTTATTGTTTTTATTTTGTATGGGCCCCTTTGAGGGAATTTTATATAAATACAGACACGACAAAAAACAAAAGTTAAACCTAAAAACGTTTATGTAGGACACAGATAAAAAACGAATTATATTTTTAAAAAATGCAATATACGTTAAAAGTTAACCTTAGTCCATTTAATTAAATATTTTAGTAGCCATGCTTTTATTAATATAATATTTCAAACAATATAATTGATATCTTCATACAAAACGAGCAGTCAGTGTAATTATAATGGATGGTACAAAAACTTTAACTCGACCGGTCACAGGTGTTGCCGTGATTAATAATTTAGCTGCCACCTGCAACTAGTTAAGGACTTTAAAGCGTGGACTATGAAAAAGATAGATTGTGTTATATTAAATTCTGCTAAAATTAAAGTAAATTATAATTAGGTAGCTAAATATTGGAAAATTTTAATTAAATATTTACGTTTTGGTACAGTTGGTAAAAATGATAAAGGTATGGTATTATTATAGATTTCTATTTCTATATATATATATAGGGGAATTGTGCTCAAGATGGCATACTATGATAAGATGACACACTACCAATATTGATGAAACTATTAGCGCTAAGTGCGATCTTGTGACGTTTTAGAGAGTGTCTGTAGATGCAGCTAGTGCTTATATTCAGTATGGCTGACAGTGAATGCAGATGGGCAAGTAATTCATGTTTTCGTTATTTTCAATTGCAACAAATTTTTCTTTCGCTTTTGCTTGATGGTGAAAAGAGATGTAAGATAAAGATTTTCTATTTGAACTAATTATAAATGTAAAATAGGATTATTATATGACAAAACTAACGCTAAAGGCGCATACTAACCTATAAACTTTTGTCACAACGGTTAAAATTAAATTCATATATCTATTGGGTAAGATGACATACAAAACGTGAGTATAAGATGGCATACTAGCTTACCCTTATAAATAGAATCGATGTATTTTTTTTGCTTTACCTATAAAATGCCTGGCAATTACAAACAAATATATATTGGTCACAAGAAGACATGGATAAGGCTGCTAGAGCAAGGGCATTCAATAGCCGCAGGTGATAGAGCTTATTTCCCTTTTGGAAAAGGAAGTAACTGATAACGGAATCCAACCTCATTAAATTTGCAACATGTATGAATCTGGCCTTAATACTGTTTAAAGCCCCCCAGCAAAGAAGAAACTATTTGTGAACTATGCTCGACAAATAATGATGGCATTTTTATGCCACATACTAAGTATGTCATTTTACCCTGTAGATATTTCGTCTTACACTGGCCGACCTAAGTGGGATTTTTGTTTATTTTTATGATGTTTGAAAGATGATTGTTCTGAAACTAAAATAATTTCGTTGATTATGAAATATATAATAGTATACGCAATGTGCTGTTCTCAGATCACTTTATTTATTTGAGATATTTGTCTTCAAACAAAAAGTATGTCATCTTAAGCACAATTCCCCTATATATATATATATATATATATGAAAGTAGTTGGTTTATTTGAATAATTTTTAATGAATTAGTAAAAAATATAATATATATACAATATATTACAGAGGATGTCCTGACTAATATCTGTCCGATATTTGTTTGTGGGCATACGGGTACGCGACCCCGGATCCTCGAGCCGCCACTCTTACATCCTCATCCAGTCCGTAAGAATGGTGTCCTAACTCCCCCCCTTCCCCTCATCTTTTCCTTAGCCCCCTCCTTTTACCTATCCTACCCCTTCGATTTTCCTCTCCCTTCGGTTTTTCCCCACAAAGGGGTTTTGGAGGTCAGACGGCAGTCGCTCCATTTAAAAACCGCCAACCGCCACTAAAATGGACCGACAACGAAACAAAAGACTGGGTACGGCTAGGGCGTCGCCGCAAAACGACGCGCAGGCACATCGCCCTACACCTGCGACAAGTGGGCAAGGGCTACCGTGTCATGTACGGGCACGGCTAAAGACGCTAGTACCCAGAAGGAAACTCCGCTTTGCAACGTGGAATATTGGCTCTCTGACCGGACGATGCAGGGAACTCGCAGATGTACTCATGAGACGTCGGGTCCAGTGTGCCTTCCTCCAGGAAACACGCTGGAAGGGCAATAAGTCCCGTAACATCGGACAGGGTTACCGGCTTATATACACTGGGTCACCTACGGGTAGAAACGGTGTAGCGGTAGTGCTTTCTGAAGAGCTTCAGAATGGGCTCCTTGAAGTTGACCGTCGCTCCGACCGCTTGATGCGAGTGAGGGTACTGATTGAGGGCGTTATCACAAACTTAATCAGTGCCTATGCTCCCCAGGCGGGATGTAGCGCGGCCGAAAAGGACACATTCTGAAGGCAGTATGAAGGGGTGCTACTTGCTGTGCCGTGTACCGAAGTGGTCTTAGTTGGGGGGGACTTGAACGGGCACGTCGGTAGGGCTGCTGAGCCGTATGAACGTGTTCACGGGGGTTTTGGGCACGGTCTTCGCAATGCAGAGGGAGAAAACATTCTGAGAACCTGTATTGCGTCTGATCTGGCCGTCGTGAATACGTTCTTCCAAAAGAATTCTCAGCACCTTATCACGTATAAGTGCGGGTCCCACTCAACTCAAATAGACTACTTATTGACCAGACGGTGTCATATGGGCAGGGTAACTAACTGTAAGGTCATTCCAGGCGAAAGCCTAACGGCCCAACATCGTCTTCTTGTCATGGACTTTAACGTCACTCCGAAGAAGAAAGTAGCCGAGAAACGTAGGCCTCGGATCAAGTGGTGGTTGCTGAATGGACCGATGCAGACCGACTTTCTGGCAGAGGTGAAAAGTCATAATCTTTCGACTAACACCGAGACTGCTCAGGATGCTTGGGATCGGGCTCAGTCGGCAATCATTGCGGCAGGCAGGCGAGTTCTTGGCGTTTCTAGGGGAGGACGTCTCATCGACAAGGAGACATGGTGGTGGAATGACGAGGTCCAGGAGGTGACTCGTGAAAAGAAGGCTGCCTTTAAGAAGTGGCAGGAATCCAACTCTCCTGAAGACAGACTGGAGTACACAGTAGCT
>JAEBDU010000141.1:26352-71489 GCA_016802625.1 Heliconius numata
CAGGCGTGAAATATAAATAGCGTGTTAAGCAAACAAATATAAAAATATATTCTTTAACTAAAGTTTACTTGTTAGTCAAATTAGGGTCTTGAGTTTATACAAATAAGGACTGGTTTGATGTAAAATTTATGGAACATGTATAAGTTTCTTTTATCGCTTTTTGTTGTATTCCGCATAGGTAGGTAGGTTCCCAGGGTAGGTAATGGGAGCCCAGTGTTAAGATACTCCATTCTATACTTTCCGCCTAAATTTTCGAGCCATTAATAGAGTGGAGGAACTCGATTCTACACTTTATTTTGATACCAGAGTAACTGAAAAAAATCCTCCGAGTGGAAATCGAACCATAGCTGTTAAATTCATAAGTCGTACTGCGTCCCGATGTCTGGTGGTGAATGTTTAAAAAAAGTTCTCTTAATATATTTTAAAATATTTTTTCTCAAAGTATCTACTAACTAATAAACAAGTTTTTGTTAGAATTTTCTCCTAGTTTGTTCGTAATCAGCTAATTATTTTAAGTTATAAAGGAACACTTTAGAATTTGATTAATCCATGCATGAGCTATTTTGAGCCTGTAAAAAAGAAAGCTGAAAAGCGAAAGCTGAAACAGTCTGTTCCGAGCTAATTCGATACACTATTTAGTGGAGGTTACAACTTCCCTATACTTCCTAAAGACCCTATGAGGACTTATATGAGAAATATCAGCATATTCCACGTAGCCTTTCCGTTGCGGCTTATCTGTCAGTCACTGAGGCTACCCACTCCTGGCTTTGCTCGCTTGATTTACACGAAAATTATTATTTAATAAAATAAATTGCATTTGTGTCTTACATATGTTTATACGATTTTGTTTCTGTTTTACACACAATTATGTATTTTAGGTGACGGTACTGTACTTTTTTAGCTTCACGCTGTATGTCACAGCAGGGTAGACATAGGGAACCTGTTAATACACTCCCTCCCCCATTTTCCGCCAAATTCTAAAAGCAGTGTGTCAAGAGTGGAAATAAAAATATTAAATATCTCATTTGCCACAACTTGTCACGCTTATAGGCTATCTGTATTTAAGCTAATGATTAATTATTTATCAATTTCGGATATTTATAGTTTAACTTCTAGATCATCATACTCAATCTTTTGTATTTGCTTTTAAATCTGACTTTAAATAGGAAGATTATCATATTTTAAAAAAGCTTAAACATTTTTTGCCGTAGTTTCAAAGTTCACAGCATCAGCAACGTAATCTGAATTTGATACGAACTAACTTTAACTTCCATTGGAACTACTTCAAATTTTTTACATATTTATTTTAAAAAAAATATAATGTTATTTAAATTTCTTTCTTAGTTAAGCTTTATTTAGAAATAACTTTATATTATATTGAAACATTTACATTTACATATGTTTAAGTATAAATAACAGTACTTTTGGTATCAAGAAGAACCTTAGCTGTACTACGGGTACTTTTGATATCGACGTCAATCGCAATCTTAGGCGAATAAATGTAGATAGAATATGAATATCTACAAATTAAACTATAATGTACACCAAATCCTGTATTTGAACTACTATTGGATCAATACTAAATCAGTGCCAATTATGAAATATCTACATAGCCTATGTATGAGCTAACAATTAAAAACTTTTATCGAGGATCCCCATTTTACGTCAAGTTTTTTGCTTTTCAGTGTACACAAGCTAAGGCTAATAATATCAAAAATTTGAGCAACAAAGACGTAATTAAACTTTTTTTAACATAAGTACTTTATTTTGACAATTTATAAATTTTACAATCAGCATTGTGATACATTGACTAGAAATAAAATTTTAAAAATACTTCATAAATAAATAATGGACTACTACCATTTTTTACTCCTCACTCAAAGAAAAGATGAACTGCTCAGTTACTGTTTAAAAACATTAACTTTTAACAAGATACCAAAGAATATACCACCTGGGCTAAAAACTTTAGGACTGGAGTTTTAAAAAAAAACCTTAAAGTAAGTACCTTTATATTAATGGAAAGCATCATTTTCATATATAAAAGGGATCTCCTGCGATCCAATTAAAACTTTAGTGCTAAGCAGTTGCCTTTTTAAAAACTATCTTTGTGAATTAAAATATAAAGACCGTCATGGCGTAGGGGCATAAAAGATGTAACTGAAACGTGACGGTTGTAGATTTGATACCCGCTCGAGGGAATGAATTATTATTTATTAATATTTTTATTTCAACGCTCTGTCATCAAGGTGAAAGCCCAGCGTTGAGTTACACCACTAAATACGCAATGCCTTAAATAATTCAGCGGAAAGTCGGGAACGGAGTGTCTTATCACTTGGTTCTCACAGTCTCACAGTGTGAAGCTAACTAACTTTATTTTAGCTAACTTTTATTCTTAGTGTCTTAATATTTTAATTACTCGCTAAGTAATTGCGTTGTCTTTATATATTTTATAATTGATCCTTTTAATGTAATCCAAATATAAAAAAAAAGTTATTGAAAATTAATAAACGAAATAATGCGTCAGCACATAATAAGTAAATTTATTTTTTTAGTTTTTGATATGTTTACTATTTTTTATAAATCTTTTATTTTACATTATAATATTTGCAGCTAAGCCAGGTTGTCTTGTATATAGTCCACCTTCATTTCATTCCATTGCTAACCTTCTCCATCGTCTTCGCATTTTCTTTGTCTCTCTCTGTCTTTTCTCATTTCTAGGATACTATCCTGTAACCTTCTTATTCCACTTATCTGCCTTGCTTCTCATCATATGACCAATACATTTCATTTTTTTTTATTTAACCCATTTAGACCCATAGCCAAACTAGCAGTAAATCAAAGGTTTTTTCGGTAATAATTGATAGATATCGATGTAAGAAAATAAAAAACGTAAAAAAAAATTTTTTTTTTTTATTTAAATATAAAAAAAATGCCGTCCTTAAATGGGGCCAATGGGCACATATAGTATCTAAATTTTCGAAACTATTTTTGCGACACGAAATGTTTTATAACACTTTTTACACTATCAACGCGTTTTTTTTATGGCACATTGCACGTCTCAGTTGCTAGCAAAATTTTTGAGAGTAGTGGTCTACCCCGTGGTGCTGCAGACTTGGTACTGCAGAAGCTGCTGGTCGCATAAATACGTTGATGTTTTCGTCTCTTAAATCGTGACGAGCGATGTAACGAAAAAGTCAAGCTAATCTATCCTGTTTATATTAGTTAGCAAGTGCAGGTGCCGCGAATTTGCAACAGCAAGATCCTATGTATGTGTGGATAAAACCCATCACCATTTTTTGCCACGTACAGCATTGCTATATAGGTAAAAAGATTGATCAGCCTGATCAACCCCTCCCATACCACACTGTAAAACCTTCGCACTAATAAAATTTAGTTAACTTGGTAAAAGCAGTAATCAAAATCGGCTCGGTTTTTTTTTTCATATCCTTTACTGCTGAGTTTCATCTTTTAACAATTCTTAAATTTCTCAAGACGACCTTGTATATTAGTCGTAGTTGGATCACTTTTACACCAACGGGGTTGCTCAAGATTACGGTTCCTCTACGTCTCTTAGCAAAAGGTTGATAAATGCTTCTATTAGTAAGCAGGCAGATTAGCAGTGCTTCGTATATCTACATCTTCTTCTTCGTCGATTACCACACCTGGTTTTAGAGGCAGCGCAACTAAATATACCTCTCCGAAGTCTTTTTCTTCAATAATTACAACTGCGATTGCTTCTTGAAGACCCTTATATTCATTGCGACCACTAAATATCCTAAGAGTCATTATGAACTTTGGATGGACATGCATATAAAAACATAAAAATTGACCTCTGATGTGCCCATTGGCCCTAATTGGGGACAGCATCGTAAAAGTTGAATTTGTCCTATTACGACTCTTCTTTTCTAATCAAATGTAATTATATTACATAGAATACTAAGTACTTAAGTATGTTTTGTATCAAAACAAATGTATTTCGAAGAAAAATTTAAAAATAAATATACTTACATTTTGCCTTCACAGATTTCGTGAAACAGCTTTACAAAAGGCACGAAATGAACGATTGTAAAAAAATTTTTATTGGGTTTTACGGCTACAACATAAGGATATACTACTTATCTTTACAATTCTAGACATAAACTGCATAAAAATAAAAAAACAAGGGTACTATTGTAGGTGTACCCATTTGGGCACGGCGGGTCTATATGGGTTAATCAAGTAAGCATAAATTACAATAAATAACAATAATAAATGTAAAGCTTAACCAAGCTACGATCAAACATGGCGGCATTGATCTAATTAAAATCTTACACTCAAAGTACCGTCGTCAGGACAAAAGATTTGGTAACAATGGCTTATGCTAGTGTAACCCTCTTCACTTGAAGTTATTCCTTCATCGAAATGCTATTGAAAACTTTTTGAAAGCCAGCTCCTTTGATGTCTGTTTTAATAATAAAGGAGATAACGGCCACAGCCTTTTGAATGTACAGCTCGTTCATATTTTTTGAGTATTTTAATTATTAAATTAAGTTATTATTTAAATAGGGAAATGAAATTTCGTGTTAATGGAGTAAAAATGATGGTTGTGGGTTCGATTCCTACTAGAGGAAATGAATTATTTTGACTTCGTCGCTCGAGTAACAAGACATATTGGCGTTGAAGTCTACCACTCATCACGCAACGCATCGAAAATTGGGCATAAAGTGAGAAAGGGAATGTTTTAACACTATGTTCCTTCTGTTTTTACCTGTCTGTTATATGAAGGATGCAGCGGAAAGACGAAAAAAAATCAAAAAAGGAAAAACAATGACAAAGCCGACCCAAGTATAGGCCAAGATGCTCTTAATTGATTTACGATATAATATAAACACGCGAAATTTTGAGTCGTTCAGAAATTTTGAAGCAATCAACGTTTAATGAAGTTAAAAGTTAAGTAACAACACTGATTTCCCTTCGACTTCGTCTTAGATGTTATAATGAAATAAATTACTTTTACTTTCAGAGATTGTAACATTTTAACAGAATGTAGTACTTTTCGTATTAACTTTTAATGTGTATCATATAAAGCTTTATATAAACGCTTCTTATTAAATCCTTATAATTTTGTATGTTACATGATATTAGATGCCTATCATGGAACAGGGGCACACTTGAAATATTTAATATTTTCATTTTCCTCGCTCTGGTAACAAGGCAAACCGCGGCGTTAAATTCTGCCATTCAAGACGCAATGTCTCCAGAATTGGGCGGAAATGGGAAATGGAAGAATCTTAATGAGAACGGAGTATCTTAACACTAGGTGTCCAGGTTTCCTCTGCCAACCTTGCTGAGTAAAGAATACAGCGTGAAGCTGAAAAAAATTTGTAAAAATCAATGGAGTTCTGACACTCTACAGACTATGTTTTTAATTAGTAAATGCAGAGAACTAAATGTTTTGACTGCTCCGTTATACGTCAACAGAGAAAGTGACAAATATAATAAATCTATGTATTACAAATGTTATTTAATTTTTTACATATTCATAACCTAAAAACTTTTAAATTAAATTCCATATCTCGAATAATACTTATTAGCTTGTCCATTATTAACATTTTCCAAATATTTTATTATTTTAATGTGGCAACACACAAAAAATTCAGAATTTCAAAAATATCTCAATTTCAACACAATATCACCGAATCCAATACACAATGCATCCATTTATCATTCTCATACGATTATACGAATGATAATGATAATTGTGTAATTATTTTCCAAAAATTTACATTTTCATTAAGAATGTTACTTGCAGAAACTTGAAAAATGGCCGGTGGTCATTATTACTTTACCTTGTCACGGTGACACGCTGTATAATTTGACAGTACTGTGAAACAAATGAGTTTTGTTCCGAGTAGGTGTAATAATGTGCATATTATAAGAGTAAAGGTATTTTTTTACTTCATATGTATGCTAATTATAATATTTTTTAGATTTCGTACTTATCTGTTCTAGATGAGTAAGTTAGAGGCTATTTTGGTACAGCGACATCCTAACTAATTTAAACTACGACGGTTACGGGTTTGATTTCGAGTTGGGGATATGAATTATTTTTATTTATCTTCTCGGGCGCATAGCAGAGAGTGGAAAGTTTTGATAATACTTTTTACCGTTCCCCATTTTCCGACGAAGCGATAAAATGAAAATATATGGAATATTTCTTCGAATGGAGATGGAAAAATTAACGACTGACCTCATTCTTACATTCATATTTCTAAGATAATTCAGATTAAATTATAGCTTGTTTACTTAACCAAAAAAGAAACACACAAATTAATAAAAAAACACATAAACAAATTACAAAAACTTAACAACCCAAAATACAGCAGTAAACTTCACCAAAAACTTACACAAACTTAAACATTGAAGTATGGAAACGGGAGGAAGTTCGAGAGTTGCGGTACGTTTCACTCACGTACAAAGCACTGTACTGTACATTGAACAAAAAAGCTCATTTGCACTCAGCCGTTGCCGCTGTCGATCCTGCAACAACGATCGCTGTTTGAGTGTAACCAGGCAAGTTTGGTCTAATTTAGAGATGATAGCGATTTTATTTTTGTCTTATTATGTTTGGAAATTAAAGTAAACTGTATTAAAATACTTTTAACAAAAAATAAATTCCAATAAAAAGAATCATCGAAATAGGTTGGCGTGATATTGAGTTATTCGTCCATTTGTCTCACACATACTTAAAGCAAATTTAAAATTTATGTTTTTTTCAGGGATATTATTATCAGACATGGACTAAACTAAAATGAGACCACGCAAAAAGCACCAGCTTCAAATAAAAAACACCAAAATCGGTTCACCCAGCCAAAAGTTCTGAGGTAACAAACTTAAAAAAATATAGTCAAATTGTTAGCTACCTCCTTTTAAAGAAATCGGTTAGAAACAAACGTGTGTAGGACATAAGACACAATTACGTCGGTTAATAAAGTACCCAATGCAAGGTAACTTTTTAATTCAGTTTCAGTTCATTCATTCAATTTTCATAAATCAGTTCTTGAGTTCATCCAAAAATAACTTTAGCTCTATAGTAAATACACAAAAATGTTTACTCAAAAAATAGACAGAACAAATAAAGTGTCTTCTCATATAAATAAAGTAAATAAATATAATAAATGTTTCGTCAATAAAATTATTGCCAAATAATACATATGTTATTTGAATTACGTTTATAACATTATATTTATACAATAAATTCAGTAACAAAGCAAACATATTAACTTCATACAATTAATTTAAGGCCATCATCGCACAGTGGAAAAACTTCTGTAAATTCGTTTATAGGTTCGATTTCTTTTCAGTGCATTTACAATATATTGATATATTTTAACCTTTTAAGTATAATCCAAAGTTTAGAAGGGATTACCCAATCACAAAAATTATATATATCACAAAAATTATATATATTATTTAATTTAAAAGACATTTTTTTAAGTTAATCGAGAAGAAGATAAGTGTCTGTCTATATTTTCTACATGCTCTAATTGATAATTTGAGAAATTAACTTCTTAATAAAAAAAACACTAATAATCTTAACATAAACATTTACTTCAAACAATAATCGAACCTACACAAGAATATTGTGTATACAACATATTTCAATAATATACCAACATTCAGAATCTCTATAGTACATCCAGTGAGTCGTGTCAAGTGGCCATTTATCCGTCACAGAGACCGCTTGGAGTGGCTCGATCGCGATTACTCCTTTTATTTATGTTAACGCTCATTTAAATATGTTGTTTGCTCATAATTATTGTTTTTGTGTTTGGTTTAATATTAATGTTTTGTGTATAACATAATAATAAATGAATGTGAAAGATTGTTTGTTACGCTTTCACTCTAATACTGCTCAACTGATTATCATAAAACTTTGCACACATATTCTAAGAGATTTTAGAAAGCACATAGTCAAGAAACGGTGTTATTTTATATTTATAATTTCGAATATAAGCGATTTTGACCGTCGTACCATACCAGCTCAATGTACGACTGTAAGCGCGATGGTTGTAGGTTCAATATTTTACTATTTCACTTTAAATTCCACCACTCAACTCAACAAATGTCTCGTAAATGCGACGGAAAATGGATATCAATTATAAATAACTCTTAACACTAAATTGCTATATATATGCGGGATAAAGCGTGATACAAAAATCGCTACATCCGTCACTTAGACCGCTCTCCTTCTGTAGTGGTTCCACTGATTCGTGTCAAGTGGCCATTTGTCCGTCACCGACCGTTGCGAGTGTCTCGAGCGTGACCACTGTTTATATTTGCGTTCCGATCTCTTCACACATACGTGTTTGTATATACTGGTACTAGTACTGTATACCAGAACGAATGTTTATATTTAATAGTTATGTCGATTTTTTATATATTTTTTTATAGCTTTACCATCTTTCCAGTATAGTAGGTTAATAAAATATAGTGTTAATACGAAGTGTTTTTCCATTTTCCGCCCAACTTTAAAGACGTGTTGAATGGCGGAATTTGATCGTGCTAAGCTAAGTTAAAAACGTTTTTAATGAATTTAAAGTATTATTCCACACTTAGGAAAGAAATATACTTATTTCGAAAAGATTTGAACCCGCGTCTCTTGGAAACCGTCCAAGCGTTCTAACCACTAAGCAATTACGTTCGCATCAAGCTACGTTAAAAGCTACATCGTTGATATAAAAAAAGTATATAATTTTAATTCGTTTTTATAATTTATATAAATATAAAAGGACGTTAGCGATGATGTTTATATTAATTTTATTATCTCGACCTATTAAGAAAAATACATTACATTTTCACAATCTAACAGTAAGCTATAGAAGCACAAATAATTGAATAAAAAAATACTAGCACTGTATCGAGAAAAATACAAATGTTATTTCATTTAGATGTACGAAATTTGGCACTAAATTGCAAGGAAAGGCAACACTTCCTTTGTTAACCTCCGCCCGCGTGCCAAGTTTCTATATTATAACGTGGAAACTGTAGCTACACTCGTTTTCCTCGTTTTCCTCTTACATATTATATAAACGTTATTGATTTACGACTATTTTCATATTGAACTAAAGAACTGACAGTTTAGTATATTGCTTCAGTGTATTAACTTTTAAGTATTAGTTTGTTATTCATCTGCTTATAGTATTTTTCTCCTTCTTCTTCTTCTATATATCTTTAATTCAATTATTTTTATTTTCCCGCTAGTGTAGGCAAAGTGCTATTGTGAATTCTGCACGATTCAAATTCGGGCGGAAAGCAGAGAACGGAGTGATTTTAAACTATTTTCTATCTTTTTGTCTGTTACTCGTACTGTACAGTAAAAATTTGACTGCATAAACTGAATTAATATCTAATATTACCGGCACAATCAAAGTAATCCTAATGACGTTGCATTTATCAACATCGGTTGACTAATTTAATAGCTATAAGGTAACCAAGGAATAGTCATACATACATACATACGCGCTAAAAACATAACCCTTCTTTTGGGCTTCACCTCAGTCATATAACAAATTACTAACATTTAAACTTCCTAACTGACATAAATAAAAATAATTTATTTTTTACGAGAGTAACATTACGTGTACATATATTCTCCATAATCAAAAAAACATGACATTTGACAAACTCTACAATGAGACGGCTTTAACTTTTTATTTCACAACGAAATTCGTGAAAAATGTGCATATTCTTAATTAATGTTCGTTGAAAAGTTATAAAAAAACATAAAAGTACTTTTAAAATAAAGGATTAAAACATATGCATTTCTGTGAATCCAAATACAGCAAAAAGTGATTTCGGCGTTTATTATAAAAATGATTTTGTTTATACAATGGTTTTTTTTTAAATTCTCAAATTTCATACATTTTTTTGTGAATTATCAATATTATCATTATATTATTTTCCTCTCTACTTTTTACTCTCTATAATTTACAGTGGAGAAGGCTTCTTGAGTATTAAAAAAAATGTTTAATTAGTCTAGGCAGGAATTGGAAAATCTCTTGATCAAAAATAGTAAATAGGCAAATGGGCCAAATATGATCTTGTTGTTGTAATTATATTTTTTTAGCTCCACGCTGTTTCCCATTCGTCAAGGTATGCAGAGAGAACCTTAGAGATTAAAACACTATGTTCTCCATTTTTTGCCGAATTTTGGAGAGAGTAAAGAAATGAAAATATCAAATATTTAATTTCATCGGGTGGGAATCGAACCCACAACGTGTTGAATTCACAGTCACTGGCCCTGCGTGACGACTGGCCTCGTGACGTAATTGTAATAATTTCACAATATTACTCTATACAAACGCCAAACCCTTTCGAAAATTATTATTGCGCTTATTGTATTTACTACTAACAAAATAATCTAATTTAGCAATTTCCATAATATATTAAATTGCCAATAGTAATCAGTATATGCAACGAGAAAATGACTCGAGGGAAATCGCGACTGTAACGAACTTAGTATGTATTGTATATTTATTTAATTTTCCACTTTGAATTATATAAAACTCTTTTAGTAATGAAAACAGAAATAACAAGATTATTAAAACTTATTTACATGATAGGAATAAATTTATAAATCGGATATGGAATTAACGATATATAAAATAAAAGTATAGGTTGTAAAATGGAACGAATAACAAGAACGACATAAATAGATAAATAAAAAAGATTCTGTCTTTTAGTTACTATTATTGTACAACCACACGGCTTGGAAGTATAAATAATTTATCATACTGAAATATTATTCAATTCTAACAATATTGAGTCCAGCCGGGGCACAGTGGTGTGACTGGAACAGGTTGTCGGTTCGATTCCTCCTCGAGAAAATTAAATATTTAATATTTTCATTTGTCCTCTCTGATGAACGAAGTTAGGGACGAAGCGCAGCGTTGAGTTCTGCTACGCAGCAGGCAATGCCTCTATAATTTGGCGGAATGTGGGAAGCGGAGTGTCTTAATACTAGGCTCTCTCTACTTACCCTATCTACCGGATAGAAGGTGAGCTGAAAAAAAACAATATTACATACAATATACATTATATATGTTAAGATCCTCCTTCCCCTTTGTTTTGGTTTTTGTCGTTTATTTCTTTATAATATTGTGAATTCTCACTCAGAACTACCGTCTAGATACTATTGTAGAAACTACTGTGCCATAGCGTTATTCAATTAGTATGTTAATACTAAACGAAATTATAAAATAATCAATCTCCCAAGCTAATTTTCATTTACTAAAACTATTAATAACTTATTTTATGTCGAGTTTTACTCGGCAAAGTACTTTGCAAACTAATTGAAAAGCTCTAATAGTTTCTTTTGTTCAAACGGTTATACTCGTAAGTTCCATTTACTTAGGTATTTTACAGTAAGCTTATAAGAATTTTAGATTAATGCAATATAGTTTATTATTTTCTTATTACTATTTATTTACGTTTATATTTCCATTTCTTCGCTCTGCTGTCGAAGCAAAAGCGCGGCGTTGAGTTCCGCAATGCCTCCACAGTTCGGCAGAAAGTGGAGAACGGAGAGTCTTAACTCAGACTCTATTAATATATTATCAAATAAACTTATATATTTATATTTTGTTAACAGGTAACTAGAAGATGAAAGCTCTGGGGTGCGTCCACGATGTAACCTCTTAACATGAGTCCGAACAGCCTAGCACTTTACATCACCTGCCTACTCTGGCTCGACTTGACACATGCTAAAATTGGTATGTAATTAAATATTTACAATATATACTTTTATTATCTAAGAAATATATATTTTACCATTTTTCATTTAATATTTAATATCAAAAATATTTTTAACATATTCTATAAAAAATACTTTGACTATACAATTGTTTTAGAAATCGTATAAAAATTTGGATATAACGGGTTTTGAAATATCTCGGAGTTGAAACTTAAACGGTTTTCAATAGACACAGGTTCAAATTGCGTTACGCCCTTTCTAAGGCCCTAAGGATTTTATTAAATCGTTCTCATATATTCTAAATTTAACCATTTCTCTTTTGTTAACTTATGTTTGGGAACCATAATTCAAATAAGTTAATAATGTTTTGTTATTAATATAAAAAGGGTGCTATTCACTAACAAAGAAATCCTCGCTGTATAACAAGACAAAATGCGGCGTTAAGTTACGCCACTCAACACACAATATCTCGAAACGGGAAGAAAGTGCAAGTAAATTATTTTCTTAGAACAAAATTTATAACCTAAAAACTTCCTGGGTTTATTAAAGTGGCTTCTATATTACTTGTACTCACACAGCTACGACTGAGAACATAAATCACGGCATTTGAAATCTCTTTAGATTTTTCTAAGATGAATACGAAAAGTTTGTTGAAGTGTGAATTTTTACGTTTTGCATTTTAGAGCGAATTCAGGATTTTGTAACTTTCAGTTGCAAATAAAATAAATATTCTACACGTAAGAACTCGTCAATGTGTATGAAATGAAAATATTTGTACTAAGCATACATTTATAGATCAATCGTGGAACAGAGACACAAGTGCGTAATTGTAAACACAACGTTATTGGATTCGATCCCCATTCGAGAAAATTAAATATTCAATGTTTTTATTTCTTCGCTCTGGTATCGAGGGAAATCACGGCGTTGAGTTCCGCCACTCAACACATAATGCTTCCAAAATTCGGCGGAAAGTGGGGAACGGTAATCTTAATGGGAACGGAGTATCCTGACACAAGGTTCCCAGATTTCTTCTATCTACCCACCCTGCTATTTATGCGGCATCCAGTGTGATGCTAAAAAAAAAGATAATATTGCAGATTTATAATATTATGTGAGTAGTAATGGCCCTCAACTACTTAATATCTATAATTAAATAGTAGCTCGCAGCTTCGCCTGCATGGACTATATGCAGGCGAAGCTGCGAGCTGAACACTACTCATAAATTGACTAGAGTATTTGCTATGGTGGGTGCGCCAATAGCCCTTGATAGAAATTCACATTGCAAAAGATTGTAAAATAAAAATTTAATAAAAAGCTTTCAAATAAATATTTAAAATACAAATATACATACATATGTATATATGTTTAAGAAAAATCATTCGAAACAAAATAATTCTCTTTTGAATTGTATTTCTACGTTAAGTACGATCACACGAGCTTACTCATGCGGCAAGACGGTAGATAGGGTATTTTTGTATGAAAAAATATTTTCATATTTTTATTCTGTTTAAAATATGAGGTTGTAGTTGAGGTTGAAAATAAGTACAGTTAATATTTTAATATGAATAAAGTTAACGTTTTAATAGAGGCCACCGTAGCGCTGTAGATCTATGCATTTGAGGGTTATGAATTCGAATCTTACGCATGGTAATATTTTTTTTTGCTGAAACAAGACAAACTGTGACATTGATTTCCTCTATTTTACACGCAATGCCTCTAATATTCAATGGAAATTGGGGAACGGCGCGTGTTAACATTAGGTTCCCTCTTCCTAACCTGCTATATGCGGGATAGCGTGAAGCTGAAATGTCATATATTCTCAAAAAATCCAATTGTATATTTCAGTTGAAACAACTTTTGTTTGTACCGACACTAATTTATGAAACAAGGCAGGCATCTGGTGCTCTTGAAGGTCTAAACTCTAATAAATATATTGCTTTAACGGCTGTCGCGTCTGCCTGAAAAGTTTTTCTGTAAAACAGTACGTAATAACTTTTAAATGATATTAAAATTTGTTGGAAAAAATGTCTAATTTGTATAAAGATTTTGTTAAAAGAACCTTTTCTAAAGTTTCCTTTGAAAAATAATATTATTATCGTCTTTTAGTGACTTAATTTTTAGAGAAAATTACGTCCTATTGTTGAATATAGAAGTGCTATAAAATAGATTATCCATTTTGTTTCTATATAAATTGTTGCTTTCTTCATTAATTCATTTTGTAGATCTCTTTTCGAGAAAACTGTTAAACTGTTAGTGGGTTCAGTTCCCACTCAAAATAATGAATTATGTTTGTTTCTTTGTTCTTGTAATAAGACAAAACACGACGTTGAGTTTCGCTCAACACAAAAAGTATTGAAGGTACAGCGTGGCCTCAGGTTAAAATACATCCGATGTTTCTAAAGAAGTATGATTTAGAAAAAAAATAAACGCACATTGGCTATTTAATATCAATAGTTATTTAATATTAAATTATATATATAAAAATATAACATTAGTTATTTAATATCCCTACGGCTATTACATTTCAATTAAGAAACAGACCCATTAATTAAACTCTTTGGACTAAATTCCAATTTAAATTATAATAACTATATCTAAATAGTCGCTAATATGGTCGCTTTGGTGGCGAAGATAGTTAAGCAACAACTAAAATACATATAGCTTAATTCGACTAAAGTTATTGTTCGAACCTGTTCATAACCAAACCAACGAAATTTAAATATAAAAGGATTTTCAGTCCCAACGTCGTTGGAGAACAAATGTGTCTTAACACTAGTCTCCCAGGTTCCCTCTGCCTAAATTGCTATATGGCATAAAGCAGAAAAAAATAATTCTCTCAGTTTAACCAGATAATCAAAAAACGCAGCAAAAATAACAAAACCCGAATACAGAAACAACCCAAAACGACTATAATTCCAATTAAGCATTTAATTAACATTACTGACCCATAAATTAACCCTATAAGTATTAAATTCAAAATTTTCTTTCCAGGATACTTCTGGCACATCACCGATCTTCATTATGACCCCTTTCACAATTCCCCTGAGCTACATAGAGGTGAGCATTGAATACGAAAATTTTGTTTTTAATTTTTAACCGTACTTTATTGTGGCATAATCGTGTTTTTGCTTGCGGCAACTTTGCCAGAATGGGTAACTGTGTAATTAGAACTAATATAGCTAACAGGAAAATATGGTTGTTTGTGTTATTTAACTAAAGTATTATGATCTTGTTGAATTTGTTAACAAAATATAGTGGAGTTTGTGTATTTTGTATTTAAATGTGTTATATTATTATAATATTTTTGCGACGTAAAATGGAGTATATTTATTTATGTATATGCTTAATTTTAAATTTACATCGAGTTATTGTTCCTTTATAGCTTTAGTAATAAGACAAAGCGCGGTGTTGAGTTCTGCCATTCATCATGCCTCTTGAAATTGGGTGCAAAGTATTGAACAGAGTCTTAATACAAGGTTTTTTCTGGTTGCCCTTAAATGTAATGTCGCGAATGGTAATTTACTTATAGGTGCATAAATATATAATTTTACATAATTATTCTTAAATCTTCTGTATTTTTTTTAGATTTACACTTGCTAGTAGGATAGACAGAGCAATCTTTGGAACTTAGTGTTAAGACACTCCGTTCCCATTAAGACCGTTTCTTACTTTAAAACAAATTCTTGAAGTATTGAGTTTTTAGTAGCGGAAATAGTTTACCACCAAAAAAAATTTTAAAAATTAAAAAAAAAATCTATAAAACAAACTCGTAGCAATCGTAGCAAATCACGTAGCGGGTCAAGTTAGTTCTAATTTATACCACGTAGCTCCAGGCTTAAGGATCGATGTTACTGGGCGTTATGAAACGGAAACTAAAGTAAACATCTTGTTCTACATGTTTGTGTACAATTGTTTGGTAGATTTTTTTAGGAAAATTTTTGTATTTTATAATTTTTAAATGTGGTTATAAAATTTGTTGGGAAGTGTTAAATTTATTTTATTATTTCACATTTATTCTGTTTCAAGGGACGTAAAGCGTTATTTATAAAAAACAAAGATCACCAAAATCGCTTAATAAAATTGATGAAATAATCGCGTTATGGACAACTTATGTGTATTATATTTTTTTTTGAGAAAATCATGTATTTTATAATTATTAGTTTATTATTAGTATTTAAATTTGGATTTATAGAAATATATATACGTAATTAATATACTGAATGAAAAAGAAAAAAAATAAATACGTAATAGTGACGCAGTGGTAAGCATCTTACTTTAACATCAATGCTTGTGATTGAGATTCGATCACCAATCAGAGAAATTAATTATTTTAATTTTACTTAAATAATTAAAATACCTTAAAACTATCACTCAGCCTACCCTACTTTACGGGAAAACGCGGGAAGATGCATATAAATAAGTATAAATAAAAGAAAACCCCTATACATTATATACATAAATAACACCCAAGTGTGGTGTAAGCACACCCCTGGCAAACGTCACAAAAAGGTAGTTAACATTCGTTACACGTACGCTACGGCGCAACTAGAATTGCAACATCGAGATTTGCTCTAAGTTGAGATACGAACTGTACTAATAATGCATTCTAATATGGTATTCGATTTCTTTTTTTTTCTTCGAAATATAATTAGTTAAAAGTTAGAAATATTATTAGATTAAAGTTAAAGTTTTCGCGCCTGCTGATCGTACCTAGATAACATTTTTAAGAGCTAAAAAGAGCTAAATTACGATTTATTAAGTGTAAGCAATATACAATTTTTTTTCCTAAATACATTTAATAATATTAAATAATTATTCGTATAGTTCAAGCAGGCCAAGTCATGTGAGAATAGCTAATTAAGAAATGTAACTAAGATTTTTCAAATTTTTTTTAAGATTGTGTGTAGTAGATTATTATTTAAAAAAAAATTGTTTAAACAAATTATAACATAATCTTAATTCTTACTTTTATAAATAAATCGAAAACTTATAAAAAATTGAACGCACTGAGATTCGAACTTACGCCTCTAGAAAACCGATCATACATAAGTATATTATTTTTTCAGTAAGGAATACCACTTTAAAAAATATAAAAAATAAAATAGTAATATCTTCCATAGGTTGCAAACACAACAGAGGCAGCACTGAGCACAACCACCGCAACGGCCGCCACCGCGACCACACCTGTGACAGCTCGTGGCCGCTCATACAGAGTGCTGCTTCCTTCATGGCGGAGAGACACCCGGACACACTCGAGTTTGTGCTTTGGACTGGGTTAGTATTGGAAGTTAGGAGTTAGGATACGTGGTTTCACCTGCTATTTGTCTTATTACTTGCTATAAATATATTTAATTTATAGATGTTAGTATAATATTGGTATTGTATATAATTTTGTACAAATAATCGCATTTTAAAAGAGGCCTGTCGTAGCACTGGGTTGTAAGCTCGACAGGTTGTGGGTTCGATTCTTAGCAGAGGAGATGAAATATTAATTTAAAATTTATATTTCCATTTATTCGCTCTGGAGGAGAATTCGGCGTAAAGTGAGGAGCGGAGTGTCTCAACACTAGGTTTCCTTTACCTATTCTGATGTGTGCGGGATACAGCGTGATTGATTTAGATAAAAATAATGTGAAAGCAATAAAAATATTAAGTAAAAAAAACAAAGTAAGAAGGTTCTGAAGAATGCCTGTGTATTTGGCAAAATTGCTTAAGGTTACGAAAAGGATTAAAGGATAGACGTACTCGTACGTATGTGTACTTTAATTATAAAAGCAATTTCCATCACGTGTGATTACAAATTTTCGCCTCATACTATCTAAATTTGAATTTTCATATTAAACGGTGAAATTAATTTGGAAGACCTTCTATGGAGAATGTAATGTCTCAATGATCCCATTTGAAGATATAAGACTACTCTACCTTCATTAATAGCTTTATATGTAAAATATAGCTTTATTATCATATCTTGGGGGTAAATAGATGAAATAAATTAACTTAAAAGGGAATTTTGTTCTATATATTATCTATAGTCATCGCCTGCAACTTTGCCTGTGGGAATTATGAGACGAAAAATGGAAAATTTGTTGAGATCTTCCCTACACTTCTAATTTGTTCCTCTTGTCTTACTTTCTTACATTCATACAATTTTTCTTTACACTTATTAAATAAACTACTTTCCTCTGATAAACAATTTTCTAGATCTAGCCCTATCATTGTAAATGAGCCCATCGAATGAAATGAATAACTCCCACCACTAATGAAACAGTAAACCCCACCAATAAGATCAAACCAATAAACGCAACGACTCTATCACCAAACGACCACATTGAACCATCGACAATATTGTATCATAATAAATGGGTGCATTTCGGTCGATAATGTTTGGGAACACAAATACGAACATTACTCTGAAATATGGACCTGCAACAGCTGGCATGGCGACCGCCATACGATAGCTTGCGGCAGCTAATATAGTGTTTACAAAACAACAATTTTCAAATTTTGTGTAACTAATGGTATATATCCCAAATTTAATATTTTCAGTATTGGTCTTATTGGTTTTTGGGTGCTAGCTTTTGTTAAGTTTGTCATAGTTACCTGACAAGACGTCCAAGCATTTTTTTCTTATAAGCTTAACACTGTATTTCGCACACAGCAGGGTAGATAGAAGGAACCTGGAAACCTAGTGTTCTGACACTCCGTTTCCATTAAGACACTTCCATATCTCATTTTCCGGCAATTTCTGGATGCTTTGAGTGACGGAGTGGCTCAATATTGCAGAAAGATGAGAATGATATATTCTTTCTCCATGAGAGAATATATTATTTCTCCAAGTAGGGAACATATCCACAACCACATACAATTTACTTCATCGGATAATGTGGCAAAACATATCTTATAGCCTTGGCCTGTGAATGGATTATTATTCATATAAAAAAAACAATTCGAACCAGTAGTTATTATAATATTGGTACAAAATTATACATTTACTAGCGGACGCGCGCAGCTTCGCTTGCGTATTTAAGGGTGAATTCTAATAACCCATGAAACATGTGTTCAAGGAAATATTTTTAAGAGTCTAAATTTCAAATTTTATAAAAATCGGTGGCGATTTAAGAATTTTCCCATATAAGCTTTCAACCCCTTATTTGCATCCTTAGGGGGTGAATTCTAGAAAACCATGAAATATGTGTTTAATTATATACGTTTAAGAGTCTGAATTTCAAATTTTATAAAAATCGGTGCCGATTTAAATTTTTTTCCATACAAACTTTGAACCCCTATTTCACCCCTTTAGGGTTAAAATTTTTCAAAATCCCTTCTTAGTGGATGTCCAGATTACAAAAGTAAACTTTTGTCCAAATTTAACGTTTCTACGCACAGCGGTTACGGCTGTGCGTGCGTCTTACCTCAGTCAGTGAGGACAAGGCCTTTTATATATATAGATTATTGTAAACAATATTCAAAAACTCTATTCAATTCCAAAATAGATCGTCCAACTCATTAAAATTAAAATATTAAGAATCACGACTGTCTAAATTACCAAGTTATTTACTTGAAAAGTTTTAAAACACAAAACGAAAACTATTTATGAAAGCTACTAAAGAAAATTCGTGGACTGAAATTTAACTCGTGGACTGAAATTTGGAACCTGAAATCTCGACTAGACTATGTAAATTAGAGTGTGTAGGAGTTTGTCAACATTCCGTAAACTTTGCCGGTGGTACAAAGTTTTTATAGTAAGGAAATTTATTAGTGAAACATTTAAAGGTAACTTTGGCGATAAGTAAAAACGGAATTTCGACTTAGCGTGGGTTGTAAAGTTGGGTAGTTGTGTAATTGATAGTGCATTTTTCAGGTTCCCATTGTCCTATGTACTATAAAGACAATATTTTTAGCTTCTCCATGTGGTAAAGTAGAGTGAAGGTTTCCCAATTTCCGCCCAATTTTCGAGTAATTGTGTGTTGAGTTATGGAACTCAACGCTGCTTTTTATCTTGTAATCAGAACGAGAAAATGAAAACAATTCATCTCCCCGAGTAGGAATCGAACCTTGATGCTAATTAAAATTTTCTTATAAATCTGCTACTATTATCTTTTATTATTTGTCCAATTGTTATGTGCCATATGGTCACCCTAACTCCAGTCCAAGCTTAGGTTTATTGTCTAAAAGTAGGATTTAAACTTACAAACATTGAATCAGATGTGTTAAAAATTAGTGACGCTACCATAAATCAAATTTTAAGTATTTTTTTTCTTACAGGGACATACTATCATCATCAATGGAACACCTAAGTGAAGAAATCAAACTCGAAGCAGTAAGAAATGTAACTGATATCCTCAGTAGAACGTTTAGCAGTCAGTTCGTTTTCCCAGCATTGGGACATAACGATCCACCACCTTCGAGGAAGCTGGTCGACATGTGGATGCAGTGGCTACCCACTGAGGCCTTACAAACTTTTGTTACTGGTAATAAATTAAGTTTTTTTTATTGCTTTTATAGCTAGAATAGCTATTTTATACATTTCTATGTAAAATATATAGACATCCCATACATTTAACTATACTTAGTGTATTATTATTTTTTCTCTGTCTATTGTACCTACTACAGCACCTCTTGAAACATTTTCGGGACCAAAAATTATTTAAAAAAAAAATAATTTGTAATTTTTGGTTAATCAGGTAAATGCTTGGGTACAATAAATTAAAGAAATGCAAAACTTACATTGGATTCAAATTTTGTATAAAATATTCCTAAATGTAATAAAAATAGATTATATAAGTCCTTGAGTCTTTGAGTTCAGGTTATTTTAGATTCTTTTACATATAATTCTACTCCTTAGGTGGATATTACACAATCGAGCAGTCTCACAGCAGGTTGCGGATAGTGGTGCTAAATAGTGTTCTGTGGGCTGGAGGTGCTGCAAAAACTGATGGCCCTCACCGCGGCAGGGCGCAGTGGGAGTGGTTGGAACACGTCCTCAGTAAAGCTAGGAGAAAAAACGAGATGGTGAGGAATTTTAATGTATTTGTATTTACTTGGATCATTGATTCATATTTTTTAAATCATAGCTATTTTTTTAGCTTCACGCTGTATTTTGGATTTATTAGTGTAATTCTCTATGTACTTTTCTAAACATTACGTATTCAACTTATTGTCTTCTTATTAAAAAGAAAAAAAATATACATTCACTCGAATGAGAGTAGAACTCACTACTTTTGCGCGTACAGTTAGACGGCGTACTGCTACGCCATTATTTAATGTCTGTTTATTTAACAAAATTAAATCTACATCCTATTTTAAAAATGATTAAGAACGTGAGAACAAAGTTTATTTTTTCCTTCATCCTTTTCTTTTAAAGACTAAGTAAATAACGCCTACATTCATTTTACTTTTATTCTTGCTAAACATTAATTAAGTAGTAGCTTGATTTAATTATTTATATTTGATATACTTTTAATGTTTTTCAAACAATTACAAAGATTTTCTAATTGAAACAAGCTATATTATTTTAGAAAACTCATATAAAATCCTTTTTAAGGTATACCTAGTAGCCCACGCGGGACCAGGTGTAGAGGAGCGGCATAATGCCGGAAGCTCTTCAGCATCAGGTGGTGGAGAACTTACGCCTAACGCCAATGGCAGGCTTTTGCACGTCATCAGAGCCTTCAGTGACGTTATTGCTGGCCAATTCTATGGGCACCGACATACGGATACATTTAGACTTATTTATAGTGAAGGTATTTATATATCTTATCTATATATCTTATCTCTGTGATTTTATATAAAAAAATATTTTTTTTATAGTCTATTTATTTTATTTTAATAGTTAATTGATGCAATGAAAAAAACTCAGATCTTACCTTAATCCTAATGGATTAAAATAAGGTTTTCTATTTTTGTTACGTTCAACTGTAAACTTATTATATATTTTACCTTATTTATAATATTGGTTTCGTTCACAAATTAATTTGAATTGAATGATAATTATTAATATTATTTAAAATTGAATGATAATTGTTTCATTAATTTTTATTTCTCCGCTCTGGTGGACGAAACGCGGCGTTGAATTCTGCCTCTTAACGTGCATTATTTTGAAATTTTGTCGGAAAGAGGAGAACGGGGTGTCTTATCTTAATACTAGGTTCCAAAAGGAACAAAAAAGAACCCATGCAATTAGTACACAGGTTGGAGAGGGTAGGTACCCTGTTAAGCCGAAAAAAGCATGAATAATCTTTAAGTAACATATAAAATAACTATAATAATAATTATTAATGTCACAATTTCTTATTAATTGAAAGTAAATTTCATTAATACACGTCAAGTTGGCACTGTGAAATGTTAAGCTTTTGACACGTTTCCGTAAAGTTGATCCATATTAATTAATTCCCATGAGATTCTCGAGCGTATTGCATGTATGTTACAATGTTGCTTACATATTCTGTTAGTGTACGCAAATGATTGTGTATTAAGGTTCTACTCTAGCTTTTCACGCTATATCCCGCACACAGCAGGATAGCACAGAAGAAACCCAGTGTTAAGACACTCCGTTATCCATTTTCTGCCGAATTCTGAAGGCATTGCTTGTTAAGTGGGGAAACTCAACGCTGTGCTTTGTTTCGACTCAAGAGCAAAGGAATCGAACCCACATCCTGTCGTTTTTACAGTCACATTTTGTGTATTTATCAATACACTAATATGATTATATCAATCTGGATAGATCTAAAACTTCCTATTGGAATTCTTCAGAGGTGACAAATAAACTAAACGAGTTTAGGCTCATACAATTTTTTCTTGTTTCTCTTTGTTCACTTTAAAATTAATAAAAGCTTAAATAAAACATAGTATGCAAGTATATAATAAAAAATACTTATTTTATACGTATATTTACTTTATTTTATATATATTTACAAAATACCTTTAGGGTTGTGTTTGTAATGGCGCTCTCTAAGGATATCTGGGTTAGATAAATAATTTAAGGTAGACTAAATTACAGGACGCCCGGTGAGGAAGCTAATGAAAAATAAACTTTAACTTTAAACTTCCTTCTTATATGTGTGGAGAAAATTTACTCTCGAAATTAAACCTTTAAGTTTTCGGGGTTGTTGATAATTTTGGGTAAAAAAATATTTTAATGGAATTCAACGTTTCACCTATTCTCTAGGTTTTGGGAGCTTCAGGTTTTTACAGGCATAGCAGGATAGACAAAGGAAACCGTAGTGTTACAACACTCCGTTCCCCACTTTCCAACAAATTATCAAGATACTGTGTGTTGCAGTTGCAGCGACTTAATGAAAATAGTTCATCAGTAGATTCATTTGGGAACAATTTTTAAGAAATTACTCGAACACAGAAACTACGTTCATTTAATCGCACTCAGAGATTTCTATTATTGTTTAAGCAACCTTAAATTGACACAATAATATTGATTGATTCATATTGAACTATTTTTTATATAAATTTTGGTTTACAGGTCGACCAGTGTCTTGGGCTCTTCTCGCTCCATCATTAACCCCGCGTGGTGCTGGAAGCATATCCAATCCAGGCTTAAGGCTTTATAAATTTGAATCTAATACCGGAAAGGTAAGTTTATGTAATTTCGGAAGAATTAATTTAATTAAGATATTAACTTACTTAATTAATCAAATAAATGTAAAGATAAACATAGAAAACTTCCCAATTCTGATACAATATCGTACCACCCTTGTATTTCACAATAGAAATACAAAAAACCCATAATATATCAGATTGTATTAATCATCTATGGGTTGTACAAATGAAAGAACACGACACAGCCTAATTTGAGCTGGTGCGGACTCCGCCTAAATCGTGTTCAAGGTGTTCGCTTCCGAACGATAACGAACTTCTAATGAATGTGATGTTTTTCTTCTGATACATGGGAAATAATTATTTTGATCAGGATTTTGTTTGTCTATGTATACATATGAGTGTATACTCGTTTGAGCATATATTTATCTTTTTTTTTATCAGCTTCACGCTGTATCCCGCACACAGCAGGATAGGCAGAGAAAACTAGTGTTAAGACACTCCGTTCCCCTCTTTCTGCCGAATTCTGGAGGCATTGCGTGTTGAATGGCAGAACTCAACGCCGCACTTTGCTCTGATATCAGAGCGAAAAAATGGAAATATAAACGTAAACAAATATTTCACTTCCTCGAGTGGGATCGAACCCACAACCGTCGTGTTACAGTCACACCCTTGTGCCGCTGCGCAACGACGGCCTATCAATTTAGCGTTTTTCTAATCTCTCTATTTCTATTAATTTAATTTTTTTATGACTTTAATATTATATAGTAATTTAAATTCATTCGGTGATGTTATTACATCAATTTTTAACTTTATAAGATATTTTAAATTCCTTTCTATTGCAGGTACTAGACTACACACAGTATTATCTAGATGTAACAAACACGAGGGGTGAAGCGCACTGGTCGGTGGAGTACAATGTGACCCAGTACTACGGTCTAAGGGAGGTTAGTGCAGCTTCACTGGACACCCTCGCTGAGAAGATAAGGAATCATCATGACCGGACATTACTTACTAAGTGAGTATTTGTTGAATACATAAATCACGATGTTATTTTATGTACTCTTGAATCGGATTTTTGTATAAACATTTTTAGAATATCGACGTTTCACACTGTATCTCACATGTAGCATGGTAGGCAGAGGTAGTCTAGTGTTAAGACACTCCGTTCCACATTTTTTCCACCGAGTTCTGGAAGCATTGCGTCTTGAGTATCGGACATATACGCTGCGTTCTGATTCACCAGAGCGAAGAAATGAAAATATTAAATTTTTCACCAAACACTTTGCAGTAACCCTAGTAAATAACTAGTGCACCCGTGTTAACGATAATATTTTTGTGGTCATTTCTCTGTCAATTGACATAATTTTATTTAAAATGATATTCCTAAAGATGCGTGATAGTATATAAAAAAAATTACAAATCTTCGTAGTACACGTTATTTTTGGTGAATTATTTTTTTGCATCCAAGTAAGCGATGAACATTTCTTTTACATTTCTTATTCCCAAAATTGTCTTCGAACCAGGTACTTAACAGCGCTTCGAGTGCGGCACACAACAGACGTTTCCGACTGCGACACTGCGTGCGTCCACGTCCACTACTGTGCTATAACGAGAGCTGACTTCCACGAGTTCAGATCGTGTGTTAGCAATCCTGCATCAGCTCTTGCTTCTCAAGCCCCTCATAATTCTGCTGCTATTTTACTATATGCTATTTTGATTTTGATTTCTTCGTAAATTGCCTATTATTAATATTTTTGTGTGTAAAAGGTAATCGAATTTGTATCCATTTTCTATTTCTTTTTGAAGATAAGGCTTCACGAGTGACGGAATCCTTCAGAAATTTTAACTAGGATTCGAGCCTATAACCACTGTATATTGTTAGATATCTTAGAACTGAACTACAAAACCGTTAAATATTTTCCTTACAACATTTTTTGTAAAAGCTGAGTTTGAATCTGCGTATAACGACATAGACCATTAACCCAGATAACAAAAGGGGAGTTAATGTTGTTTTTTCATTATATTTTTTTCATACTAAAATTAATGTGCGCAACAACTTAATCTAAGCAATTTCCTTTGTCAATATTTGCGTCACGAGACTGGTTGTTTTCTTTTAAATGACTACGATAGTATTACTTTTTTTTTGTAATTTAAAAACAATGGCATTGTATTTTTTTTATAATTATTTATTTTATTTACGTGAACGTAAAAAACTATTGTTTCCCGTTTACGTTGGAATTTCAAGAAAATCTTTTAACATACATACATTCCCAATAGAACCTACATACTAAGGAAGAATTCACACTATAGTGAAGTGACGGTTCATTCTCGATCTGATCTCAGTCTGTTAAATATATTCTCATACTATAATATGAGAATGAATCGTGATTGACTCCCTAAATATCGGCGTTCTACTGTGCAGTTACGCAGTATTTTTTTTAGTTAATGTATAAATTTATTAAATATATTATATTTAATAAATTTATACATATATTATAGTGTACATTTTAGTTTTACAAATTTTATATTATATTTTTCTTAACTCAAAAAAGTTTATGAAAAAAAAATCATGCATCTTAAAGTGAGTATAAATTTATATCCTACATATAAGTAAATATTGTATAGTCATTACATAGTAAGTAAATCACCCTTAAGTGTTTATAGTATTTAGTTTTATTTTTTATTTAAGACCGCACATAGCGGGAAGGTAAAGGAACCCCCACGCATTACCTAGTTAACAGAGGAATGAAATGGAAATATTCAATATGTTATTCCCCTTAGTGGCAATGGAACCCACAACTATCGCTGACGGGCTCAACCAGGGACTCTAAAATGTAATTTTTTTTTCTGTTTCGGTAGTTTTACTTGAAGAGTTTAATTATATACATATAGATAGAGATGTGTCTATGAATGTTAAAAAAATGTACTATGCTTTAGATATTGTATTTTATTTTTAGGACTTAATTCGGATAGAAACCAAAAGAAAACTCCTGCACGTTTTCTTATACTTCTACAAGTGTAGATACAATTTAATTGTTACAATTCATCCCCTTTCCCCCCTTCTATAAGAAAAATAAAAATTATGCCCAGTTTTTATTAATGCTAGAAATATAAGAAAAATAACTGTAAATTAATGTACTATATTCATATTAATATTCTTTAACATTCCCGTTTAAAAATCGATGTTTAAATTTGTTTATAATAAAAATAAGAAAACAACAAAATTTATAAATAGAAGTCTGATTATAAACGCGTCAACCCACAACTGTAGATTCGATTTCTACTCGGGGGAACAGTTTTTTCTCGCCCTGGTAAGAAAACGCGAGCTGAACTCCCCCATTCATCATGCATCACTTCGAAAATGGGGCAGAAAGTTAGGAAATAATTTAAATTAATATTATTTTTTAAAATTTTTAAATTAATAATTTAAATACTCACCGAAGAAACTGCTAATGTAATATATAAAAATGTTAATTACTAATAATCTACATACAATTACTATATATTTTTGGTGTATATAAGCTAAATATATTAAAAAATTACTTTAAAATTGATAAAAATAAAAATAGATACCATGACTCTTTCTTGTTCTTCATTTTCTTGATAGATGAATAGGTTCAAAACATTTTTTAATAAACGCATTCCTAGTCAATTGTAAATAGCATTCAATGTTGAAATATTTTAATAATAAAAATTCTGTGCAATATTTTTATAGTAGACACAGATAAGAAATACAACAAAATATAAAATACAGATAAAAAATGCAAATTAATGTAAATAATCATATAATACTGAGATTAATATTCACAATTTGTATAGTATATTAACTCTTAGGAATTGCTTCGAAAAAAATTTTGAGACTGTTTGGTGAATGAAAAATAAAGTATTTTATTAATTACTATTATACCTAAAAGAATATTGACACAAAAATAAATAAAAAGCGGTAAGGTTACGCGGTGGTTGCCGGTTCACATTCTCATTTTTAAACAATATCGTAAAACGTAAAATACGTTTAATATTTGTAAATAAAATATATGCTACGGTTGCTTTAGCTAAAAATAAAAAAGTAAATAGTTCGTGTATTTCAATTATTTTACATAAATATTTTCATGATAGAGTATCATTCTTAGAATTTTGTTTCAGAATCGAACTCACACTTTCACCAAAGTAACTTAGGTCCTAGATCAATTATTTAGTTAATATTTTTTATTCAATTATGATATAAATTGCTTATGACAGTTTACTGAGATTTAAGCAAGCTCATTTATTCATTTGTTAAAAAAAAGATAGGCATTCGCAAAAAAGAAATAAAAATAAATTTTATCGTGTTATGGAAAAAGGTCCTCGATTTTTAGGGCTGCCCATTACGATCCGTCACTGTCAACTAGGCTCTTGTAACAATTATACCGTTTTACTATGGTTCCGTGAATTTTAAGGTATTTTATATTTTCTAGTGAATTTTCTATAAGTTCTAAAATAGTCAAAAGGAACCTTGTGTTATGGCACTCTTTTTCTATTGAGACACTTCCGTTCTCGACTTTTTCTGCTGGATCTGCATTGCGTGTTGAGTAGCGGAACTCAACACAGCACTTTGCCCCGTAACCAGAGCTAAGACACGAAAATATTAAATATTTCCATTTCCTCGAGTGGGAATCAAACTACGTACGTACTAACCTGTTACGTTTAGAGTTTTTTTCCTTTATAAACTACAAATCATATTTTACTGACTTCACAAGAAGTTAATCTTCAAACGATCCATGTGACTCATCATTTCTCAGCATTCTGTCCAAAAAAATGTAAAAATAATAAATAAAAAAATAAACCAGCAAAAAAAGTAAAAGCTGAATCCCAAAGCGAGGTTTGATCGTCAAAATTTGTACACCCCTCGTTACGACGAAGGTTAATCTCATTACGCCAGTGAAAAAAAAGCCCAACGTTTTCCGTGAACATAAAAAGGAGGGATAGTAAAAAGCGAAATTCCAATACTATCGAGGCAGATGTCGAATGAATGAATAGATCATTTGCTATTAATAGTTTTTTTTTTATAATATTTATTTATTATTGGCAATTTTCAAGCTTTGGCAATATATTTCGCAATGTTGAAGAAAACGGAGAACGAAGTGTTTTGACGCTAGATTTCTTCTGCTACCCTGTTATATGAGGGATAGAGCGTAAAATTGAAATAAATTTATTAAACCTATTTTAGTTTTATTGATTTTTAAAATTACGATTCTAAGTCGACTTTTACAAGCTATTTACATTTTTTTTTGTTTATCTGTAAATTATAATTAAATTGTTGTTTAATGTTGGGTGATGGTTTCATTTGTAAGTCAGTAGGTGGTCCTTTTTTGTTCTTCCAGTTTAATTTGATAAAATGCGACGATATATAGAAAAGAGTTTATTATTTATGAAAATAAAAAAAAGGAATCTCTTTTGTTTTCAAATATTATTTTAATTATTTTACTGTCACCAAACAGTCTCAAGAACTATTACAATCAAATAATACTTACTCATCACTAGACTATGTATTGCTAATTTAATTGTGATATTTGAGGTTTTGTATATATTTACTTTTAAGAACTGATGTAATGAAAATAAATATGCAAATAAGAACTTTTTAGAGTTTTTTATTATCCCTAATTATTCCTTACATTTCTTTAGCTTTACACTGAATTCCGCACATGGCAGAGTAGCTAGAGGAACCTGAGAACCTAGTGTACTCCGTTCCCACTAAGGCACTTCCCCTACCTTCTGTCGAATTCTCGAGGCATTGGGTGTCGAGTGATGATGCTAAGAGCGGCAATTTGCCTCGTTAACAGAGCGAGAATATTTCATTCCTCGAGTGGAAATTGAACCCAAAACTGTCACCAAAAATACTTATAATCATAATATTTTTAAGTGATCAACAATAAATACAATTACACTGATTAGTTGAATTTAAATTATTTGCAAGTATATTTTATCCTGGGATATTCATTTCCATATTTGAAAGAGCCCAGTGTTAAGTAGTCCTCGGTTTACTTACAAGATCAACTGATGTAAACTTACAAAAAGGAAAGTATATTTAAATGTAAACATTTCCCCAAATAAGAATCGAACCCCACAACCATCGCGCATACACACCCAGTCCAACTGAACCACGATGGAGTCATTTCCATTTTTATGACAATATATTTTAAGGATGTCTATTGCTAATCTTTCGGGTTCCCCTAAAACGCTTAGGAAGAGGGTCGTCCCAACCTTTTTCCCCTGAAATTGTTATCCAGATTACATAGACCCTTCCCAATTCAACATGTGGTAGGAATTTGTATGAAGAAACATCTCGACGTGTTTCTTCTTTATCTGGTTAACAAACATGTACTTTATGCCATATGAATACGATTCGGTATGGAAAGGTAAAAGTAAAAAAGTGAGGTAAGTGTGAGTGAGGGAAGCACTCAAGTAAAATAAAGGGTTCTGTTAAAATATTATAATTTATAATTGCAAAAAATTGTATAATTGCAAATTATAACAATAAATTATTCAAAAACGGTTCATAATTTTAAGTTCATAAGTATACTTTTTTTAGCTCAACTCAATATCCTTCATATAACAGGGTAGTCTTATTACCGGAAAAAGGAAATTAACACTAGAAGTGCCGAAGATTGAGACCCCCCTAGAACCGCCGTCGTGACAAATTTGTCCCATTCTACTTATTATGTTGATTGTTGGTATAATACAAAAAAAATATTATTAAAATAAATCGTAAAGTATGTAGACCATCTTTAATAATCAATTCTTATTATTTAACAAACATAAAAGTACCAAAAAACAAAACACAAAGAAAGAATCAAATATTTCAAATACGTTCTAAGGTCGTGACAACTAACTGAATAACTCTTACAAAATTATAAGTTATTGAAATTAGTTAATATTATTATTAGGCCAAGTAATGCATTAATATATTCTTCATCAGTGATACATCACAGATGATGATGATGATGATGAACATTGCGTGGTAATGCCTCCAGAATTTGGCGGAAAATGCCAGCGGAGTGCATAGCACTAGGTTCCCAGGTTCCCTCTACCTACCCTACAATTGTCCACATTTGGTATCGAGTGTTTTTTCTGAAATTCAAGCCTAGCTTAGTCATCCTTTCATCTGATACCTCACTTGAACTAGCGGCAAAATTTAGTATTGACACCAATTTTACCCTACTTTTCAGGCTATTATTTTTTAAGGTTTATACATAAATGTATAGTTTTCAGATTTTTTTCCTGTACTTGTACTACATGTAGATGCTAGCTGCCAAATTTCATAATTCTAAGTTCACTGAAAGTACCTTATTAATTTGATTCCCTTTATTGTGTCGAAATACACGTTTTTTACTATGTAAATGGTCATATCTTTTTTTAAGGGCGCTTTTTCAGGAAATTAAGGGACTGTAGATCGTCATATAGTTGATATTCATATACTCATATGAATATCAACTCGATTTCTCCAAGCATTCCTGAAATAAAGGCACAGACAGACGGATGGACAAAAAAATTATCTTATAAGGGTTTTTTTTTTCCTTAAAAGCTACAGAACCCTAAAAACTTAGGCATTGACTGCTAAACCTACTATTCAATTTTTTTCCGCCCCCGCATCGCCCTTTCACCTCCACCTCGTCCCCGTGGCATGAAAATATGTCAAATTATACCCTCAAATAACAAAATAATAATGGCGGGACAAAAATGACCCAGCGGCAGTTCTAGGTAAATCTAATTTTTTTTCAAAAAGTATGACTGCTATAAAATTATTTATATCTTTAATAAAATAAAGGTGTAAAATTGGTAATAGTAAAAAAAAATCATCTACATAAATTAACAAATAAAAAGGTTATATACAATCAAACTTGCGTTTGGGTCAAAAATGGGACGGGGGCGCTTCTAGTGTTAACTTCCATTAGTAGGAATGAAACCAACAACTGAAGTGCTTATATTTATACGTTGCCCCACAATGACTTCTTCATCTAAATGTTCAACAGGTTCAATAGGTTAAAACTTGTTTCAGTCTAAGAATTTTATGGAAATCCTTTCAAACGGAACCCCAAAAACGATAAAAAGCTAGTAAGCATTTATGAGTTGAGAAAGGTATAAAAATGGGAACGTACCCTTTTGTCGCTTTGTTAGTGCAAATGAGAATAAAAAATATTCTTCGAAAATGTTATTTAGAAATGAGTTTATATTTGTTATCAATTGTACTTATTACTAATTTACAACACGTACTTAATTTAAAATTTATAGGCTGATGTTTGTCATGTGGTAGAAACGGTTATGAGTTGAAATTCTATCCCAGGATGATGATATTTACCCGAAGAACTCTTGAGCATAGGGTGGTAATAGATACTTCCCAGTCATTTTTTATTTTATTTAAACCTTTAAGTAGATTAAAATTTTAACACATTCAGACAAAAACCTAAAACAAAACTTGGCAAACTACAAAAAAAATTTTTAAAATATCTATTCCCTGTTTCAGAATTACCTTTATTCCTACCTATTTTTTAATCTATTCCAATAACCGTAAAAGCCTACCCGCCTATATTACATTAAAATATCACCAAATATCAGGGTCATATCTATTTAAAATTCTCAACCGAAACATTACCCTGGAGCCTGCTATCTAATTATCAAACATAAAAGAGTACAATATACCAACCCTTGTTTATTATATTATACGTATTTAGCTCACTCACCCTCCTTAGTAATTAAATTTGGTGCAAAATTAATAAGATTTGACCCCTAACGCGTATACGCGATTGAATTACATATGTATGAAACGTAGGAAGAAAAACCTATTTGAGGTGGAAGCCTGTGATGATTATATAATTATATAATGTCGACCTAATGGATGTTTTTCAGTATGGAATAAGAAAATTATATATGGTATCTTAATATTAATAACTGTAGTACTTGGAGCCGTCGTTTTCTCTGGTAACACGACACGACAATAATTCCGGTACTCAACACCGCCCAATATTCGAGACATTACTTTGAAAATTGGGTGGTGTGTGGAGAATGAAGTGCCTTAACACTAGGTTTCCTCTGCCTACTCTGCCAGTGTGCGAGATATAGCGTGAAAAAATGTCAAGTAATTTCAATTTTTCTACACAAACATTTTTGAAATAACATAACATAGAAAACAAATAGAAAAGAACAATAATCAAGTTCACGCTGTACCCCGCACACAGTATGGTAGGCAGAGGGTTCCCTTTCCCTCGTATTAAGACACTCCGTTCCCCATTTTTCCCCGAATTTTGGAGGCATTGCGTGTTGAGTGGCGGAATTCAACGCCGTGCTTTGCCTCGACACCAGAGCGAGGAAATGAAAATATAAATTTAAATAAATATTTCATTTCCGCGATTGGAGATCGAATCCACAACCAGTCGATTTTGCAACACACGTGGCCCTACGCTACGCCACGACTGGCCTCTGGAAAAAAAGAATAAATAGTAATAAAAAAACAATCTAATCGTCATTTAATTGAATAGTATTGCCTCAGCTTAGTTTTCATTGGAGTGCGGCGGCGGACGCGGAATCAAATTAGAGCACTAATAAAGCAAAAGCTTTACGGGACGTTGTGTTATTGCATTGCGGGGCGGGCACTTGCTAGATTGTGGTTTATTTGTCATTTTGTAGGATAAAAATGTTGTTCTTTTGTTAATAAATGAAATTATTAATATATAAATATGGTGGTGGTACGTTTTCTAGCAAAATGGTTAAATAATCGATTCATGCTTCGACAATTTTTACTTTCAGCACTCTGGAAAGGCAATGCGTGGCGTTGAATTCTGTTGGCACACTAGGTTCCTACTGACGACTCTGCTATTTGAGTTGAAAACATAAAGGTTTATAAAAATCTTATTGTAAGAGAAGGTATAGGTTTAATTAATATTCATTCGGGAAAATGTTTGTATTTTTGTGACTATTTTTAATGTTATAAAATGTCTATTATTTTAAATTTAATAGAATTTAATTTAATAATAAGAACGTGTCCACTATTTTTAATTATATTCCAAAAAAATAAATAAAATATCTACTGTTGTTACTCAATGACTACACTTTTTACAAAAAATATTTAAAATATATTTTCTAAATAAAGTATGTTCCTATATATTTCAATAACTTTTCGTATTTTCTAAGATCTCAGTTAACAGTATATTAAAATCTAATTAGCAAAACATTTTCAAACACAAGATTGCATTTGAAGTCACTGGACTGAAAATGGAAAAAAAAATAATGATCGCTGAAATTTAAATCTCTCAAGAAAAATCCTTTCTTTTTCACTGATCAAAGGCAGAAGTACCGAGAAGGTCGGTGAAAGAATGTTTTTATATTATTAAATATTTATCTTAAGTGGAAGCTTTTTTTAATTGAATATCTACAGCAGAGAGTTTCAATTCAAATCCGACAGTTGTAGGTTCGATTCCTACTCGGACAAATTATTTGCATTTCTTTATTCTAATAACAAGTCTAAGCGGGGTATTGGGTTCCGCCACACAACTCGCAATGTCTCGAAAATTGGGAGGTGCGTGGAGAACGGAGTGTCTTATTATTAGACTCTTTCTGTCTGCAAAAAAAATTAAATAACTAAAGTATTGGTTTCTTGTCATTTAAAAAGTTTTTAATTTTCTATTCTTCAGGCTATTTTCACTAGTTACATTTAATAAGTTATATTAAATTTTAAATTTCTAAGAACTGACTTTAATTTATAGCTTCTAAATAAAACTTACAGATCAACTAAGTAAATATTTGTTTAGCAACACACAAGACGTCGTCGGGATGCGGGAACTGAGTAAACAGTGGCTTTCAGCGAAACTTGACTTGGGGCGACCTCTTGACCTAAGTTCAGAGTATTTTTTTAGCTTATTTTTTTAAAGATTATAGTCAGAAAAAACCTGGTGTCAAGACACTCCATTTTCGTCTTTTCGTCTAACCGTTACGTGTTGAGCGATGGGATTAAATGTCACACTTAGTCTCGTTACCAGAGCAAGAAAATGAAAATATTAAATATTCGAAAGAGAATCGAACCTACAACTTTGCTTTTTATTCTCTGAAAACAGCAAAATACCATTTTGTTATATTTATTACATTCAAAATGGCCAAAATGACATAGTGATGAGCTTACATCAAATGATTAAATAAATATTCTGTTATACACACGTTGATCAAACGAATACCCACCAATAAGCCAATTTAAATAATATATGCTAAATACATGACTAATATTATACCGACAAATATACACTATCGAAATTTGTAACAACACACATTGTACAACATTAGTCCTTATGTACTACAAAATAGAGGCGATAATTGTAAATCAAATGTCAAAAATGCTGTCAAAACCAGGGATAATGTAATGTTTCTATAACAAAACGAGATAATAACATAATTAGGGCGATACAGGAATTGTACAGGAATTTATAGAGCGTTATGAGTGGCCTAAAATTGTTTAACCGCAATGAAAACCAACTTGTTTATTATTTCGGATGTTACTTGACTTATCTGATGATACTATAGTGGTTTAGAAGCCAGGCGTGGTACAGCACCACAAGCGACTGCAATCACGACAGGCTGGGGGTTTGATTATCAATCGAGGAAATTTTGACGAAGCAAAGCGCAGCGTTCAGCCTCCCGCCACTTAACATGCCTCCAGAATCAATACTAGGTTCAACACTAACACATTTGCTGCTAAAAACTGAAGCTACTTTTTTCTATTATATGATTTCAACTATTTTAGAGACCTTAACTGTCGGCTTGAAATCTTAATGATAAAAATCTAATAAAATTCAATTTTAAACAAAAACATTGCTCTCCTTAAATAATCGAACCTACAACCTCTACCCAAATGCATCACGATAGATTCTTTTAATTAACATACTTCTCTATATTTTCTACTTAGTAAAGAAATAACTTAATCCCAGTATGTAGCATGCAAGTAAAATAACAAATACTACTTGTTTACGTCAGACTTAAGAGTGGAGTTACCAACTTTCTAGAGTCGAAGAAAAGTTAGGGACTTTGAACATAGCTTATTAGTTTGTCGTTTACAACGATTAAGAATATTTTATAGAGTTAACTTGTTTATTTCATAGTTAAATGTCAATGGATTTCCAATCGCTGGCATAAATTAAAAATTAAAAATTCTACTCTTTAGCTAAATTTAGGCTGCCTTTTAACAGGAGTATTTTTGATTTAAGAGTCAGTTTTTAGGCATAGGAACTTTGGGTGTAAAATTAAACTTTTATTCATAGTGGCTCTACCAATATACACATATCTATATCATTAGGTCCCTTAACTTCACTCGCGTAGATTACACAATTATTTTGAAATTTCTCGTTTTACCACACCAAAATATTTTTTACGACATCTCATTACAAATCTGTAATAATCTCGGCTTTATATGCTCTCCTATAAAAACCGTATTAAAGAAGATTAAGGCGTACAAGTAGGGGCCGACGACCGAATGTAACGCGATGGTTGTGGATTCGATCCCCACTCGAAGAAGTGAAATATTTATTTACGTTTATATTTCCATTTCTTCGCTCTGCCACTCAAAATGCAATGCCTCCAGAATTCGGCAGAAAGTTCGGCGTACATATAAATAGATATATATATATATTTATTTACGTTATATGTTACATATAATATATTTATCATAACATTAACATAAATGTTTACACAGGCCAGTTAACTTAGCCCCACTATAATTAGATATGTTGATAAGCGATAGATCATTTAATCCCCATTCAGCTGATATAATCGTTCTTTGTTTGTCACGAATATGTTGTTTGTAAACAAAGCGATTAATGTGATATTATAATATCATTTAGTAAATATTAATTATTATAATAATATATTATAGTTTAGTAATATTATTATTTTCTATTATAGTTAATATTATTTGTTTTATTAAAAACATAATGCGAAAATAATGATAAGAAAACCTTTTTTCTCTGTATCCTAAATGATTAAGAAGGCAATTATTTTAAATTTCTCACAACAATATGTATTATAAACCTAAAATTATTTAATTTCAAAATCTCATTCAAATCACTCTAAAAATATTTTGTATGATTGTCGATTATAAATTTTGAAGTAATTTTGAAGAAAAAAGTTATTATTTTAAAGTCTGTGCCAAGTAAAACAAACAGGCTTAGTAATTAGATATTGTAGAAAGGGTGTTGTAGCATTAGCTTGACACCGACTTCAAAATTATAAAATGTTTATGAAATTATTTTTTACTTTTTAGTTCGTCGTTAGAAATCGTTTTTTCTGTTTGTTAAAAATTAATTTATTATAGAAATTTAAATTACATTCCATTAAAGCTCCACCGAAAAAATCTTATACAAGAGCCAAAAAAAACAAAAACCAGTTATTCTATTTAAAATTTTACTAAACTATAAATTTGAGGTTTACTACTAACCTATAGCACTATAGCTGTAACGTAGTAAGCCTGTACCATTATCTCGTCAGCTCGATACAGGCTACATTATAATCGGAATATTAATGCGGTGGACAACATTAAATGGGACGTACTCGTTCATCAAATTCCCTCTACTTTATTATTAAAACTGAATATCGATCGTTAATATTCATATTTTATTTATATGAAATGAGGTTTATGTGACAAATAGATTTCGTATGTAAATTTTTAATAATATCCAATGATTAATTATATTCTGTATAAAAAGTATATATATATTTTCAAGAACTATTGAATACCTACTTACGAATTTGAATTTGAATAACATCTTTATAACAAATGGCGAACGGAGTATCCCAACACTAGGTTCCTTCTGCCTACCCTGCTATATTCGGAATGATAAAAAAAGTAGAGCTATTACTAGTTGCAAAATTCACTTCACTTAAAACGCAAGGCAAATCGCACCCTCGAGTAAAAGAAAAAAAGAATATGATTCATATTCAATGAAAACGTCTCAAAATTTCTATGAAGGAAACATTTTCCAAGCAATTTATTATGAAGTGAAATATTATGGGACAAGTATCGTTTACAATTTGAGGAGGGGTCCTAAAGGGGCGGTTATTCATGTTTGCCACGCTTTTGTACACTTCATTATCTTAGGTGTTCTACTTAAGAACGTTGAAATTATATATGAATTACAATTGTAGGTTTAATTTTTGTTCTTGCAAATAAGAGGGTAGGCAGAGAAAACGTAGTGTATAGGAAGGCGTAGGTGCTCTATTATGAATGTTCGAGACATGACATGATGAATAGCGGAATTCAACAACCCCTTTTGTCCTGTGAGCGATAAGATACATTCGAAAACACATGTATGAAGAGGTTGATGGCAGTGGACGAGGCGAAAGAGGTCTGTAGAGACCGTAACATTTGGCGTACCATTCTCTCTGACTACCCCGGTAAGGATACAGCTCATGCTGTAGTAGCTAGTTTAGTTTAAGTTTTTTTGCTTTGTCTTATTACCAGACTAAGGAAGAGAAAAGACGTTGACTTCTAAAATAAATTAACTTAATAAATTAAGTACTTAAGCGCTTAAAATTTTGTATGATCCTTACATTTAAAATGTATATGATCATTTTCCTTTTCTTTCCATTTAGTCTAACAACCAGTAATAATAATTTAAAACCAAGTCATTCTAGCATTTGTATATTACGTGACAAACGTAGCTGTTAAGAAGGTAACTTAACTAGCAAAGCCGCAAGCTAAACCCAAGATTTAAAGCAGACGGATACTATGGAATTTTATCTGATGGCGGTTATTTTATATAAAATTAATGTAAGAAATGTATTGCTATAATTTATATATATATAAATAAATTATAAATAAAAGATACACTAAAAGAAATAAATTATTTTGGGTTACAAGATCAAATTCCGGATCCCAAGTTATCATTCTTTATCGAAGATTATTTTTATAAAAAAAAATAGTCACAATTCCCCGCAAAGATGATTGATGAATTGACAGCCGAGCTTGGCTATTCGAAATACTATGAGAAACATCGTTTCCACTATCTTAACACGGAGTTTTGTGTCGTCACCTCGTCACAATAAAGGTATGGAAGTACGGGGAGATGTGCGAAGATTATACAGGATCAACGGTGGTCTGTAGGTAAACCTTAGTTTATCCCCATATATGTTCAGCGATTTTCAGTGGTTCCGCAAATAGATGCAGCGGTCAGCCTTTCTACTTTTTAAGCATTTCTAAAAGTATTTTTGTTTCCTAAGTGAGAATTCAAAAACGTTAAAAAAACATTAATAAAATTTCAACATTTAATTCTCCAGTACACGGTTAAACCTACACTTGTTAATATATTTATTTAAACCTCATTCAATGGTGGTATCACGCTTCAATGGTACGAGTATGAGCAACGTAGGGACGACGAGATCGTTAGCGATGAAACAATAGTCAAGTAATTATATTGTTATATTTGTATGTAAACACTGCCTTTGTTATCATGAATATTATGTAAGACTGTCTTATGCGAGTCCTTCCTATTAATATTGTAAATGTTAAAGAAATTACTGAACGTATTTAGATGAAACTTTACACAAACATAGCTTATACATCTTCTTCACAAATCATTCATCAAATTCAAAATCATTGATAATATTAGTAAGATAATTATGGCATGGCACAGCATCTGGCTGTAAGCCCAACGGTTGTTATCGGTTTATATTTAGAGGTAACAAGATAAAGTGCAGTGTTTTGAAAACGGGGCGAAAAGAATGGAACAGAATATCTTAACTCTAGGTTCCCTATGCCTACGTTGCTCCTTGTTTATGAAGCATAACGAAGAAATTATGGCAAGTATATATTGAAAAGGAAAGATTTAAAGTTATTTCCTTTCTAGTGTACATTTACTAATTAGATTTTAATGCCATCATCATCACGCAGACTCCAAATTTCTTTGATAAATATTGTATTGCTTTTAAAACATTACATAATATCATTAATATGAAAAAGTTTTTCATTTTACATTTTTCAATCTTTTCGTTGCTTATTTAAAAAAAAAAACTAAACAAAATAACTAAAACTAGCAGAGCCGAAGTATTTTAACATTAGTGTCAACATACTTTATAGTGACATATAAATGACAACCAAATAACTTCCAAAAGTACCATAAAGTCAAGTAAGAGAAAACAAATGACAGTCCTCGAGCAGGAAACATCGACGCTGTCAAGGCACAGACATTACTATAGCACAGGATAGCAAAAAGAAGTAAATTACAATGTCAAACAAACACATAATTTTATCTAAAGACGCAATCATTTCAACGGGATCACGGCGTAATAGCGCCGAGTTACGCACATATTGTGGGACACACGGATGCATAGTTTGTCGTATATATTGCTATTACTTAAGGTCTTTAAATTAGTTTGATGTTATTTATATAGATGGCGATGACGCATCGGCCTAGTGTCTGGTTGTAAACGGTTTGATTTCTACTCAGATAAAACAATTATTTTCAATTCTACACTCAGGTAAGAAGACAAAACGCGGAACTGAGTTCCACTACTCATCACCAATCACTTAAGTTTGGCAGTGATACCCTCTGCCACCTTTCTCTGCTTTATCTTATATTTTTTAATTTTCTCAATTCTCCAACTATCAAATCGAACCTACTACATCCTTGCATCCAACTTTGCTTATCCATTTAACTATTAATAAAGATTATTAAATATTATTAAATAATCTAATAAAAGCTCAACCACCTACCAGTACGTGAGTATCAGCAATCGTCACAACGTCTCCTCTCAATGTTAATGGCCGCTATTTGACGTCAGACATTGACAAATATATGTCTTTCACACTCGCAGTTGATTGGTTAACCCTCTAAGTACAGTGTCAGTATCTTGTTAAAAATCTGTTATAATATATAAATCAAAAGAAAATCACTGTATGAAATATATTGGAGACTGGTGAGTGTTTCTTCATATTCTTTTTCATTATACAAGTAGTAAGTATAGGGAATACGTATTTTGACGATATTCTGTTCTCATTTGAATGTGGATTTAAGACCTTATCTCACTGCTGCGAAGAGAAATTGACTAAAACATTTTTAATATAGCAAATAATTGTAATAATTTAATAATAATCGTTTTACGGAACGATAATTGTACTCACAACTAACGCATTTAAATTGAAACGCGTTTCTACTGCTCCTTTATACGAAAATCCAATGAAAATTTGTCATTTCCACGAAGAAGCTGTTCTGCTAAGCCACCATAACCTCGCGTAGTAATCATAATATGTTTAAAGAAAATCCTATATAAATGTAGATAGTAAATGTATCTTCAATAAATAATTTAAAACAAACATTATCTTGCACGGGAAACAAACCCGCAACATTCACGTTAAACTTCTAATTCGATCTATTGCTTCAAACAGTTTAACAGTGAAGTCAATTAAGTAGAAACTAGAAACGACAATTGCCTCCTTTGTAACTCGTTAGTTTAGAAGTTAAAATGTACGTGGGTTTTTCACCTGCAATTATCTAGTTAGATATTTATGAAGTATATCTTTGTTGGCAGAGTATTATGTATCATAGGAGAAAGTTGTGAAATATCATAAGTCTCGGTATACGGTACGCCACGATAAACGTGACGGCTGTGGGTTCTATTCCCACTCGAGGAAATGAAATATGTAATATTTATATTTCTTCATCGCTCTGTCAACGAGGCAAAGCGGGGCGTTAAGTTCCGTCATTTAACACGTAATGCCTCCAGAATTCGGCGGAAAGTGGGGAACGGCGCTTCTTAATACTATGTTCTCTCTGCCTAAAGGAGTGTCTTAACACTGAGGTCCCTTCTCCTACTCTGCTCTGTGGGATACAGCGTGAATAAAAAAAAACAAAATAATTTTAATATGAAGAAAGTTTTGTGGTAAGTCTTTCGTAAACTTACGTTTGACTATTTTACGCTATGTAATCTTAGAAATTAGTTGTTTTTATTTCTATTTTACAGTATCTGACTGCACACAATTTTTCTATTCATTTTTCTTCTTTTTCCATTCATTCATTCAACGCAACGCAAATTAAAGTGGAAATTGGAAAACGGAGTGTCCTGACCTAAAATATCATTTTTCTATTGCACTTATTCTATTACAAATATTATGGAATATAGAAAAATATAACATTTTCATTGAAGCGCTGCACTGAACTGAACGTAAATCAAATTACAGAGTTAATAAAGCGAGCGATTGCCCTTTAAACTTGCGTTTTGCTGCGTGCACAATGTGTGATAACTATGTCTCTTTATATATAAATATTTCTTTTATTTTCACGCATTATCCCTCATATAGCGGGACAGGTATAGATATCCAAGTGCTTAGATACTCTGTTCTACTCCTATCATCACTCACTCACATACCTGTGGGTGCGAAATTCAACTATGGGTTTTGTCATGACAGAGCGAAGATATGAAAAAAATATTTTCCCCCGTTTGGAAATCGAATCCATAACCATCCATCCATTTACAGCCAGTCGCTGTTCTACTGCGCCATAGCGGCCTCAAACAATACAAAAACGTTACAAAATTTAAACTTTTCCTTTTACCGTCACTAACTATAGATGAAATATTCGTCGCAAAAAATCTTTAAAAGCACGTAGAACGGGTATCATAACTTCGTTTGACCAAAAAAATCACCACACTTTGTGGGCAAGTTAAAATCTGTCAGTTCGAACCGCGTTACGCTGTTCTGGTTCCATTTTTTCCATTTATTATGACCGCCAATATTTTGCGGCCAAAATTGAGATTTAAAATTCTGTGTCAACTATGAAAAATGGATGATGTTAGTTTTCGTTTACTAAATAAACTTTTGAACGAATTGTTACGTTACATAGTTTCGTGAATCACTTTTTATCCGATTGTGCGGCGTAAAGGAGGATATTGTGTTTATCAGCCTTTACATGTGTATAATATGCACATAGCGTTCTTCAATTAATAAAATTGAAATTTTACTGGAAAAATTAAATGGCTCCTGAGTGTTGATACTGAAAAAATATTTTGCTTAAATTTTTAGCGTTCATGCGATCGAGTGTTTTATATTTCAAATTATTTTAAATAAAAAAAAAATCAGCTTCACGCTGTATCCCGCACGCAGCAGAATAGGCAGAGGGAACACAGTGTTAAGGCACTCCGTTCCCCACTTTCCGCCGAATTCTGGAAGCATTACGTGTTGAGTGACGGAACTTAACGCCGCTATTGCCAGACCAGAGCGAAGAAATGGAAATATAAATTTAAGTAACTATTTCGTTTTCTCTCAAGTAGGGATCGAACCCACAACCATCGCGTTACAGTCACACCCTTGTGCCTCTACGCCACGACGTCCTCCAAAATATTTTTCAAAACCTAACATATAATATAAAAATTATATTTTCTTGAAATATAAAATATTATATATTTTAAGAAAAACATAGCAAATTGTTTTGCACAAATATTACACGTTATGAGTGGACTATAATTGCATAACCGCGAACTGACGGACGCCTTATTAATCATTCTGAACCATATTTATTAAACACATTTATTATTTATTCTACAGTTAGTGTTTCATTTTCATACAATTTCAAGAGAGCGTAAAGTGGTATTTAATATTCATATGGTTTATATATTTTTTATTTTATGTTTTTTTTTTTAGGTTTACGCTTAGCGGGGTAGGCACGCTCTCTTCCCATTAAGGCACTTTGTTAATGACTTTTCGCCGAATTTTCGAGGTTTTGCGCGTTGAGTGGTGGACCTCAAACCCGCGCTTTCCTTACCGGAGCAATAAAATGAAAATATTAAATATTTCAAACCCTCGTGTAGTAATCTAATCCACAACCGTCGCGTTCACAGACCAATTGGGTCAATGAAAAAAAAAAACAAAAAAATAACATTACTCATTACTCAATCTATCACATAGATATAAAGTAGTACGAGAATGTCTAATTGCATATGCGATGTTTACAGGTTCTATTCCAAGGTTAGTCAAACATAGTGTTTGGGAACCTCCACTCTCTCTTTTACCTGGTTGAACTGGTTTTAGACACGCTGCATGTTGAGAACACTCTCTGAATATCATAGTATATTTACAAAACATTAAAATTTTCTTATTGAATTTCATTAAGTAAAACAATGTACGCTAAACAAATAAAGCCCGCACCAACATTTGCTCGCTCAAAAGGAATATTTAATATTTAATACCTTACTCCTTCCTAAACTACACTTGCACAATGAATCTGAGTACACCCTGAAGTAAACATGGAACTTAAATAGCCAAAACAAACAACAAACACTGTTGTTTTACTCGTATAGTGACTTTGTGATAAAAAATTACTATTTCTTGCTTTTAGAATTGGTATAATGGAATTATGAAATAACTATGTACATATAAAATGTAGTGTTATTTTATTGTGAAAGAATATAAGTCTTGAGATATAATGCAGCGTTAAGTTCCGCCGCGATACTCAATGTCTAAAAATTTTGTAGAATAAGGGAACTGAGTATCTTTACGTTAGATTATACGTTTCCTTTGTAATATGCAAATTCAAAAAAATCACAATTTTCTTACTTATTTAGAAAACGTATAAAAACTTTGAAAAACAGTAAATATACAGAAAAATATGGAAACTTACTACTGGGCCTGAGCTGGTGATTTCACATCACGTAATAGTTGAAAATCATCACCTTTTTTATACTGAAATATATCAATCACATTATAAAAGTCAAAATAGCATAGAAACAAAATGTTATTCTATCAAAAATTAAACGTAAACAATAGAATTCAGTATCTATTGGGGAAAATACTGGCGATTTTTTTGTAAAAAGTTTTCGTATTTTTAATTTAGTGGCTTATGTTGTCATTTTGGTATGTAACTGTGTCATAATTATTTCAAATATACAAAGAAAATATATTAAAAATTTTAAATCAATTAGCATCGGTATAAACAATCAAATTATTTTCAATAATAACTAAATACATACATTTACGTTTATTTCACATAAGGAATATTAAATCACATGTTAAACCACGCATTGATTGTAATGAGGCATAAATAATATATAGAAATAGTGAAATTTATTAATAACACAGTAGGAATTTGATGCGCACGAACCATTAAATGCTGGTCACTCACTGTGTTGCAGTTTAAATTGTTAATCAGTCAAAGTTTAAAAAAGAATAAGTGATAGTCCAAAGCCTATATTTTTTAAAATATTTGTATTTTTTCTGTTATTTGTTAATGTTTCCCACTTTCCGTAAAATTTTCCCAACTTTTTATGAGTGTCTGAGCCAGAATTATTATTCCTGCGAGTAGAAATCAAACTCACAACCGTTTACAGGCCAACCCTGCGTTTCTGTATCACAACAGCACATGTGCAAGGATTTTTAAAATTAGTTTACTGAAAACAGGCAGAAATTTGTTTAAAAAATAATTGGAAGTAAACGATATGTCAATAAATATACATACTCGTATGTAAATACTTTTATTTATCGTCCTTTTACAGTTTAATATGTAAATTCTTTTTACAAGCCTTTATTTAACTTCGATACGTTCAATATGTTCATTATGTGTAACACATTATTTAAAACATTGCAATCAAACATTGATATCAGATTGCGCTGAAACTACACATTTAGTTTCGATGTGTGATTACCTAAGTAACATGGGCGACTGACCAAAATTGCAACCAGTTTTTTTTATGAGCCCCCATTAAACAAGAAGAAAATAAAAAAAGAAGGAAATAAATAAAAAAAATGTTGTTTTTCAGTTAAATTATTTTTGACTAACAAAACACTTTAACTGTAACCAGTACATAGACATGTTTACGGGAGCGCGAGTGGGCTTTTGAAAATAACTAAGAA
>JAEBDU010000141.1:91489-122826 GCA_016802625.1 Heliconius numata
TACATACGCGGAACGCTGATTAGGCGCATACCGGTACCGTTCTCACACCATGAGGCAACATAACTACATTAATATTCCTGTTATAATGAAGGCTGCAACGAGCGGATGGGATAATGACTTTGGTTTACAACATTACGTCACTAGTTTGGTATAAACTGTAAATTGTAATAATATAAAGCAAACTGAAATATCTGTATAAACTATTACATTCTTTTGGGATTTCTGTGTGGGTAAGACTATTTGGTTATGGATGAAGAAATCATTGGGAGTAGAAAATACTGGTGAATTTTTTTGTGCCCCATGGGCTTGAGGTTGCGTGTTCAGTTCACATCGGGTTCACCAAGATGTCGTCGATGAACGCATAGCAAAAAGGTAGACCTCTCAGCACCTCATCTATGAATCGCTGAAAGGTCTGAGCAGCGTTTCGCAACCCGAACGTCATAAACGGAAATTCAAACAAACCGAACGGTGTTGCGATTGCCGTTTTGCATATATCCTCAGGATTAATCGGTATCTGATTGTACGCCTTCACTAGGTCAATTTTTGTAAATATGGAACTACCTGCTAGTTGATGAGTAAAATCCTGAATGTGCCTGACGGGATATTTGTCAGGTATCGTCCGTGAATTTAGAGCGCGGTAGTCTCCGCATGGTCTCCATCCATTATCCTTCTTCGGTACCAGGTGCAGAGGTGACGACCATGGACTCTCCGAACGCCGCGCGGTTCCATTCGCCATCATATCCTCAAATTCCTTCAAGGCAATTTTTTGTCGGTCTGGTGGTAAACGGCGAGGGTGACACGATACCGGAGGTCCAGAAGTTGTCCTAATATAATGCACCGTGTCATGCTTCACCACCCGATGAGTACCTGCTGGCGTAGTAATTTGTGGGTACTTACGTAACAAGTTATGGTACTTACTGTCTCCGCAGACTGCCTTTACCGAAATAAAAAAACAAAATAAAAAAAAAATGAATAATATTATTTATTAGAAATAGTTCCGCTATTTTTATTTAGGTTCAGTTAATTAAATTATATAGAACAGTTAAGAAAAATATAGTGAGCTATTGCGTTAATTATTAACTTGAAATGGAACGCTGAATGTTTTTAAAAATATAGTACAGCTGATCGTCAAGTGGACGAAGTTCCATGGAAAATGGTGGATTCGCTTCAATAATGGCGAATATTGCAAGTCCTTTAACATATATTACAAAAAGAGAATATGGATTTTTACATAATCTTAAAGAACAATTATTTAATAAGCGTCTCGACGCAGCGAAAAACTTGTATCGTCGCGATTTAGTTTGTCATTTTGGATGTGTTAATGCAATTGAGTTTTCTAGTAATGGCGAATTACTCGTATCAGGTGGGGATGATAAGAGAGTTATGTTATGGCAATTTGGAAAAGCTATACTTGATTATAACAAGCCTGAACCCATGAAAGCTATGCATCAGTCTAATATATTCTGCTTGGGCATTACATCTGATAGCAAAAAAATATATTCTGGGGGAAATGATGATATAGTAATAGTACATGATTTAGAAAGAAAGCATCCTCTGGAGGTGCTCCGCCATCAAGAGGCTGTATGCAGCTTGAGTATTGATCCATTTAATGAATGTGTTTTGACCACAGCTGGTAATGATGGCAGATTATTGGTATTTGATACTCGACGGTCCGATCATGAATCTCTTGTTATATCTCGCAGTCGTAAAGCATTCCATGGTGTGATGTTTCATCCACAGCAATTGGGTGTTCTTGTCTCGGCTAATGCCAGAGACGGTGTAGCACTATGGGATTTACGCTCAACTAAAAATCCCGTAATCCGGTACGTCGGCAACAACGGATCATGTCAAAACAGCATGAGCGTGAGATTCAATAGGACCGGTACGCATATACTCGCCCTCCGCCGTCGCTTGGCCCCAGTTCTCTACTCGCTCCACTCTCCAGAACCAGTGGCCGAGTTTTACCATCAGGACTATTATAATTCATGCACTATGAAAAGTTGCTGTTTTGCAGGAGAGAATGATCAATTTGTATTGTCTGGTTCGGATGATTTTAATCTGTATATGTGGAAAGTGCCTGATACTGGTGGTGGGTTTGATACAGTGGTGGAGCCGCCTCATATAGTGCTCTACGGTCACAGGTCGATAGTAAATCAAGTGCGGTACAGGTACTGCCTCACGGTCGTTGATAGATATACGCGATGGCCTGAGGCGTATCCACTTGCTGACATCACTGCCGAGACCTGTGCCCGCGCTTTCGTCGCTGGCTGGGTCTCTCGGTTCGGGTGCCCCCAGAAGATAACGACAGATAGGGGCCGCCAGTTCGAGTGCGAGCTCTTTCGCACCCTGGCAGCGGTGCTGGGTGTGCAGCACCGCCCCACTACAGCCTACCATCCTGCCTGCAATGGCATGGTGGAACGTCTCCATCGTCAAATGAAGGCGGCCATAATGTGCCACTCCACTTCATCCTGGACAGAGGTTCTACCCCTGGTGCTGCTGGGCATCCGCAGCGCCTGGAAAGACGACGTAAAGGCGTCGGCGGCAGAGCTCGTCTACGGAGAACCCCTTCGCCTTCCTGGTGAATTTTTCGTCCCCACTTCCGAAGCCGACCACGATGCTACGGATTTCGCAGCACGTCTACGGGTTCATATAGCTAGACTTACTCCAAAACCTGCTAGCAGTCACGAAACGAGGACCTTTTATATTCCGAAGGACCTGGCAACAGCAAAGTACGTTTTCCTTCGTCAAGATGCTGTTAGACGGTCGCTCGAGCCTCCATATACAGGCCCCTACAAGGTGTTGGAACGCTCGGCGAAGACAATCTGGCTGGCTTTGCGAGACAGAGACGTCACAGTGTCCATCGATCGGGTCAAACCTGCCTACATAGCCGCAGACAGCTCTGTAGAGGAATCAAAGAAGTTCTGTATTACCTCCCATAGACGAGACGGCATCAGAGCAAGCCCAGAATCATCACCACCTGATAACAACAGGGAGAAGAAGTTCCGGTTCGCGTTCCGGTAGAGTAGTTCGTTTCCCGGACTACTATCGACCTTAGCGAGCTTCGGTCTCAGGGGGGGTGTAGTGTGGCGATCGTTCTCCACACGCTTTATTTAATTTTCATAATAATTTTATTTATTTAATAATTTTGTATATGCGGGCGAAATCCGGGTGCGCGCGCCTAGCGAGCAATACGGCTCCCGCTTGACCGTTCAAGCGACAGCTGATCTTTTGTTCTCGCGGAACCGGTTACCGCCCCGATCGGCGGCCGCGCCGCCGTCGGGTGCTCGCTCGCCGGGCTGCTAATTTGGTGTGCTTTCCTCACGACTCGGGGCAACTGCACGCCTGATTTTGTTCCGCGCTATAGTATTTACGTATTTCCTATACATTCCTCAGGCTATTCTTGATTAATTCTTTCTTTTAGAAGAAGCTTCAATTCAATTCGGGAAATCGACGCTATGAAGAGACAAAGCTATCAAGGGAGACTATGGAACAGAAGAGGAAACTTATACTTCTCAAAATTATCCGCAGCGCGGATGATCCACGAGCCAGACTTTAACGCTGACCTGTCCTCCTGACCTATCTAATGAGCTTCCTGGCATAGACCTAAGGCCTACACGTGTTACAGTGGATACCATATTAGGCAAGCGTAGTCTACGACGCTCTGCAGCACGATGGATAGACTATTTAAAGAAAGTGGCTGGCAGTGTATGGACGCCAGCTGTCCAAGACAAGACCAGAATAATTGGCGGTTTATGACGGTGGACATTCAGCAGTGATAAATAAACGACAAACATAAAAGATTTTTTCAATTCAGACCAGCAGTTTCAGTGTAGCTTTATAATATTAAGAATATATAAAAATTACAGTTTGTATTGAAATTCATATTCACAAAGAAAAAATCTTAGGTCCTACATAGCAAACTAAAATAGAGACTGTCAAAAGGTTTAGTAACAAGAGTAGTAATTACCTCCCTTGCAGATAAACTAAGTGGTACTAACAATTTGCGCACTGACATACTAACACCTCGTATTAGACCTGCCTGTGCTCATTTGAGAATTAGCTAGCTTTAAGTTGATTAGGTGAATTTAGATTTAGATCAACGGATCAACAATGAAAGTCTTTTATTAATGTTTTATCCTCATCAGGGTAGCCAGCGAGAGAGTTTAGGTAAACGCTAAAGCAATCAAATTAGTAATGAAGAACTATAAACTACTAAAGAAATGATAGAAAGATATAGAATTTTTTTTTTATATTTTTCATCGAAAAATAAAATATCGCCTTTTCCCGCATAGCAGAGTAGAGAGAAGTTAATTTTAAGCCACTCTGTTCCTCTTTGTTTTTTGTCATGTGAAAAAAATTAAAACTATCTCAAATGAAATAAATAATTATCTTTAATACAAATTAATTTGTTGTAGAAATGATTAGAGAGGGATGGCGTGTCGAAGCTTTTCCTCTGTTGAAGACAGGCCAAGATTGATAAGGGTATTGTTCCCTTTATAGTTCTAATTATAAGAACAGTGACGAACACATCACTTCTAAATTAAAGACGACTGCGCTAAAATCATTATTTAACAGTGGTTTAAGGTAAATTTATCTTAATACTAATACGTGGAAAGTGGAGAACGGAAGTGTTTTCTTGGGAACGAAGTGTCTTAATATTTGATTGCCTGCCTACCTCTTGTATGTGCGTAGTATAATCAAACCACAATAAATGACAATAAGCAACTAATCATTATTTATTGCTACAAAAAATAACTTTCATCACCTAAATAAAAAAGTACGATTATACTTAATATTAATAATATTTTTTATCATCTTGGGAAATCTCAATTCAATAGGCATGCCATTTTTCAATGCTCCCACAGCTCGTTCTGTCCTTTTCATCAGGTTTTACAAGCCATGAATCCGATACCGCTATCTCATTGGCAAATTTAGCGTAAACCGTCTATGAGGCCGCGGTGACTTCGCGTAATGTAGTTATATTTGAACTACAAAAGTACTCTTTTATTTTGAAATATATATCCCGTTTTTTTGGAGCAGAGAGATCCTAGTGACAGATTATTCCGCCCTCGATAAATAGCCGCATTGATCAAGTGATAGAAAAATACAAATTCATACGTTTTGTACAGGATAGTATATAAGCAGAGTAGGCAGAGAGTTAACACGCTGCGCTCTCCGCTTTACTCCTGTGTCGAGTGGTGGTAAGAGAAAGTTCGTAGAAAAAGTTATATATGATGGTTGTGAGTTTGATTTCAACAAGGAAACGTATTATTTTCATTTCATTTCAACGCAGTGTCTTGACACTTACTTTACTTTTCTCACTCTGCTGTATAAAGGAAAAAGCGTAAAGCACATACATGTAAAAAAAATATAATTGTATTTTTTTAACATTGACTATCGAATACGAAGACCAAAACCGGACTCCCCATCTTTTCCTAACGACATCGCCTAATGGCTGAATAACGACAAATAATCCGCACCGATCAATGTTTTATCTCTCACTCTCATCTCATAAATTATTCATTTTACACAACAAAATAATGAATTAACAGACTCTTTGAAAGCAGATGTTTAAAGTGAATGACTTAATTGAAAATTGAAAAATTTCTATATTCCATATAATATAATTGGATGGCAAATCTAAATCTTGTAACTGTTTGTATTATATTTAACCTGTACCCTGCATTTATATGCGAGAATAGGGAGAAGGAGGTTCCCACTTTTGTCTTATTACCAGAGCAAAAAAACTGTTGGGAAGCTTCGGGAATCTGTTTGGAAACTGGGAATGGAAGCCATAATCTTTGCATTACTATTAGACGGCGTTTTACTTCGCCACAAAGTCTTCAAGCTTCTCCACTAGTAAAATATCCTGTAAAAACATCGTTGAGACAGCGAAGAAGTCTGAACACATCCAAGTTTACAAGAGCTTAACTATTATTTGCATTTAATTTCGCGTACGACGATGAACTAACTTGCAAAGAGATTGTTACGAGGAAAAGTTAAAAGAGATCAAATATCTTACGAGTTTAATTATATAGTTGTTATTGCAAAGTTGCAATATGCTTGATTGACATTTGTTAATCGTAGATTTGATTTGTACCTAAGCGTGAAAACGTCATAATTCTTTAGCTTCACGTTTCTAATTATTTTAATTTAATTAACTTTAATGATACCGTCCAAAAACTTGAATTCCCCTAGTCGAGCTGAAGATATCAGGATACGCCGCTAACAATAGTACTCTGGTTATCCTCTACTTTAAACGAACTTAAATCAGCATGGATTAATCTGGTACGCCGGTCCAGAAAGTCCAGTCATGTCACTGGCTTTTCGCTTGGTTTTAGTCACATATACGACACGCAGATCTCTGTCACCATATCTAATATAATCTGTCTTCTGTTACATCTCTCCGCTTACCTTCCATGCAGCTTTTTGTATCTCCGTCCTCTACTTTCCGCCTTTGCGGACATAGCGTGTTGGGTGGCAATTCCCAACGCCATATTATAAACGATGTAATTTTCAAGTTATTTTTGGGTGCCAAAATTTAACATCGAGCTTTTTGATGGAAACAAAAAATCATTTCCCCAAATAGAAATCGAATCCACAACGGTCGCGTTTACATTGAAATTCTGTGCTGTAATAACCATACAACAATAAAGTCAACATTACCAATTCAACATAGAACACAACATTACCGCTCTATCTTCAGCTATTAAAGCGGCTATAAATAATGAAATCACTATTATATACACTACTCTTATCACAAAATCCTGCATAGCCTGAGGTAAGGGGTAAAATGACGTAAATTACATTTATTTGACAATGAAAATGTACCCCCGTTGCGGAATATCCACGTGGTGTAAGCTACACAAATATAACATTTATTGCTGTTGTAATAAGGCGCATATTTCCATATTGTTAGATTCAATGGTTGTAAACTCTTCAATCTGCGTGACATCTTTTTGTATGTCGTAAACTCAGTGTATAATGTTTTACGTTTATAAACTGTCGAATGTGTTTTTTTTTACAAGCTTTTTGCATATGGTGCTGGTTTTGAGGAAAACTCGCTGCTGTTTTTAGTAGAAAATATTGATTCTTGTAGTTTGTCGTATATTCTATTATTGGATAAATAATAAATATTCTATGTAACTCAATTTAAAACATTGGGGAAGAATAAAATATGATTTGACCATAAGAAAAAGAAAAGTGTTTTTTTTTTGTTTCACGCTGTATAGTGCAGGGTAGGCAGAGGTCGTACGGAGGCACTCCGGTCCGTTTCTTGAAGGCATTGCGAGTGTTGAGTGGCGTTACTCAACACTGATGTACCTCGACATCAGAGCGAAGAAATGAAATGAAAAAATTCTTCGAGTGTGGATCGAACCCAGAACCAGTGACATACTTCCTGCCAGGCCTGAGAAGCTATCAGGCATAATGTATATAATTAGAAACTTCACATTTAAATGATAATAGCGTCTTATCGTATAACGTGTAGAATAAACCAATTCAGTGTTAGATATGTGTATGAACATCCACGCTAAGTCCATATGCTTCATGAACGGATATGGCGTAAATCTTCGTTCAGGGCCATGAAAACGGTTATTTTTTAATTTTAATAAGTTAAAATATACCTATTATTAATATGATTTATTTATTACTGTAACAATTAATCTATGATTTTATTTTATTTTCGTAGTTTTATGAAATCAGCATTAAATTAGTTTTAAAAACAAAAACAACCACATATTAATATAACAATAATAACTTCACCATCTGCTTCTACATACTTTTATAGGCAAAATTAGCTTCACGCTGCATCCCGCACACAGAAGGCCAGGCAGAGGAAACCTAGTGCTAAGACACTCCGACCCCCATTTCCACTCAATTCTGGAGAAATTGTGTATTGAGTAGCGGAACTCACGCCGCGCTTTGCCTCGAGAACAGAGCGAAGAAATACATTAAGAAAAACATAAATTTAAAGGAAAATTTCGTTTTCTCAACTGAGAATCGAACCCACAACCGTTACGTTGCACCACGACTGGCCTCAATCAACTATTACATTCACACCGCTATTCCTATAGCTCAATGATCTCAACCGTACAATATATAGCACAGCATCCCGCTCGTACGTCGCGTGCCGCGGCAACTTAATCGACTATTAACCATAACCATTCAGCAAATCTAGAGCTCATCTATCTTGTTATTGACGTGGAGTATAGGAATGATATAGTGTCTTTGAATATATTGAATTTTTTTTCTTTTAAATTTGGGGGGGGTGTTTGAGTAACGGGTTTTTGATAGGTTAGACTCGTTTTATCTAACTATGTTTAAAATATTTGTCTTTGAATTCGTTTTGACTCAATTTTTTACACTTCTCCTATATATTTGTCCGATATAAATACAATTTGGTCGATTATACACAAATATTATTATAACATTTAATATATAATATGGCTATGAATGAATTTTGGGAAATTCACGCACCACCTTGACTATCAATTGTATGTTAAGCAATTATATTTGGATAATGAAAAAATAATAATTAAAAAAATTTTTTTTTTCAACACAAACAACACATTAATAAGACAAATAAAATGAGCACTCGATATGTTTCAGGCATTCCACCAGCCATCTTCCAGTTTCCAATTGCGATCGAATGGTACTAAAGTATTGTATTGTCATTTAATCTTCATATAATTGCCACTCGACTGCTCGACCTAATAAAACCATTTTAATAAATTGTAACAAGCATTTTAAGAATTTTGACGTAATTTAATAAGATTGTATGACTCAGGTATCAGAACCTTAAGATGGTTTCAATATCTACACATTAGAATCTTATACTTAGTGATTATTATAGAAAGCGGAGAAATATATCACAATATTCTCTGTCAATGACAAAAATGTTTTTTTTTAGTAAATTTTCTACAGATACAAAGGTTTTTATAACTACTATTATATGGTAACAACGGCTTTAACTAGTTCCAAGGCTACCTCATTGTTACGTACGCTAAAGAAAAAGCGCGTTGGTCTTTATGTTGATGGTTTTAAGGTTAGTGTTACACTAAATACACTATAAAATGCATACGAGTGTAATAAAATGTATGAAAAGCCTGAGAAAACACAGTAGTAAGTATATAAATCATACTTTTGATGCTTGAAATATGTGAAAATGGCAAAATGGTTTTTTTTAGTAAAATTTTCTATAGATATTATATAACATGTTTTCCAATATTAAAAAAAAGAGATAATTAAATGACTTAAACCACTTTTATTTTCTGAAAAAAAAAATTCAGATAGTATATTTAGATTGACTTTTCAGCACCGGACTTTCCACAACACTAGCATCAACGCGTTACAACTTGCAGTGGCCAATATGGAAGTTGCTTAATCGTTTACGGAACCAGATTTAGGGAGCCAAGGAGTTGGCCGATGCAAAGAGCATCTCGTGAGATGGGGGTACGAACTGAGGGATAAGTCATCCTGTGAATGTGGCGTCAATCCACAAACGATGGCACACTTACTCTCCTGCCCGAAATGTCCATTCACCTGCTCACATGACGATCTGCTGGAGGCAACAGATGCCGCAGTCGATGTGGCTAAATACTGGCAAAATATGATATGAATTTTCCAATCATTAACACGAAGAAGAAGAAGCGTCAAATGAGCCACAATGGAAATTAACAAAAAAAATATTTTTTTGACACGATAATTTGTTTACTTTGACGAGAAAAAGTTTGTAAATTTTGACATAATAATTTCGCATATATGTAAATTAACAATATATGTATAGGTACCTATAAGCATTCAGTGTCACGACGCCTTAATAAAGTCTCGGCGGTAGCGACCTAAATTTCTAGTTATTAATGAGACAAGTTTTAATTGTGCCGGCATACTACGGTTTTGTTGCGTGGTTTATTAGCACTTTGGATTATTTAAGTTGACGGAACTTGCTGTTGATACAATATTTATGGAGACTCTTATGGTGTATGAAATTTGTTTTAGAAATTCAATATTCCGTGGCAAAGTGGCATAATGTCATGGTAAATTGAATGGGCGTGGGTTCGATTCTCACTTGAGGAAAATTTATTATTTCTTTTCAGTACATCCACTGTCTGGACGTAACGTCTCAAAGATTTCCTATTTTGAACATTTATTATTATTTTATTTATTTATTTTTAGTTTTACTAAATCTTAACGTAGTGTTTTTATGCTAGGTTTTCTCTGTAATAAACATGATTATTTTTAAACGCTAACGCCAATCGCAAAGACGCTTTAACCGATCTAAACATAATTATCAATGCTGTATTTTGGTCGACTTTCCTTAATATTTAGTATTTGTTTTATGTCAATAAATAAAGTTAAAATTAAAATTCAATGTTACATCCCACGCAAACGAAGTCATAAGCATCACTAGTTTTTTTTTAATCAAAAATGTATATACAATATCACAATTAAAATATTAAATGAACGCAATTTTCAGTCACGGACATTCTACGACCACAAATTACTGTAAATTGTTCGAATCGTTCATTCAAAAATGTAAACAACGAAAAATACATGGTGAAATTTCCGCAAAGTAGTTTTATTTAAAAATTTTACATAAATAAAAAATTTGGGATTACGTAGGTATATAAAAATCTATAATAGATCTACAAAAGCCCTATCTATTGGTTTGAATTTTGAATTTCATCATGGATTTCCATTTTGTGGCAATCACAATGTATAAACTGGACAACCAAAACATGACTAATCTTAGCTTCACGCTGTATCTCTAGAGACTGGAGCGCCAAACGCTACGGTCTCTACATATTATATACCTCTTTCGCCTCGGCCACTATCATCAACCTCTTCATACAAGCCCTCCAGGGTCCCCCTCATGCTTTTTACGCGACGTTCTTCCAGCATCTTTTATACTGTATTTTCAAAGGTCAACCAAAGTATCCAGGAGGAGAGCTCTTACCTGAACGACGAGAATAACAAATTAACATTTAAATAAATTAACATTTATTAATTTACCTCGTTACCAGAGCGTGGGTAAAATATTAAATAAGTATTTTATTGTCTCAGTTGGGAATCGAACCAAACTCTTGTGCCCCTACGCCGCGGCTGGCTACAATTATAAATTAATTTTCCCAATTACATAGTTGGCACTATTTATGACATTATTATATGCAGTAAAAGATGAAAAAAATAATAAAAGAATCGTATCTAAAACTAATGACATATAAACACTTTAGCTAAACTATTATAGCGCAAAGTAGATTCATTTAAACGAATAGAACGTAAGGCAATCAAATTAAAAACCAAAAGGAACACAACCGATAAATAAAGCCTGACATTCAGCTCCCATAAAAAGTAATCGAAATAAAGTAAGTGCGAGTCTGATTAAGAAGATTAGGGTTACGTAGGACTAGTATATATTTTAAAAAAGAAATAGTCACTTTAATATTACTTAGTATACTCGTATAATATATTATTTAGTGGTAAAATATATATGACTATACAATTAAAAAGAAATATATTTTTTTCCCCATTTTTTTTACTAATTTGCGTGATATTGAGTGTTAGGTGGTGAAAATCTACAACGCGCTTTCCATCTTCACCAAATTGAGGAAATGAAAATATTAATTTTTAATCTCCCTTGTAGGAATCGAATCTACAACCGTCGCGTATACAGTTACACGCTTGTACCTTTGCTCCACGATAACCTCCACAAAATAGTACTCGTATATACATACGGAACCAAAAATAATAAACCCATTTCTTACTTACCACCTTTCCGAATATTACGTGAAGCAAAAAAAAAGAGTAAATAAATAACGGGTGACAAGTAAACATAATTTCATATAAACTCACTCATTTCGCCGGGATTACAAATAACATTGAGTTACACGAATAATGGTCCGCCGTGGATTGTTGATACGAAAATGTTTGTTCGCATCTCTTATTATGATTAAATGAAATATTTTTTTTTGTTGTTATTGTTGTGTATTTGTATATATTTTCTTTTTATATAAATAGAAATACAAACGTAAACGTGACAGATTGTGGGTTCGATTCCCACTAGAGGAAATTAATTATTTAATATTTTGATTTTCTTCGCTCTGGTGTCGAGGCTGTCGAGTTGAGCCTCCAGAATCCAGTGGAAAGTTGGGAACAAAGTTAACACTTGGTTCCCTCCGCCTACCCTGATGTGTGCGGGATACAGCGGGAAGCTGTTTTATTTTTTCATATTAAGTGAACTTAAGTTTTTTAACAATTCTATTTTCTACAAACTATTTGTCGTACAAAAAATTAAAGGCAATCGTAATTGCTTAAAGCATTCATGGTTTTTTATTAGCTTTTTAAAAAAACATTTACTTTAGAATTGACTAGACGGAAATAGAAGGCAATTAGACCGGAAATAAGAGTTGCAGGGAGGATATTGAGGATATTTTGCCAGTGTTTTTTTTATTTATGGTTATCTATATGCCTTTTTGCATATGTATGATTAGTTTTTGTTAAGAAATTGCCATATTATTATTTTGTGTGATACAAAGTGGTTGGAAAATTTCATTTAAATAATAGTGAAATCCAAACGTAATTATTTCTATAAAAATACAATTAGGTAAATTAGTCTAATGACGATTGAAAAAAAGAAAATGCGAAAAAAAAAACAAATTCTCTTAGAAAAAAATCTTTATGAATTAAAAAGACAGCTTGAAAGCTGGATATATTTCTAAATCTTTTATACCTTTTCATTTTATCGTTTTGACGCGATTTTGTGACAGTAAAGTACGTTCGTCGATACCTTTAGTCAATATGTACATTTTTTAGTTTTATGCAGGTTAGTGGGAACCTAGGGAATCTAGAACGTTGCGCCATTGAGTTAAATAACTCCATGACGCACTCTGCCTTATTACCAGAGCGTGAAAGTAAAAATAATTTATAGCCCTAAATGAGAACCGAACCCACAACTGTCAAATTTGCAGTTACTGTGCACCACTGCACCAAAACAGCCTCATTAATATTCCCAACACGTTTAAAATAAAAAAAACCCATCACATACAAATCTTTTACATATTTTACTTAAGTAAGATATCTATTACGAAAACGTAGTTTAGCAAAACATGTTGCCATCAGACCGTGAAATCGAATCAAGCTCTGTCTACTCGAGATCATTACGCTATGTCATGTATTATGAAGAAATGATATTTTTTTGTCATAAGAGAAAAATTATGTCGAGAAAACGCTAGGATAGGCAATTTGGTTGGGTAGTGTATGATTTTTAGGGTTCCGTATCTTAAAAGGTAAAAACGGAACCCTAATAGGGTAATTTTGTCTATCCGTCTGTCATCCATTATCCTGCCATTTATCTAGAAATTGCGAGAACACATCAAGTTTAATTCTATATCAAAATTCAGGTCTATGATTACTTACCATCTCGCACTTAGAATATGTCACATGTCATACATCCCTTTTAATGACTTCCATTTCGCCACGCATGTGAAGCCACAGGTAAAAACTAGTCATTAAAAACCTCTAAACCTAGACGGTACTACAATTAAAAAAAAGTACATACTTCAAACTACTTTTAATAAATTACTGTAAACAAATATTAATATAGTCGACCTCAATTGTTTACTCCTGTATAGTTTGAAAAAAAATTAAAATTGTTGAACAAGTAATTTTTCAAAACACCGTTTACATAATGAAGTGCTGTGAAGTGCAGTGAAGTGCTGTGAAGCTATTCAGTGGAGTGCACTGACACTCCACCAGTGTAGTATTTACGTAAGTGTCAGCCGCCTCGTTCCAGGCGGAGAGTGCAGTCCTCGTGAATGCCGCGCCAGTCTCAAAACAAGTACTAAATTTTGTTATCGTTGTAAATGTGAAATTGAATGAAGGAATTTAAATTTGAAAAGGAAATGTGTTGTTTGTTTTGTTTAGATCTTAGTGAGGAAATTGAAATGCTAGTTGTGTTAAAGCTTGTATATGCAAGACGAAATTCCTAAGTAGTGAAATTAGCAAATATTGTTATAGAACAGCTTCATGCCTTTTCTCATACAGCAGAGTAGACAAAAGAAATCTAGTGATAAGACACTCCGTTCCCCACTTTTCCGTAATCTCTGAGATAGCATGTTAACTCAACGCCACACTTTGCCTTAGACTAAAAATAATTTAAGAAATGTTCTCTCATCGAAATTAAATATTGAGTGTAAGTAGGTAATAGTAATTTCAACTTTATCCTAAACAAGCTTTTTGGGAACACCGTGCTTTGTCTATAAGAGTTGGGAAAAGTTGGGAAATTTATCCCCGGAATTCGGATTGAACCTACAACCATCTCATAAACAATCAGACGTTGTATCAATGCGTCACAATGACCTTTATATATTATGTTTTTTTTTTGCTTTACGTTTGTATAAAATCTAAATATTTCACTGATTACTACAAGTCAACTAAAGTAAAAGTGTAAAGTAGAAGATTTTTTGAAAGTGTTAAGGAAAATGTGATCAAATTCCGTCGCTATCAAGAAAAGGAAGGCAACGGTAAACTAAATTAATAAAATAAATATAAAACATTAAAAGAACATCTGTTTAAATTACACGAAGAAAGATCAAAGAAAGTAAGCTTTCCAGTTCTAAACGACAGCCATCAAAGGGCGGCCGTATTAATTTTTCCATACGGCTAACTTCTAAACGTTTGGTTAATTTAATTCAGTTTATTTTTATGTAAGTAATTATTTCTGTAAATTATATTAGCAGTGTTTTATGATTTTTAGGGTTCCGTACGTCAAAAGGTAAAAATGGTAAAACGGGTAAAATACCCTATAGAATTACTTTGTTATTCGTCTGTAAGTCTGTCAAGATCGTTTTATCTCGGAGTAAAGACTAACTGCTAAGTCATTGTAATCAGAAGATACCAGAATTTATGCATCGTTTTGCTACATTTATATATAAAAATCGCTATTTAATTAAAAACTTACAGGGTACTTGCCGTGGACCTGCAGTTATGAAATTTGCCAAGAAACTTGTCTTGTTTTCGACACCATCAAGAGAATCAAAATGAATAAATATAATTCTAGGTCAACCGGAAGTATCCTATAAATTTTGATTCATATAACCATGGCCTTGAAGACCATTAAGTTGCTATCTTCTCCATATATCCACCATATCCACATATAAGAAGCTTAATAAGTATATCTGAACTATTATATCTCAACATCTATCGATCCGACGGTGTTGAAATGTAAACAACGCCGCCATTTGCATAACTCGTTAGGGCTGCGTGCGCGTAATTTAATTTTATTTGTTTATATTTAATACATAATTAATGTTACTATACACCCTGTATACTACACGTACATACTTGCTCTAGTATCATAAATAATTCACGAGCTCACCTCCTTTAAGTACCAAGCTAATTGAAAAGCTTTATAATATCATATGTGATTGTATGGCTAGCTGGGTATTGTTATATTAATAATATTATTAATAGTATTCTCGAAAATATTTTCATATTGACTGTATTGTGGTGTATTGTTTGATAATATTGCATACTTATAATAAAAGATAGAGTCCGTCTTGCCGCAATGGAACAGTGCCTGACTTTAATCCCGATGGATGTGGGTTTGATCCCCACTCGAATATATATATTTAATTTATAAGCAAACCACTTCCAGCTTTGCCAGCTTAATCTGATTTTTATATTATAGCCAAATTATTAAAATTCTCTATATGAAGATTATAGCCTATGTTTTATTCTGGTGTATAAGCCATATTACTATAAAGTTTCATCTAAATGTGTTCAGTATTTTAAGTGAAAGTGAAACAAATGTCTAGTTCATAATATTAGTAGGATTTTTATTTCTCCGCTCTCGTAAAAGCGTGCTATGCTTTGCTTAGCGGGAAAAATAGTGAAGCTACTAGAAAATATTATATAGCAATATTTTAAAAGTGGTTATAATAAAACAAATATATAAATTATCACATAAAATCCATCACATTTTACTTATAATATTAAGTAAACTTTTTTCTTTAATTAACACAAGAGAAACTCCAATAAGATAGAAACAGACAGACATACAGAAATAAAAATATATATTTATTTTTCTTTAAATATATACATACCTATTAAATAAAAATATCTATTGTTCGAAAGATTTTTTTAAGTAACATTAATTTATTATTTGCTATAATCTATTGAATATAGACAGCCCTCCATATATGCATAGATGTATATTTTAATATAGATGCTTGGTCTCTAAATCCTTTCCGCTACGGATTAAGGATGGATCCTCATTGCAGGCTAATCTGTTAAATTGTTATTACAATATATTAAAATATATATATATAGATTAGAACTAAAAAAACAGATTTACAAAAATTATTTCTAATTGAGTGCTATTAATTTCCCTAGATATATCTTTTTATTTTTTTTTATAAATTAAAATCCAATTAAATCAGCTTCCCGCGCACAGCAAGTTAGATAGAGGGAACCTGGTGTTAAGACACCCTGTTCCGCCGCAAGGTTCCACCGAATTCTACGTTCGCTTTGATTTGACACCAGAGCGAAAAAATTTAATAAAATTAAATAAATATTTAATTTCCTCGAATAGGAATCGAACCCACAACCAATCGCCAATCCAGTCACAGTTTTGTCCATAACTAATGCTTAACTAGCACGTTCTAAGCGTCGTGTTCAAATAACAGAACAAAACATACAAGTATTGAATACACGATGTACGGATGTACGTCTCGTGTCAGATAACGTAACACATAATACGTCAGTTGAAAAATGGAAAAATAACTAGTTTTCCATTTTTTTTTTAATTCCAAATCCTATCTGACTGTAAAGACACTCTGTTCCCATTAAGACACTTCCTCTACTCACTTTCCGCTACATTCTGGAGGCATCGTGTCTTGAGTGGTGGGACTCAATGGAAAACTGAAGAGCTTGGTAATCTATTTCATAGTTTATTTATCGAGCAAGAGTTCTCACTTTAGAGCTCTTAGTTATTGTCATTTAAACACGCGGGCGAAGACGCAAATTGAGACTAGTATTACAAAATCTATATAATCAATAGGGATTATTTCATAATAATAATCCAAACAGTTAAATTAGAACAAATAACACACACACTATCAATTTCACTCACTCCATAGTTTTACATAAACCAAAACTAAATGTGGTTAAAAGGAAACTTGGAACGTATAATTAGTATAATTATAATAAAGCTACAATTTCATAGTGAATGGTCATTGCTGGTTTAAATTTGCGGGCGGTGGTCAGCTACCGCGTCATTTGTACCTACGCTACGGCGTATTTGCGCATGGTGGTTGATTGTGGTCTGCTAATATGCAGGTCAAGCCACCTACTCCATTTACAATTATGCTGTTTGTTCGAAGGTACTGACTTGTAAGTAATCATTAATTTTACATGGAATTTTGGGGTTTTGTTATTATTTTCCTTTTTTTTTATTGATACATTTATTTTTTAATTCAGTTAGGAAGTATGGGAGTTATTACTTTAATTGTAGATTATAATTAAAAACTAATACTATAACGACCGCCATGGCTTATCTAAAAAAAATTTAAAAAATAAGATAAAATCCTTAAGTCTTAAAGGAACTAAATATATGACAGCTACAAAAGATGGAAATACGATAAAAAAATAAATAATGATTTTCCCATTATTTTAGGTATTTTGCAGTTGGATAGAATTTCGCAGACCACACCTGAATCAAAAACAGACCCATAACCTGTAAGACGGTATTTTTAAACTGATTAACTTAGAAATTGATCTGATGATGATTAAAATTTACTAAAAGTTAAATTAAGGTTATTCATACCTGCGATTATAAAAAAAACCCTCTCAAAGAAATTTGGATTCTGTAGTATTTAGCATTATAATTATAATTGTTTTTTAGTTCTCAGAGTAATAATAAGAATGTTTGCAGTTGGTTGAGTTATAAAATTTGTTATTATCGGGCTTCGCTATGAGCTATGTGATATTAAAGTTCGACCAACTTTTACATTGAAAGTGAAGATGTAAAAGTTTATTAATTAATATCAAAAAGAAGTTCCTTGAAGCTGTTTAAAAAAACTAATATTTTCTTACGAAACACCTTAATTACTATCTGTATAGTTCTGAATTCAATACAATAACAGAATTCAATTGTTTCTTTATTGTTTTATATTTTTACGCTGTAAACACTTAGCAGGGTAAACAGACGGAACCTGAAACTCACTTAGCCACTTCCCTTCCCTACATTCCTCCGAATTCGATGAGTTATATATTGAACAGCGGAACTCAACCCCGCGTTTTGCCTCACCACAAGAGCGACGATGAATATATTAAATATTTCATTCCTCCAAATGGGAATCGAAATCACAACAGTCGCGTATACAGTCGCACCCTTATGCCCCTATGCCACGATGGTCTCAATTTCTTTTAGTACACCGATCTATAATATAAGTTTACACCACAAGTTACATTTAAATTTTTAAATTATCATTATTCGTAACACTAGGTTCCTTCTGCCTACCCTGCTATGTGCGGGATACAACGTGAAACTGATCCAAACTCTATGCATATTAGATTAGATATAGGTATAGCCCATACAACTAAAACTAAAACAATTGCACAAAATTCATTTCAGTAGAACAAAAGACAGACGAAGCGGCAAATCGATAGTGAGTTATCAAAGAGGATTCGGATGCAATAACTAACATGTCAGCTCAGAGCTTAGCTTGTAAATATTTTACTTTTCAATCAAGATGGATCGAGGGCGTGTCTAGATTCCATTGTTCTTTTTGGTATTGGTATTGGCGGTTGCATTACAAAGATGTATTGGGGTAATAAATAGATTGCTATTTCATTCGCTTTTTTATGTTTTTATAGGATTAATACTTGTAGGATAGTAATAAAATAATATATTCGTTCGTTATAAGAATTTAAGGTTATGTTATGGTTTTAGGATCAAAGAATGATTGTAGGTAAAGAAATTCGTATTACGATTATTGTAGGTTTTACGGTTGTTCCATTTAGGTGCTATTATTAATAAATATTATTTTATCCATTTATTGCTTATGTTACCTGGCTTCGAGATATACAAGAAGTTAGACTTTGAATAATAGTACTATATGTTATTACTATTTGAGTTATAAAGTAGGTATATAAATACCCAAAAAGGAACAGTCACAATGTAATAATTTCTTAATTTAAATGAATTTATCAGTACACATCGATTGCAGCGTCATCTTCATTCCAATTATATAAATTAAAAACCATCCAAAGCCCTATTTAAATCCACAATATCGTATCGAAATTCTTCGATTCAGAAGAAATAAGGCGACAAACATACAGACAACAGATTTGAATACATAAAATTTAAAAATACATATGCTTATACAGTTTGAATTAAGTAAAATTTCACATAATATAAATCTTAAAAACAACTCATCTTTCCATATATAAACTTGCGAATCCCTTACAAATGTGTTTATTAGACCCGCAATATGGTCGCTACAGCCTTATATAGGGTGTTTATAAACTTAATGTCACTTAAACAACGATAATCCCGATTTAATATTCTCCGATAGGACCGCGGCCGTCACGCGCCAACTATGCCTCTGTTAATTCTGGGACGTGATAACCTTTGCCCGTTTTACTATATTATTAAATATTAAAGTTTAAAGTTTTAAAGTTTTAATTTGTTTTGAGTTTTGACATTTTCGGACTTTATAGAGCTTAGTGGGGGTGTGAGGTGTAAAGTTGTAGGTGTTATTTTAATGTTCTTATTGGTTTTTGCAAATTATTATGGATTTAATATCATTCGTTCCTTTTCTGCTTTTTTAGAAAGGGCATACGATTTTTTTATAAATATAATAAATACATTTCTGAAAGTCTTTTAAGATTGATAGGAGATTTAAAAATCTTATACTAAATACTTGAAAAGATAAATACCTAAAATGCTATAACCTACATATTTAAACCACGAAGTATAAAAACCTCAAGTTATCTAAACATACTAACATAAAGGTACTAACAGATTCGATATTTTGAATGGAACAAAATGCCCTGAACTCTACTTTAGCTCTTAGGCTTTTTGTGAAAGCGCATACGTATTTACCCACCATTACACAAAGGTAAGTGACAAATATCAAACCCTTTCCTTCGCCAATACTTAAGCTAAAAGATTCGTGTGAACCGCCGCTATGATGAGTGTATTCACAGCGATCCTTCAGATCATAGTGCCCTTTTATCATAAGTGCGATATGTTTGGCCTAAGTTGTTAGCTTTGGCGATACAAACAGACATACACAAAATCTACTTCGTACTGTATCCTGCATACAGCAGGTGGCCAGAGGGAATCTAGTGTTAAGACACTCCGTTAATATACATATACCATTTACTTATATTATACAAACATAATATTTTTTCAGTTCAGTTTAATAAATATTCTGCATGTATGTAAAATTACAATATAAGTGTAACTGTATATGTTGAGTTACAAATTACATTAAACTGCGCGCAGCTTCGCCTGAGCCAATCGGTGGCGATTTAAAGATTTTTCCATACAAACTTTCAACCCCTTATTTGCACCCTTAGGGGGAGAATTCTAGAAAACGATGAAACACGTGTTCAATTAAATATTTTTAAAAATCAAAATTTCAAATTTTATAAAGATTTAATTTTTTTCCATACAAACTTTGAACCCCTATTTTACCCCTTTAGGGTTAAAATTTTTCAAAATCCCTTCTTAGTGGATGTCCAGATAACGAAAGTAAACATCTGTCCAAATTTCACGTTTCTACCATAAGCGGTTACAGCTGTACGTGCGTCTTACCTCAGTCAGTGAGGACAAGTCCTTTTGTATATATAGATTGTATTTTCCCCATTACTGCCCTACCTCCACTAAAAACCTGTGTCTAGTTACTCTGTAAACACTAGCGCACTGTAGAAAAATATGAACTAAATTAACTCAATTAGTACAGTTGCACTTAATATTATTTAATAGTGATAATCGTTTAAGGTTTGCGTACATCAAAAGGTAAAAACGGAACCCTTATAGGATCATATTGTTGTCCATCTATTGAAGCTAATCCCATCCTATGTGAGACTTTACATAAAAATAAAGGAAAAATCTGAAAAATATTTAAAAAGAACAATCCCACATAACAGAAAAAACAAGTGTTTTGTCATCACTAACCTCATTTCAACCCACTTATATACAATTTTACTTTTTAGGAATAAAATTTTTAGTAAAATCACTAAAAATCGCTACCCTCTCTTAACTTAGGCTACTATAAAATACATACACTAACACGATATTGCTTTTTCCCTCATAGACCGTTCCTTTTTCATGTAAAACACTATACACGTACTGGACTCATGTGCGGCTCGTGCGGGCGTATGGAGATGAGATGGTCCGAGTTAAATGACTATTGTCAATATATAACGGATGGGGGGTGAAAGAATAATATGGGGATGTGGGTGAATAGTTCAGCTTAATGGTTGGGAGTTCGAATCATAATGGAAATATCTATATTTACAATGTAAATAGTGCATGAATGTTTTTGGACGTCGTGGCGCAGTCAGCGTCTTAGTTAGGGCAATGGTTGTGGGTTCGTTCTCCATTTGGAAGAATTTTTATTTATGTTTAATTATTTTGATTTTTCCGTTCCGGCACTCATAACATAATATCTTGACAATTTTTTTCTATGTGAAAAACAGAGTGTTGTTTGTGTTGTGCCTACCTTACTCTATGCGGGAATAAACGTGAAATGAGACCGAGAGAGAGAGTGAGACCATTTTCTAACTTTCTGATAATAACTAGAATCTCTACATATTCACATTATTACCTTTCTCAAAGAACAAAAGTTATGTAACTTTTGTATACATATACATACCATAATAAATGATAAGTCAACTTTCTTCTTAAGTCAAGTCGTCGTCGTCGTCGTCGTCAAGTATTAGTGTATGGGAAATCTTGCAAGCTCAATTTAACTCATTTGTGATGAGCATAAAATTCGTTCTGATGAGTATAAAATTAAATATCACTAATGTTGTTGTTAATCAAAATGGCCATCGCAACAAAATGGCGGATTACAAATTTCCTCAACCCAATTAATATGGGTAACGAATAAAAGAGCTAAAAATAAAATACTATACAACATGAAAAAAATCTAGAATGTATACTTTTGAAAAGCTTTTTTAAATAAATATTATATTTCGATACTAAAACAAAAAATAAATGTTACATAGCACCTAAAAATCACAACCTATATGTATACCTAAATATTTGTCTTCCTCCATACATTTTCACCACAAAATATCTTCTGGAGCACAGTCCGGTCACTTAATCCTATCTAACAGGCACTTATTAAGATAGGAGCGATATATTAGCACCAGCACTTAAACTCAAGAGCTTCTGTCAACACAATAAGCTTGTTAAAGGAGTCATATTATTCCTTTTAATGTATTTTATATTTTTGGTTATAATAATTATAATTAGTACAAATATTTCTTTATAGGTGATGTTTTATCGTTACGTAGTTATAGATAATAGTAACAACATTTTGAAAAATTGCGGCGTTTAGTTCCGCCACTCAACATCGAATGCTTTTAGAATTCGGGAAAATAAGTATGTTAACGAGAACGGGATATCTTAATACCAAAGTCCCAGCTTTCCTTTGCCTATCATGCTGGGATACAAAGTAAAACTAAATGTTGGAAAATATTTTTAGAGAAACCTTCGCTAGGTTACTTTTTATATGAACCCACGTTCCCCGAAATTTGTCCAAGCGCAATGACCATACCATACCATATATCTTCATTTATGCTTTTATCATCTCTGTAGGTATACAAAAATTTTACAAAATACATAGTTTGTAAGAATTTTACATATAAAGTAAATTTCAATAAAATGCATGTCTCTGGAAGCGTCAACTTATTGTTAACGTCAACGTAGGTAATGACAACCAATCTGTCAGTGTTTTCTTCGTTTCACTTGTATGTTTTATTTTATTGAAATCTTTCTAGTTTATCACTACCCACAGAACATTCTATTCATTAAATATTTTTTTACATTTTTAAAGTGTTTATCCAAATATAGAGTAGGTATGGTTTAGGAGTCAGAGGGCTTGGCCAATTTCCAAGAGGCGCGTCTTCAAATCCAGCAGGTACGCAGAGGGAGCCTACACTCCACTCCCCATTTTACGATTAATTCTGGAGGCATTGCTCGACTTTTACCTGCTTTTGAACCGCTTTTAGAAAAAAAATTGTACGAATAATATTTTTATTACTTTCTAAGCCTAATGCAGCGCTGTGTTACGCTATGCATAAATCATTTACAGTAAACTTAAATAGTATAACAAAGTTAAAAATACGTAGTCCAATAACAGTGAAAAGGAGAAAAGAAAAAGAAATCTTAAAAATAAAGGCGTATAGGTTTGTATGTTTTAAAAAAATATTTATATAATACTCATTTTATAGGGTCTTTTGAAATATTTTTTTATTCATAAAAAAGTATTAAATTATAAGACGGCAAAGTTTCTTATTTGTTTAGGATAATCTTTGTAAATTTCACAGAAAGGTATAAATCCTGTATTCGTGGAAATCGAAAGAATGGTTCGGCTTAATATGATTTTAGTAGCAGCCTATTTACTAGCTTATTCTTAGAAAAAAATATTATTAAGTTTAAATTCTAAATCATTTTATTTACAAACTAAGCACATTACACATTACACATTACCTTAATGGTAAATGCTTTGCAGTTATGGCATGACAGCCGGCCGAGTTCTAAAGACATTACGTCTTGAATTGTGGAACTTAACGCCGCGCTTTGCCTCTTTACCAGAGCGAGAAAAAATTAAATATTTTATTTCCCCGAGTGGGAATCAAACCCACAACCACCAAGTCTTATAAGATTGAAAGAATGGTTTGTACCATTTCGGAATCCAGATTAAATGCGCCAACAACATTTAAAGTTACTTGCAAAAACAGTGTAGTACATTTTTTTTATAGTACAGTCGGTTAAAGTTGGGTGTAGTAAATATTTTGAATTTAATGTTTGGCAAAAACACCACATTTTATTGAAAACTGATGCAGGTATGTTTAAATCTTAAACTGTAATTCACAGAAGGGTTACTCATGATTATATTACAGGAAAAAAATGAAGAAAGAGTAATATTTGTAGTCTTAGGACTTGAAAAATCATCACAGGTGTCGGTTTTTCCGATATTTTTTAAAATCAATATAATATGAAAAATACATGACAAAGATTTTTTTTTATATTTTTCTCATAACTGTCATGACTTGGTCTATCACCTGGTTTCGTTTTGTCGTTGACTCCTGGGACACCCTGTATATATAACATAACTTTTTACCTTTATGTAATTCCACCAAATATATAGCTAGAGATTTTACTATATTTTATTTCTACAACTTATGAATAAATAATATTATATAACGGCACCGTGCTATATCTTAGTAAATATTATTAAATCCAGTTTCATACCAACAAAATTTCACCCAATGAATGCCTAATCAAAAATGTTTTCGTAGTCTTTAATTTAGACGGGAGTTTCATTAAAATATTTTAACTTCGATGAACCGTGAGGAAACAAAATTACAAGCCACACTCCCCCACCCTAAACAGTTTATTACAGCTTAAGATCGTTTGTAAAAAGTTTTTATACAGAAAAAAAGTTAAAGCTTCAAATTCTATGTCAGTACCTTACGCCTCGACTAATTACATTTTCGACTAGACTGTTTCAATTAAAATAATTTAATTAAAAGCCGTCATTGTATTGCGTTTTAATTTAAATAATTAATTTAAACATTTTTTTCTTAAATTTAGTCTTCATTCAAATCGTTTTTAAGCTTCACGCTGTACCCCGCTTATAACAAGGTAACCAGAAGGAACCTAGATTGAGACATTTCGTCCATTTTAAGCCAATCTTTCTAAAAATTAAGTGTTGAGTGGCAGAACTCAATACCATGCATATACTGTCATAAAGTCAATGTAACTTAAACATATTACTCACTATATAGAAAAATTTTCTCAATTTTCTGTTGTTTTGATACTAACACCATAAATTTGATCAATTGTCGTGGTGCAGCTGTACTATGGTGTGACAGTAAACGTGACAGGTTGTAGGTTTGATTCTCACTAGAGGAAATAAAATATTTGATATTTTCAATTTCAATTAAAAGTGGGGAAAGAAGCGTATTAATACTAGGTTCCCTCTGCCTACCCTGCTGTGTGTGGAATACGGGCGTGAATCTGATATTTTCATTTCTTCGCTCTAGCATTGAGACAAGAACGCGTTTTTGAGATCTGCCACTCAACACGCACTCTAGAATTCAGCGAAAAGTGGAGAGTGGAGTGTCTTAATACTAGCCCCTCTCTGCCTACCCTGTTACGTGAAGCTGAAAAAAATATACTAAAAACTTCTGTGACAAGATCACTCCTTCATTTACGCCAACCGCGATAAATGTGCCAAATGTTAAAAGATAACTAAATTGCCAACAAATGTTTCGTTAAATTAAATAAGGAAGCCACTGCCAATAAACTCCACTCACGTACAGGGTGATAATTTTCAGAAATTGTCCTCGTCGCCTGCTCTCTTAATTTATACAAGTTCCCATGTGACTGTTTAACTAGGGTTCACACTGTGCCAGTTTTGAACCAAAAAAAGTAATAGATTTTACGAAAACAAAATAGTACTCGTAGTTATTGTAGTAATTGTATTATAATAACTTTAAATTAACATTAGATTTTCTATTAAGGCCGTCATGGCGCAGGGCACCAATGTAAGGCGATTTGAGTTCGATTCCCATTCGAGAGTTTAATTTTTATTTTTTAATACTCTCATTTCTTCGCTCTGGCACCAAGCCTGATGTGCAGTTCCTCAACACGCAATGCTTCAAAATTTTCGACGAAAACTGGGGAACGAAGTGTCTTAACACTACTTCGCCTCTGCCTGCCCTGCTATGTGCGGGATATAGCGTAAAGCTTATTACATTTTCTAAGTGTGGCCATTAAAATCTCAGATGCTTCACTCATTAAAACATATATGGGTAGGGGAGAGCGGGGCCAAAAGTTCCGATTTTTTTTTAACCTCAAATATTGCTACGAATACTTGATTTTAGTATTTATACAATATAATCAAATTCAACTTACATATCTAGACTTGCAATTAAAACAGTAATTTGGGGTATTCTTTGTAAGACTTTTTTATTATTATTTTTTTTATGACTGAAGTCGGAAAGTAACAACTTACCCCGACTTGGGGCAAGTTGTTAACAGACCGGGGTAAATTGTTACCATATTTTTAAAGCTATTATTTGCAAAATAAAAAACAATAAATAATCGAACAAAGCCTGTTTATTTAAGGAATAATCAACAGTATCATAATAATTACCAGGCGCAAAAGCAAATCTTTTTTAACCGACTTCTGTAAGAAAAGGAGATTATCAATTTGACTGTTTCTTTTTTTTATGTATGTTACTTCATAACTTTTGATTAGGTGAACCGATTTTGATGATTTTTTTTTAATTTGAAAGGTAGTGCTTCCCATGTGGGAACCAATTTTTTTTGGTCTATTTTTGACAATGGTATCTATGAGAAAAATCACATAAGTATTAAATTTGTATTGGTACGTGTGCGACAAAATGACGAATAACTCAATATCACGCCAACCGATTCTAATGATTCTTTGCTTATTTGAAAGGATACACTTCAAGGATAGTTTGATGAAAGTTTGGTTAGGTTCTGATTATAAAATCCGGTCAATATTGAGAAAATTGGTTTTTATTTTGGTAAATATTAATTATACTGGAATAGTTACAAGGGAAAACTTTGTTAAAATTATTGTCAGAAGTAAGATTCCCCATCGTTGCATTTCTTTTCAACCAACCTCAAAAAAGAAGTTTTCATTTTCAACCGACTTCAAAAAAGGGAGAGGTTCCTAATTCGCCCGAATATTTTTTATGTATTTTCTTGTCAATATACCAAAATGTTAGTTTCCACGAAAATAATACCTAATTGAGTCAAGTTTTACATATCACAACAGATGCCACTCGTTAACAACCACTACCACCACAACCAACACTCGTTTAAGAAGTATCCTTTTAAGGTTACTTATCACTTAAAATCGTAAAAAGAATTAATTTTGAACAAAAAAAAAACGAACCGAAAAACAACGGAACTAAAAAGTAAAAGATAATTTTACATAAAATAAAACTTATTTTTATTTTGTTAAACCAAAATAATAAACATAAATTTTATACCTTTTTTTTTTACCTTTACCTTAGGTTTTCGCACTTAATATGTATATGTAATTCTTTGGTAACAGTTTTTATCTTATTCCTGCAATCTTTGAAAACTACATCCGCTGCTTTTTGCATCAACTCATATGACACATAACCTCGAGTTTATTTTCGAGCATAAGTCCGCATGTTACTAAATTACAATATTTTTTAGTATGAAAAATTACAATATTTACATCCCATTATTGGTACAAATGAATTGGCGAAAGTTTTTCGTCACAACAACAGGTCACAACATGCCCCAAAAAAAGGGAACATCTAGCCCCAAAAACACGTGTTGAAAAAAAATTAAATATAAATAAGATATAGAAAACATAAATAATTTACAAATAGTGTTCCGAAATAGAAGGTAATATAATGTAAAAAAAACACTAACATACTCGAGGCTAATCGTTAAAATTTGTGAGATAGACCAAAAATATGAAATTCAAAAATATTTACAATCGTGCACCAACGACACCCGTGTGCTATTCCATTGGTTTCGGGTGCCACTGGATTGTTCAATATGCTGGCCATGGGTGCGCTATCAGATTGCATTTCACTATATGTTTACTAAATATTCCTATCACTTTTCTCCGCGAAATTATTTCCATCGGACCAACTTACCTCGGTAACTTTTAGCCCCGCTCTCCCCTACTTATTATTAGATATGACAGAGAAATGTGTAACTGATCTCCATGCTTTGGTAAATAAAGTGTAGAGTTGAATTTAGCCACTCTACACACTATGTCTCAAACATTAATCGGAAAGTGGAAAATGGAGTGACTTAACACTAGGTTCCTTCTTAAGTGGTAATTCTCATTATTTCACAATAGATGCCTTAAAAGTAATGAAAATTTATATTTGTACTAACAATATTCTCTCAAGCCCCTTAATGAAATATTCTAAAAGTAGAATCTTAAGGCATTGTGGGATTTCTACAAAGCTATTGTTTAACCAATACGTGGGTTTTCAATATTGTTGAACATTAAGAGATATTTTTATAACTAAGAAGAGACTTTTATAATTTTTAGTAATATGCCTTTTATATTTTCTAAGCTAAAATTTAATTATATGTATAAAAAACTCTTCAAATGTTCATAATAAATTATAAATCGAACGTGAACATTTTCTTTGCCTATCTTTGAAATTATGAAAGAATCTCTGTTAAATAAAAAACCATATACGTGTAATATTGTACACATTGCATATTGAGTGACATAACATAACGCTGCACTTTGACTACAGGAACATAGAAAAATGTAAATAAATCAAATGTAATCATTCCCCGAGTTAGGATCGAACCTTACCCTCACATGCCGACATCTAACCTGCCTTCGTAAGAAAAGACTGTAAGAAGAAGAAGAAGTATTGAACTGTATCCGATAAGAGATACAAATATTATTATTCTTATACAGAATTTCAACATAGCCCTATTTCCTAAAGCACTTAACTTTTAAATGTTACTCAGTACATTAAATAAGACCTGTACCCACCAGTACGTATATAGTACACTAACCAATAACAAAGCTAGGTTGTTAATCTTGCTTCGACTGTGACCGCTTTATTAGACACCGAGACTCGTATGGAGAAATATACGCCTTCTGGGTATAGTTTTCTGTACACTGTGTTTATATTGAAAAGACGATCGCACCTTAGTCTATATTGGAAATAACAATTTATATGTGTTTAGAGATTTGTAAGGTTGTAAATGTGTAAATTAATTCCTTTGATAATAATTGTTTTTTAATATGAGTAAAAAAACATTTAAAAAATATTATATATTATAGTTTAAGAATGCATAATATTTTTCGAAAGTGTTAGCGTACATTCCTTACAGAAAAGTGTGCACACATATATTGTCAAACATAATGGCAGTGTGTTTCGGTTATTTTATTATTTTAAAATTTTAAAAAACTAAAGTGGAAGATGGAGAAGTATAAAATATTTTTGTTTCTTCCCTCTTTCAGTAGGACAAATCAAAGCCTTGAGTTTCACTTAACACGAAATGACATCGAAAATTAGACGGAAATTGGTGAACGAAGGTGGTTCCCCCTGCCTAAGCCGTTTTCTGTGGGATACAAAAAAAAATATCCAATAAAAAATATAACGAATAATGGAAAAGTAATACAATATTTTGCATTAGATAGACAATTTTCTCTTAATTACTTTTCACATAGTGGATATAATTCGGCCACTTAAACTACGAATACTAGCACTGAATTTATGAGGGTGCTTCAGTTCACTTTATACAAACACGAAGGTGTGATACCACAGAATAAAGTTTACCTTGGCTTGTTAATGCATTATACACTCAAATTTGTAAGGATGGATGTCTGTTCTGCTTTCTCGCAAAAATTACTGAACCAATTTTGATGAAGCTCTAATTTAAGCTTAAATTATAGCCTATTTATTATTCTGATGTATAGGTTATACATCAGAATAATAAATAGGCTATAATTTTAATATAAAATGTTTAATTTGATTATGAATATAACAATAATTTAAGCAGGCAAAGCCACGTTTGGGTCGCTAGTATATAATAAATTAATTCTTTTTTCTTTGTTTAATTTAGTATCTACTGAAATAATATTTTTTTAGCATAATTTTAAAATAAAACATATTTTTTAACTTTAACGATGTGTCCAACAACTCCAAGAGATTGCTATCTCTAGCATGCTAGCCTTCTAAAATACTAGCCTAGCCTGCTAGACAGAGGGAACCTGGGAACCTAATGTTAAGACACTCCGTTCCCAAAACAAACAAAAAAATATAACAATATTTTATTTAAAATCTCCTAACCTCTAGCTGTTGTATATCACTTCAAAACAAAGCAAAAGCAAGGCAATTTTATTAAAATATATCAAAATCAGTTTCTATTCTATCTAAGTTAGCACTCCACGGGAACGGTTAAACTTACACGGGTGAATTTATAGGGGCACTTCGGTACACTCCATGCATACGTGATGCCGTTGAATCGACGTATCTAAACTTTCACTGCGCTATTTGCAATCTTTGTTTCTTTAGATATACTCTATTGTGATTTAAATCTTGTATTAGTTTTTGTGAAACGTAGATTAGGGAAAATAGTATTTGAAGAAATACGAAAAAAACCTAAAGCGACAGGTTATGGTAACGAGGTAAAGGGTAACGTTGAGTTCAAAATTCAAAAAATTCAAAAATTCTAAATATTCTTTATTCAAATAAACTTATTATAAGCACTTTTGAATCCGCGAATGAACATATGAACAAAAAGCTACCACCGGTTCGCAAGGCAGTTCTGCTGAGAAGAGCCGGCAAGAAACTCAACAGTTGCTCTTTTCAAAATCAATGGTACAATCTATTACATTAGCTGGCAGCTATCCTGCATTACATTCAATAGATATTAATTCCATACATGTTTATCCTCTATGCGTGAAGCTGTAAAAAAAAACATAAATCGTCCTTTCATTAAATCTTATTAAATAATGTTTTTCGTTATTATTCTATTCGTATTATACATAAAATAACTTACTATTCCGTGCGGTCACTTAAATCAAACGGGCGAATTTATTAGGTTACTTAGTTCATTCTACGCGTAAGCGACGCTCTGAGGAAATATCTAAGTTTCAATTAATATTTGTGGCTGAAATATTCAGACTTCAAATACCTGTAGTATTTGAATTAGTGAAGACAAGAAGAAATACAATTATAGGTAATATTATGTTTCTTTTCATATATCTATTCCAAAATTAAATTTCAGCTGTTTTTCTGATATTTAATATTTTTAATATTTATTTAAATATTTAATATTTTTATGTTCGTTGTTGCAGTAACCAGGGGTAAGCGCGATGTTGAATTCTTCTATTCAACACGCAACGTGAACCAATATACTTAATTTTAATAAATTAAAATCAGCTTCACGCTGCATCCGTCACACAGCAGAGTAAACAGAGGAAACTCAGTGTTAAGACACTCCGTTCCACACGTTCCACATATTTCCAAAGACATTTAAACTTGAGACATTTGACAGTGACCTCTCTTTCCTATTTTCAGCCCATTTAAAA
>JAEBDU010000141.1:122926-147724 GCA_016802625.1 Heliconius numata
AATAAATATTTCATTTCCCCGAGTGGGGATCGAACCCACAACCAGTCACGTTTAGTCTGGCCTCGACACGATATTACAGACTAATTTTTTATGTAAAATCATTCTCTTGAGACTGAATCAACAACAACAAAACAAGAGCCATAACTTTCAGCCATATTTCTAAAGACATTTAAACTTGAGACACTAGCCCCTCTTACCTATTTTCAGCCCATTTTAAAAATATTGATCTAAATAAACTGGAAAGCAAAAATATTTTATATTTTACTTTATAATGGATTAAACTTCCAAAAATAGTTACTTCTCTAAAGCTCATGTGGTTAAAGCTAGCTAAAAGTTAAATTTAAAATCGACTCGTCTGGGTGTTTGGCTTATGTATTGACATATCGTTCGTTTTTGTTTCCATATTTAGATACTTTCGAAAAGTAAAGGATAAACGATATACGCTATGTTTGCCGATATAAATGTGTTTTTTTAATACTTGCTGCTTAATTTCTTTTTTCCAAAAAAACTTATGTTGATTGAAGATAAAGATGTCGTTTTTTTTTACGTAAGTAAGATACAAAATTAAACATGATGGTGGCGGGGTTAATCCCCACTCACAGAATGTTTATATTTCATTTATTCTCATTTCTCTTTGGTAAATGTAAGGCGAAAACTGGAAAAGAAAATCCGGTAGAGGAAACAGAGTTTCTTAACACTGAATACCTAAGTACTTTGCGAGAAAAACACAAACATGAATCTATTTTTTTTATATTTATAACATAACGTTTTACCACGCCAACCAACGCGCAATGCCTCAAGAATTCGGCAAAATGTAGTGTCCAACCAATATCCTAATTGTATAAGTAAAGACGTGTTCTAACACTAGGTTCCCAGGTTCCTCCTGCCTACCCTGCTATGTGCGGAATCCAACATGAAACTACAATATAACTAATGCATATTCTATACACATCAATTCATTTGCAGACCTAAGGCAATGAAATCTAATACAAGCACAAAGTTGAGCATCAATATAGACATCTCGCAAACAAGTCAACGAGCTCTAAGCTAAAGATCTTGGATCGTAAACTCCTTTACTCTTTAGTTTATTTAGGAATGTGTTACAGTAAAGATTACATTATATTTTTTATTTCTATTAAGTGTCCTTCATTTTCACGATTTATTTTCACGTCCCTGATCTGGTAGACAAAGTGCGGCGTTCAGTTCCGCTACTCAATACGCAAAGTCTTGGAACTTTAGAAGGAAAGTGAGAGACAGAGTGTCTGACACTAGTTTCTCTTTGCGTTAAATACTGTGCGAGAAAGTCATAATAATGGCATTTTTTTTTCGTTACAATCAAACCATCATCTTATTACTATCGAAAGTAGCATTTTAAAGAAAACCTTACATAGGGAAGTAAGTTTTAATTTCCACAGTTCAAGTTTTTGTTATTAAATTACTAAAAAATAAACAAAAACCGAAAATCATTTGCAAATCATCAACGACGAGAAAACACATACACGTTAACAGTTTTAATAGCGCTATAGATTTGATGGACAAGAATCCTACACGATTTCTGGCTCTATGCGATATGAGTTGAGCTTCTATGAATATGATATTGGATAAATTTTTAAAGCATTTTCAAATAAAGTTACTTTAGTATCAAGTTATTGTCAATCGCTTAAGCTAAGTGCTTGTACTAAATTGAACATTTAACTAAAGTGGTTGAAATTGCTGACTTAATAACTTGAATTTTTAAACGAAAATAAAATAACAGAATTGAAAATAATTTCCAATAGATATATACATATATTCCTGTATACATACATATTTGTTTTACTGTTAAAAAAAAATAACCAGTCAGTGGCGCAGAGGCACAAAGTGTGACTTTGTGACAAACCGATTGGTTGTGAGTTCGATCCCCACTCGAGCAAATAAAATATTTATTTAAATTTGGATTTCTATTTCTTCGCTCTAGTGTCGAGGCAACGCGCTGCGTTGAATTTTTCCACTCAACATGCAACGCCTCCAGAAGTGGGTAACGGAGTGTCTTAACACTAGGTTCCCTCTACCCTGCTATACAGCAGCGCGCATACGCGCGTCACAATCAGCGTGAAGCCGATTTTTTAAATATCATAATAAAAACCACGACTTTAATCCTGAAATCAATGGCACCTACCTACTACCAGTAGATAATTTTAAAATACCAAAATATGTCCAGTCTTGCCTTCTCAGAAAGCCTTAATTATTAATACTAGTTAATAAAGTAGCAATATACGCGAGCATCTTCCATAAACAAAGCTTTCATCTACATTCATTAAGTAAAACTATATAGTGCGATAGGCCTTTGCGGAAAATTAAATTACTATAGGCCCAAGACTATCAACGAAGTAGTCTTAGGGGCAAGCTACATTTGATATCATGCAAAAGAGAAATGAGATGGAATCCTTTTAAATAAAATACAAATAAAACAGGTTTTCATTTCTCACCACCATAGAACTGAGCTTCAGTCCCTAGAACTGAGCGATTTAATGTCCACTCTTTCTGCTCTTTCCTTATTAAATTGACTCAGTTTCTGATATTAGCGCGTTCAACCAAACAAACTCTTACAGCTTTATATCATTATAATAAATATAGATATTATACCCAACATAAATGGTAACAACTTTAATAAATGTGAGAAGACCCATTTCCCTAACTATAATATAGGAAGGGACGTTTCCAGGGTCACCAGCACAGTTATCTTACATGACAATATACTTAAATGGCTAGAGTAAATGCATGTCTCATACATACTTTCATTAGTTACGATTAAATTGATATCAGCCTTTTTAAAGTAGTAGGTACTATATAGAAATGAAAATGAGGCCAGTTGTGGCGCAGGGACATTTCATCGCTCTGGTAAAGAGGCAGGTACGGAGTTAAGTTCCGCCACGCAACATAAAATTCCTCCAGGATTCAGCGAAAAGTAGAAAACGTAAATAAAGAGAGAGGGCCGACAGCCTCCCTGCACCACAACTGCCTCAAAACAAAAAAAACTGGATCAAATTCAGTTCATTTGTTTAAGGGCTACGAATCCACAGACAGACATATTTCTACATATATACATATATACGTACACGAACAAAAATATAGTACCCTCAGCTTTGTATATTAAGAAAATAAAAACATATATAAATATGAGCAATATTATGCGCCTACCCACATAGTTCACTAAAAACCGATAATAAAATTATTGCAATATTTTTCAAATGCTAACATCAAATAGCGTATATTTGTACTGATATTCTATTAATCAATTTAGTTTTATTTGATTTTGTTATTATTAATTTTAGGTACAGTTAAAAATGGCATAGCTCGTAGCTTGTAAATAACATTTTTATGTTGAAATAAAAGTTGTCTATTTATTTATTATGGAAGTAAATATCTAACATTTTTATTTTTTATTTGGCGATTCAATTAATATAATTGTTATTTGAATTATCCAAGTGTTACAACACTTCTTTTTACCAGAGCGAGGAAATGAAAATAAAAAATATTTCATTCCCCAAGTGGGAATCGAACCCATAGCCCTGCAGCTCGAAGGCTTCAAAACATATGATAAGATAATGCTTAGTATTCTATTAAAGATTGCTATATCTTATGAAATTATACTTAATGAACTTAAAAAGGGTACCTCAAGGTTTCTCTCAGCAGCGCTGCCTTCCGAGCTGGTGCCGTGATAGCTTCCTATAGCACTGACACTATTGACATTTCTATGTATGTAAGTTAAAACTCCAAAAGTCATTATAATGGCCTTATTAAATGATGGGGATTTTGAATGGAATCTATCACTCAACGATTCTTCGATTTTCACGATTATTACACATTTTAATATGAAACTATTTTTAACGGATTAATCGCGTATATTTAAGATTATACATTTTTGGGAACTCGACGTTTCGAACACTTTGTAGTAGTCCGTGGTCACGGGTAGACTGAGGTGGCATTCATCTGTCAGTTGACATATTTATTATTTGAAACTACCGCCAACGATTTCATAATTGTCTCGCGTACTGCCCTGGCATCCTGCAGAATGAGCAGACTGTATCTTGCCTTCTGGTGTGGTGGGTGTTCTGGGTTCTTGACTTCAAAAATTTTATGGGTGGGTCCCAGGAAAAATTCCGGCCGCCTTGAAAAATTAAATTTGGATGTTTTTGTTTTTCAAAAGACTCCCGGATCATTCTAAAAATATACCTGATTTCCTTAGCAAATGGAATGTCTTGACATTAATTTACCTCTTCCTGCTGTATGCTGGATACAGTATGAATTTAAAGAAAAAACAAAAAAAAATAGTATTGTCTAGCGCCATATTGAAATATTCATCAGAGGATGAAATCTCATTTAAATTTGAACAAGTAAAAATGGACTGGACTATCCAGACTCGATCTAATGAAGCTTTAGTCTGACTTTTGATTAAATTATGTATAAATTTATTTTCTTTGAGGAGTATTTGTGATGCTTCATCTATAAAACCGCTGAAAACAATGTTAAAATACATGGATGTAAAATCTTCATTCTTCATTTTTTATAGGTATACATTTTTTTTCACGAAATTATTAGACTTAAAAAATTGGCATATTGCAGTTGGGTGAAAAAGTAATGATTTATCACTAAGTACTACACGAAAAGAAAAAAACTCGAAACAAATTTCTAAATACCCACAAAATATTAAAATATTCCATTCCCATAAATTAGAGATTACTTGATTATTCAATTTTCGTTATAGAAACATTCACATTCAAAATAGACGGCAACTTCTTAACTTTAAAGTTTAAGCCAACCATTTTCAGGGCACGCTTCTACGGCGCCGGCATTCGATGACCAGGTACTTACTGCTGTATTTTTAATGAACTTTTCTGTAGTAAATCGTTTATTTAACTATGTTTATCAATGTTCATAAGAAATATAGTTCTGAATGGGATTTGAACCTAGTACAACTTCATACAATTTTTTAATAAAGTATTTTTCTTTCTTAAATGTGAAGTTACTCTTTTTATTTATGACAATAACAATAATAAGAAATGGTTATTAGAGATGATTAACAGTATAAAAGTAAATTATATGAAAATTGCTATATGTATTTGCACCTTTTTTTAAAAAATAGCAGGATCAAAGTTTGTAAAGCCAATTGAAGTTTTTTTTATCTTCACGCTATATTCCACATATAGCAGTATAGGCAGAGGATACTTAGTGTTAAGACACTCTGTTCTCCACTTTCCGCCGCCAGTGGGGATCAAACCCACAACGGTCGCGTTTACAGCTTCACGTTTTTGCTATTGCGCCGCTACGGCCTTGACCTTCATATACATATCTAGATCTAAAAATATTTTCTAAATTCTCGCTGGTCGATAATAAAACGCTTAATTTCAAATTATAAAACGCAAAGTTCTCATTGAATTGACATCGGAAAAGAGTTAATTAAATTTACTTTTTACTTCCATCCTTGTTTAAGAAAATCATTATCATAAAACATAAAGTTACGGACTGAGTTAAAAGTTAGCGTTTTCTTTTTGAAGTAATTTAATTTTTCGCCCGCGGCTAAGAGGTGTACCGGCTTTATAAGACGTGCCCTGACTTCATTTACCGAATAAAGCGATTCGTTTCCATATGTTAGAATTATAAAGATCATCGCAGTGGAACAACATATGACTGTAAGCGCGATGGTTGCGGGTTCGATGCGGACTGATTGAGAGGAAATTATATTTTTTAGCTTCAAGCTATATCTAGTGTATGGTAGGATAGGCAGAGAAAATCTGGAAACTTAATGTTAAAACACTCCGTTCCTATTAAGACACGTCAGTTCCTCCCGTAAGAAGCGAAAAACAACGCGGTGCTTTGTATTAGTCAACCAGAGCCGAGAAATGAAATATTATATTAAACATCTCATTCCCCCGATTGAGAATCGAACCAACAAGCGTCGGGATTGAAGTCGTACGCTTATACCCCGGCGCCATAACGACTTCGTTTTAATTAAAGTTATTATTTACTATACAAAGAATAGTATATAGCTATGAAATAATTTATCACAACATTTCCCGCCTTACCCTATCACGGACTTACCGTATGAAAGGGCAAGTATACATATTTAATTATCTATTTCTATTAATAGTATTCTAGCTTAGTTCAATTTAAGCTTCGATTTTAATTTTTAATAAATGGTAGTCAATTTATATTGATAGCTGCTCCATAGTTTTATACCATTTTCTAGTTATTATCGTCCTAAGCTTTTTTTAGTATACACCGCTTATAAATAAATTTTAGCGAAGAAATTAAAATATTTTATTTCCTCGACTGGTAATCAAACCCACAAACTGTCGTGATTACCGTCACATGCTTACCATTGCGCCTCAACTGAAACTGGAATACAAACACCGACAATGAGTTCCATTCTCTCGCTATGCGAATGAAGAATGTAGTCTCAAAGCGTTTCTTCCATTTAGAATTGTATAGTATTTGAGTGTGACATTAATTTAAATTTACAGACATTTGTACGTATTTTTGTAAGTTTGTCCATAAATTTATGTAAAACTAAATATCCGATAATCTTTTTTGATTCCTTTTTGATATAAATGTAGTACCTATATATTTAAACTTAGAGAACAATACAAGTTTCATCAAAATCGGTTCTATAGCTTGTGAGATACGCATTTGTGAACGGGACATGTCCAATATAGTATTTGTGTAGTATGCAAAGTGTGTTGAGTACAGGAACTCAACGCCTTTGCCTTGTTAGAACCACCTTAAGTTTTCTAAATTAAGACCACTCTTAGTTTAGAGAACTCTAAATATTGTTTTTTCGTTTTATAATTTTTTTTTATGTATTCGTATTTATTGCAATGGGGATCAAATCAGCGACTATTATATTTTCCACGCCATTGTAGATTCGTATGCTATATTCAGTTTTACATAATAAATTTCAAAAAATCGCTATTACTTCGAATATGAAATCACGAATATCTATATTTATAAAAGGACTTGTCTTCACTGACTGAGGTAAGACGCACGCACAGCCGTAACCGCTGATGGTATAAACGTGAAATTTGGACAGATATTTACTTTCGTAATCTGGACATCCACTAAGAAGGGATTTTGAAAAATTTTAACCCTAAAGGGGTAATAGGGGTTGAAAGTTTGTATGGAAAAATCTTTAAATCGCCACCGATTTTTATAAAATTTGAAATTGAGACTCTTAAAAATATTTCATTGAACACATGTTTCATGGTTTATTAGAATTCACGCCTAAGGGTCCAAATAAGGGGGCGAAGCTGCGCGCGCCCACTAGTTATAAATATTTCAATAATACTAGGCACTGTAAATGTAATGTACTTTTAAGATGTCTCCAAAGAATATTTCATTGGCAATAGAAAAAATTTAATGTAATAGCTTTATTACAATTGTAGAATTGTAGAATTGTAGATAGAATAAAGAACGTTTTACAATAAAGTTAAAAGTCGTAATAGTTTTCATTTTATTGATGAAATAAACTACAGCCGTAGTAAAGAATAGAATACTTAAAATATATTATATTACATCTAATATTGCTTTATAATAATTTTATTTTACATATGATCTTTGAAAAAAAGAATTTTTTATGCCATTGACTAAGAGCAGCCGTGGCGTAGGGGCACAAGCGTGCTTGTATGCAGTGGGTTCGATTATTAAAGGAAAAGTGTTATAATGAAAATATACGTACATTTACATTTTAAACGTAACTTAACCTGCTAAAACGAAATGAAAAACAATTTCCCCGAAAAGGAATCGAACCCACAGCCTTACAACTGACGCTGTACCTCAATCACGTTAACGTTATATAATAAAAAAAAAACAAATATATACATAAAGTTACTTAAATACAATACTTTTAGTGACGATGGCCGGCGGCCTCAGATGTCCCTTATAATGGCGTCGCCACCGAACGTCTCGTAAAATTAATGTTTCACACAACTTTCCTCATAAATATCCCTTAAATTATTATACTGTACTGCGTTATACTCGTACAAGGAGAAAGTAAAATGCTATTTAGTATAGAAATTTAATGTTTGTTTTAGCTTATAGCTGCTATGCCATGCTTTGTGGAAACTGAGTGTAAGTGTTTTATTAACACTTGGATCATTGCTTTAATTAAAAAAAGAAGAAGTTTGAAGTATCTTACATCATAGTTCCCTCTGGCTACTCTACGTAAAGGAAGTCTAGTGATAAGATACTCCGGGATTCACTTTTCACCTAATCTTCGAGACAGGTTTAAATTTATCTATCTATAATCGGAATTCAACTCGGTATATTTCATTACCAAAACCAAAAAATGCAAATACTTTATTTCTCTGAGTGATAATGGAACCCGCTACTGTTACTTGCACGTTGCTTGTTGCTTGCACACTGCGGCACAAAGGTCTCAATTCTCTATATTATTATATTCCGATATTTAAATCTCCACAAAAAATATATATAGATACTTAACTAACAGAATATATACGAGTATTATCAAATTACAAGATCCTGTAATGTAAAACGGCGACCTATTTACAAAGGAACGAGAAATATCCACTTCAGTAAAACTATTACAAATCGCATTTCAATAGAAACTTCCATTAGAATCATTGTTTCAACGTTAATAGAAGTAAGGGACTGTCTTTAGAGCTTTAGAAAGTTGTAATTAGAATAAAATTAACTATCAGTTTTAATTTGTTATTGAATTTTAATCTATTGATTACTTAACCTGTATTTTTTTTTTGTCTCGAATGTCTCGAAAATTCGGCGGAAAATTCGGAACGAAGTGTCAAAGCACTAGGCTGCTAGCTAAAAAAAGTAGTGTACATAATAAAATATTATAACAATAATAAATATATCAAATATGTTTTATTTCCATATTAGGTGATATTCCATATTTTTTATCAGCTTCACGCTGTATCCCGTACACGGCAGGCTAAGCAGAGGAAACCTAGTGATAAGACACTCCGTTCTCCACTTTTTGCCAAATTACTATATCTATTCTATAAGTTTTAGAACCACTGAACTCCTCAGCACAAACAATTATCTCAACGAATATTAAATGAACAGCTACAACGGAATTGGTATTTCGGGAGCGCTAGTCCGAAGGCGATATTACTAATATTGCACATAAGGCTTGTAATAACGAGGGTTGAATGCGGCGTATATACCGTAAGTGGAGCCTCGTGTATTATGTACGGGCTGGTTTAGTCCTGCTGCCCAGTGAATGCTGAAAAGAAAACCCTGTCTCTCTCTCTCTCTTTTGCATGTGTTTCCTTTCTAATGTCATTCATTTGGTATATTTTTTTGTCCCCCCCCAACTCTGTTCCGTCCTCAGTCTTTTCTTTCAATATCAAATTATACATATGTATATTCAATATTATATAGTTAAGTAATCAATAGTTTGTTTGATTAAGCGCGCTAAACACAGGAACTACTGGTTTAAATAGAAAAAATATTTTTGTTTTATGTATTTATACGTCATTTATAGGGAAAGACTACAGGCTAGCTTATATCACGTTAATTTAATCATTTTAATGATATTCGATTATTATCTTTTTTGGGTGCGAAGCCAAGCCAATGCTTGTTACAATAAACCAGAACACAGTAGAAACTTCAGAATATTTTAGTAAAATACTATAACATATGCATATAAGCCTTATATTTATAGTATACTGTTTGTTTAGTGGAAGGATATCTTACTTGGGGGTAGCTTATGGCACACCCGCACAATTTAACTTGCCCGTCCCCGTGACGTCACTCCCTCTTAGTGTACGAACATGTCTCAAATTGACCGTGAAGTTACGTACTTGTTGGTTTTAACTAAGTTCCTTGATGGACTTCCCTTCTTAGTCCGAGATCTAAGATCTTGGATATGATTTGGTTAGCTTGGTATATTAGTTTGGTCATTATGTTATAAGGATTTAAGAGATTTAAAGGAATTTTGTCTATTTTTTCTTTGAATTCTACCAATAGTAATGCTGACATCATAAATATTTAAAAGTAGATACATTTGACACTAAAATCAAAAATTTCATTGCTTAGAGTTTTGACTTTAGGTTCCGTCTACAATTCCTAAATAGTACAATAATTTTTAGCGTCACGCTCCCGCATATTCCGCACACAGCGACAGAGGGAAGCTAGTGTTCAGGCACTCCGTTCCTCATTTTTCTGGAATTCTGGAGGCATATTGAATATTTCGTTCCTCGAGTGGGAATCGAACCTACAACTTGTCGCCCTACGCCACAACTTGACCATATTTGAATTATTGTACAAATCTGTTTTCAGTAATTGAATTTTAATTTGAATCAATTCTATGAAACTCTCAACTTGGTTATATATATTATCTAAAACAACAGCAACTATTGTAAATATTTGAACGCGCTCTGTTAGTTTTGTTTCTGTACATTACAAATGCGATTAAATACGGCACTGAATTTCAGAAGAACTTTGCGTTGGTGTCTACACTTCTTGCCAAAGTAAATGTGTATCGAAATTTTATTTTTGAGCTAAAAACAATTTTTAATTCTAAACATAAACAAAGGAGCATTCCAAATAAATTGTATTCAATTTTGCCAAATTGCTATAGAAAATATATTTATAATCAATAATACTATATTTCCCCGACAAGTACAACCTGGCCCTCTTTAAAGAACGAGTGAATAGGCACTATCTAGGCAAGCATGCTCCACCTTCGTTCGCATCGTCACTTACCACCAGTTGAGATAGCGGACAAATGCTTGCCTATCAACAATAAAAAAAAATATTATGGCATTATTTATTATTATTTTATGGCAGTATGCAAAATTTTCATACAACAATGAATAAATATAAAATTATACTTTTTTATTTAGTACTGAATGTGGTCCCTTAATTTGCAATTGAGTGTACGCATAGTTTAGAATCGGCTTACATTTAAACATCTGTTTATAGGAAGCGAGACGTGTTTCTTATAAAGTAAATATATCGTACAGGTATGTTGCAGTATATAAGCTTAAAAATAAATGCATGTTTCCTTCTTAGTACTTATTTTCTCCCTATTTATAGAGACATAATAAGAATCCATCCTTCTATTTATATTCAAAGAAAATAACAACAGTTGTCTACTAAAGGGCTTATTACAATTCAAGTATCTGAATATGTACTACAATAGTTATGCCAGTAAATAAGTTTTGAATTCTCTGAATGGGAATCGATCGTTTAAGGAAACGTTCTTCGTTTTCTTATAAGTTCCTGCATTTATCTAATAATAGCTATGTTTCTAAAATATTATACTTTGCATAGAAATAATTGTAATTTATTTTCTTCGTAGTTCAATGAAGCAATTGAGATCCAATTTGACCGTATAATTTCATTATAATATTTATCTTAAGTGAGAATCGAACCTAGCACTATCGTAAATGTAGGATATCTATATATACATACAAATTAAATAATATGTTAAACGATTACATCAAACAAACATGTCAAAACTCGAACCTACTTAACAAAGTTTAAACAAGAACATTAACTAGCTTCTAGACTCATTACAGGAGCTTTCGAATGTGCTTCCGAAGTACGAGTTAAACGTGACTTAGATGTTTATAGTGTTCAAAATATTAAATTACTAAATTATATTCATATAATATAAATAAATGTAGGAATCAGGAACGTGGTCATCGGGGCTGGTGGTTGTAGGTTTGATTTTCACTCGGGCGAATGAAATATTTCATATTTTTTTTACATCGCTTTGGTAACGAGACAAAGCGTGGCGTAGAGTTCCGCTACTCAACACGGAATGCCTAATTATACGGCGGAAAGTGGGGAACGAAAGTATTTTAATGGGAACGACACTAGGTTTACGGATTCCCTCTGCTTACCCTGATATACAGAAACTAATATTACAAATAACTCTTTAGGTTCCCTCTGTTTCCTTCTCTCTGTATGTTATTTAAATAATTATTTAATCTTATCTTATATTGTCATCATTTAAATAAACAGTATTTATAGTAACGATTAGGACGAAATAATGATTTATGAGTGTTAATCCCTTACATAAAAACTCAAAGAGGGTCCAAAATGAAGTAATGGAGTTCCCTTGTCAGGGTTTCCCTTAAGTTTTGAGTTGCGGGTGTATCGGCCAAATTCAACCCCTTGCCGGCGCACGTAAAAACATTTAGTACAGGAGGTGGTATCGGAATTTTTTTGTGTTAACTTTTTCCTATAAATTTTAAAGGACATGTACATACTCGTATTACGATAAATTATAGTACGGTCGTATAAGTATCTATTGCAAATAATATTTGTAGCAAAAATTGTGGTTTTATTTAAAAATATTTTTCTTATGTGCCTTGTTAGAGGAAATAAGGCCTTTGATTTATTGGCCTTTCATCAAACACGAATAACCATAGAGCGTTTCTTTTTATATTTTATTGACAAGTATTATTTTTACGTAGTATATTTTTTGTGAGGAATGAAGTAAATTAATACTTGTGCCTGCCCTGCTATCTGCAGGATAGAGAACACGTAGGAAGAAGGTGAGGCTCCTTTACATTGAAAAAAATTGTTTGGTCTTTCACAATACGAAGCACATATTGTGAAAAAAATTAAGAAAAAATAATCCTCAAAATGTAAAACAAAATTACAGTAAGCCCTCTCAGTAAAATATTTTCCATAACATCAAAAACAACCAACCACCCCCTAGCCTACAGAAAGTACTAAAAACTTTCCAAACTCGGCCGTTCAGGTAGCAAGGTAAAAAGTTCCAAAGTGGCGAACCTTCACTTACGCGATAGAGAATCTGTCGCGCGTTCACACCTTTTTATTTATAGTCACAGTTATTTTATCTATGCTAATGTTATGTGCAAGTTTTTCAAAGGCATTTCTTACTTTTTTCAACGTTGTCTCCCTTATTTATTGCTTAGTTCCAAGTATAAAACTATTCTTTGTGTGATAACGAAGTTAGAGAAAGCTTGAGGAAAATAAACTGGTGAAATAAGCTTTTATGAGTCATTGTCGTTTATTTTTTATTCAATTCTAAATTATGAAACTAGCAAAAAGAGAGATATACAGATTTTGAAAAACGTTTAAAAATTGCAAAAAAAATCCAATAATTTGCAATTTTGTAATAAAAATATTGAAGTAAATAGGCTTTGAGCTAAATTCAAATACATAATTGCCGCATATAGTAGGTACATGCCAACTACGTGTCAATGGTGGTAAGGAGTTATCCTCACCAACTGGATACGTGGTACTCCACTACTGTGCGGTTTCGTAGGAACTTCCTGTCACGCGCCACACAACTGTGGAATGGCCTACCTGCGGTAGTGTTTCCGGGTCGATACGATACCTTCAGGATATCTTCGAAAAGCACGTCTCCTTCCTTAAACGCCAACAAAGCACCTGTAGCTCCTTCTCTGGTCATGGGCAAAGGTGATCACTTACCATTAGGTGACCCCACTTATATGCCTTGTTTTTTCCATAAAAAATAACTATTGTTATTTTTTCGGACTTTGACTGTAAATGTGACAGGTTGGGTTAGGGGTATAGGTTCGTTTCCACTTGAGGGAATTTATTTCATTTTCTCGTTCTAATAAGAGAACAACTGCAGCGTTAAGCTCCACCACTCACAACAAGTAAGCTGAAAAGCAAATAAATACTTATTTTTAGTATTTACGATACGAAAACTTGCAAACATAGTTCAAGTGGAAAAATATCAACAGTTTTCGTATCAAATTATAGAGATGCCTAAGAAATACTTGCGGTGAATCTCACTCTATTTCGAGATTAAATTCATGACAACCCCAGGAATCTTTCTGCACACTGTCCAATTTGTACAGACCAAACACGCGGAAACGTAGCGTGTAATATCAACAGGAGATATATGTACTTATAAAAATATATTTTTAAATTTAAAGCACATAAATGTATGAGATATATGTGAAATCGCCGAATATAAGTCTGTAGCAATTAATTTTCACAAGAAAATGCATAAATAAAAAAATAATTCTAGCAAATCTACTCAATCTAAATGTATCAAAATGTAATCGAGATCCATGTAAAAGGTCTAAGCTTCAAATTTGCGACCTAACTGTTTTTATATCCACTGTAATATTAAATACTATAGACATCTGGCTTCCTTCAGCTATATTATGTCAATTTTTATATGACACCAACCCCAACGTTTATCCCCCCCAATGCGCAGCCATCAAACCTCGGCTGACAACCGTCAACATTTGTCAGTGTCTCAGCAAACGACGGCAATTAACATTCCAGTATTGTCAACGGTACCCGCCCGCTGCACCCATTGTCTATGCTTTACGACTTGGGTAATATACCTGTATGTTGTATGTTTAACTTGTATTAAATTATATGGCAATTATTTTATATTATAAACATATTATTATCAATTAAGATCAGTCGTGGCGTAGAGGAACAAGAGTGACTGTAAACTCGAGGAAATGAAATATTTAATATTTCTTCGCTCTGGTGTCGAGGCAAAGCGCGGCGTAGAGTTCTGCCACTCAACACCCAATGCCTCTAGAATTAGGTAGAAAGTGGGGAGCGTAGTGTTGTAGCACTAGGCTTCGTCTGTGAAGATAAGTGTGTGAAGCTAAAAAAAATATTTCTACATCTATATTTGGGCGAGAGCTGCGATTAAGACTTTGATGCCGTTTTTTGTTTCATTTAATTTTCATATAATAATTATAATAAAAAATATTTTATACGCAAAATTTACTTTTCTCTAAAAGCATGGTCTCAGGTGATTATGGATTATAATTAAAGAGAGATCAGACAAAGTCAGACGTTCATTGACTTTAAGTTTTTTCTTTAGTTAGCTAACTATAAAAAACTTATGTCTCGCTGTAATCGTGATCCTTGTGGGTTCGATATCTACTCGAGGAAATAGTTATATTTTTATTATTTTAATTTCTTCACACTGGTATATGAAGTGCGTCATTGAGCCAAATACCTTCCCATGCTTAAATTTACTATTTGATCTTACCAGCTAGAAGAACTACACTAGAAGAACACTATGACAACATAAAATCAACTTTAAATACTTATGAATTCACCTGTGTATTGTACATATCTCCTCCACAAATAGATGGATACCCATACCTCAAAAGCTTCTGAGCCGATTTTGATGAAACTTGAAATATTCCCTAAGATGGAATATACGGATATCTTATAAAACACAATTCAAATAATCGAGTCTAATCGTGGCGCCTACGAAACTTAGCACACGTGCTATAAAGACTATAGATCACCATACTGAAACATGAGCCGATTGCAACAATATTACATATCAAACTGACAACCTCCTTTTTCTTGAAGTCGGTCAAAATATAGAAGTTTAATTGGAATCACATTTTTTATCAATCATGAATCTATATGCGGTGTGCATTTAATGTTCATTCAATCGATTGCGCTATTCATTCTCATCTGGCGAGGCATCTTCTGAAAAGGCTTAATCAGTTCTTTCATTTTAAAATTCTTCTTCTTCTAAATTACAGTTCCATTTCATATTTGATATAGGCATAGCTTGGATGGCTAATATAGATTAATATTGTCCGTATAGTAGTAAGAGAAGCGTGTGATTGTAAAGAAGACAGGTTGGGAGTTTGACTCGTACTCGAGGAAATAAATTATTTAATTTTTATTTTTTCGATTTGGTGCCGAGACAAAGTGTTGAGTTAAGTTCCAGCAATCAACACGCAATGCCTAAAATTCGGTGGAAAATGGGGATCGGAACGTCTTAACATAAGACAACCTCTGCCAACCCTGCTACAAGTGGGATTCAGCGTGAAACTGAAAAAAAGGACACTATTCTGCGTTTACTGCCCAAATTTTACATTTTGCATATACTCGTAGATAGAGGAAAATAAAGTAAAAAATAATAAATATATCTAATGATTCCCCCAAGATGGGGATGAACTCACAATCGTCGCGTGTAAATTTTCTCTGTCTTATTTTATCTGATATTATAAAAAAAGAAACATTTTTCGTTCACTGATATCGAATGTACCTTTTCATTGGACACATATCTAAACTTTCCACATGACGAGTTTTGTTTTTACCAAATAACTGAAGCGTTCAATAAAATATGTATATGTAGCGGGGTGACGTAGTGTACAAAAATCGACTGACTGGACAGTACTGTAGTCGAGATGGTTTTGTATACAAGTCTCATTTTTGGATCGATATTCATCAGTTCGATTTGTTAATAAATTTTCTTAATCTACTCTCTAATATAAAAAGAAACATATGACGTGATTGCGTGAATTATGCTGAATGTAAGAGTCTTAAATATAATATTTTTTTATTTAGATTTATTAGATTTTTTTCAGAAAAATCAAATCATTTAAAATTTCATGAAATTAGGTAAAAGAACGTGTATATTAGTTAAAAAGAACACGTAAAAAGTATATATCATAATTTTGATATAAAAATTTATATTATCACAATGCAATGTGAGCTTAAAAATCACACCAAAATTAACCAACACGTCACGACTTAATAAAAAAAAACATTAAATAATCGAACCCACTGCCATCAAAATCAATAGATTAGAAACCACAAGCCCACCACTAAGACAGTGAAGTTCTTATAATTTTATTTAAAATACTGGTGAAATCGAGGCGGTAAGCCATTTTAATCCGGGCTCGGTCAGCATGTTCTATAATCTCCGCGAACAAAGGACCACAGATGCACTTAATGCACCTTTTGTTTCATTGCTGCTCATTCTACATCGAAATTTTTATTTCAAATTTTGTATGCTATGGTTCCTTGTATTTTTTTTATTAATAACAGTTTATTGTAAAAGATAAATACAAATATTATTATTAAAATGTAGGGATTGTCATGGGATATTTCAGAGTCTGGTAACAAGTTAAAGCACGGTGTTTAGTTCCGCCCTATATTTTTAAAAAATGGACTGAATTTCGTTAAATGTAATTAGCACTTTGTGATTTCGGTTCTCCACGGTACAAATGTAAGCAAAGCATGAAAAGCTTTTGATAGGAATTTAATATTTTCATTTTCGTCGTAGAAAGTGAAAATATAAAATTTCTTCGCACTGGTAAAGAGACAAAGCCCGGCAATGATTCCCGACACTAAACGCACACCTTGAGCGGAAAGGTTCCCTCTGCCTACCCTGCTACAACGCCTACACATAAGAAACTAATTTAAAACAAACTCAAAGATCAAAATTTCATATCTGACACAGTTTCAAAGCAAAAACAATACAAACCAAAACATCGAACACCAAAAAGGGATGAAACAAAATCACGTTCACGCGAAAAGGGGTTGTAAATACGCGTAAAATCCTATAAACATGTGAAATTCATTATAATAAACCACCGTTGGCGAAACACCCAGAATCCTTAATGTACGAGTAGTGCCTGGAGCGTACACTTATTTACCCGTACTCGTACGAGTACGCTAGTACGAACGTAATCGCAGATTAGTTTAAGCTTTATCGATTTTGTGTAATCTACCCTAAGTAAGATAGTTTTGAAAAGCAAATTAAACAACTAAATGGATTTACTTTGAATAATGACGATGTCTCGCTGAATAATTCAGTGATGGGGTATCTGTTTCGATGGGCTTATTACTCGAGTGGCGAGAAAGGAGGACGGTGTTTTTAATTATTTTTATTTTATACTTAACTTGTCGTCGTCAATTTGATTTTCGTTTACTTTAACATGTGAAATATAAATTTAGATTTCCGTTCTCATATTTAGGGTAAGCAACCTCTATAATTCTCCCCCATATACCCTACTTACCTGAGTGCTAAATTTCACCTTTTTAAGTATAGTAGTTCCGTCGGTAGGTTGTTTGCCAGTCTGGTTTGTTGCCTCATTTCTCATTAAGACACTTCTATTCCCCACTTTCCTTCGAATTCTGGTGGAAATGCGTGTTGAATGGTGGACCTCAACACCGCGCTTTGCCTCATTAACAAAGCGAGCAAATTAAAATATTAATCATTTCATTCCTTCAGACGATTACATTTCTAACTTAAATATTATTCAAAAAGGAATTCCTATAATAAAGTTGCTACTAAAACCCGACTAGCTCGAATTTTTAAAATCGTTTATTTGACTTACACTACGGGCCCGGTGCCCGTTCCCAGCAGTCACGTTCCCCAGTTTAATCATCACACATGTACGGAACACGGTACTGCACTAGCGGGCAAAGAGTTGAATTACCGTTCTCACCTCGCGGGATTTCGAACCCCCTACTACTGGTGAGTTTATTTTTTTCTTTTTCCTTATGATTTTATGAAACATACAGTATGAAGTAACAAAATACAGTCGAATTGGTAACCTCTTTCTTATGGAAGTCAGTTAAAAATGAGGATAACTATTATTCTTGTCCTATTTTTTTATAAAAACATATATAAAACTTAAAAAGGCCAGTAGGGGACGGTCTTAACACGAGGTTTTGTTTGCTCTAGCCTGGTGTGTGCGGGATACAGCGTGAAGCTGATTTAACATATATAATATATCAACCAAAGACCCATATACTCTCTAACTAAAAAAGGAACCTAAATTCCACAAAGCGCTAACATTTTAAAAAAACCTTAGTAAAGGTTATAGGATATTCCGTAACATTGGGGCAGGGAGAATTTTTAACTCACCGTAAACGGCCGGGCGGCAATGATCGTAAAGCAAAGGTATTACAACTCTCGACTTTAGCACTGATCGAAACTCGTTAATTCACGTTTTGTTAGTGTTGTGTTTTTTTTTATTTGTTTTTTGTCATCATATATTATTTCTTGATAAAAACTTAGTCTTATGACACTCTGTTCTCTATTTGATGGTTTTTTTTTGTTTGATTAAATTTTCTAACTTCATGATTTTTTAACTTCACCCCCGAGACCTCGAATTGAAGAACTCCGTTTCCATTAAGACACTTCCCGTTCCACTTTCCGCCGAACTCTAGAGGTATTGCGTGTGCAGCGGCGGAATTTAACGCCGCGCTTTGCCTCTTTACTAGAACGAATAAATGAATACAATTAATATCTCATCCGAGTCCGAGTTTTTGTTATTTCTCATCAATCAAAGTTAAAAATTCATTAAAATTAGCCATTGTCAGTGAAAGGTCAGCGAGCAAAAAGTGCCCCAACTGCAGATACCCCACCACAGATATCCCGTGTCCTTTTTATGTCTGATTTAGGCAATAAAGTTATCATTGTTTTAGCGGGAACATATAAATTACTTTGATAATGTTGGAATGGCGAATTGAATGAGATAATTAAAGATTAATTGAAATTAGTTCAAATATTATAGGTACTTACTAAAATTTGGAGCCCGTAGTGGCATAGTGTTTGACTATAAACATATATAGGTGCGATACACCAGGCATCGTTATGAAAATTGGGTAAAAAAGTTTATTTATGAGGGCAGAGAAATGAAAACAATGTGAATATATTTATTTCCAGGAGTAGAAATGGAACCCACGACCATCAGACGCTTCTATTCTCTACGCTCTATCGAAATCTTTGATTAACATTAATCTCAAGGCCGCCATTGAGGATGTATTTTTATTGATGATTTATTATTTTGTGTACAAAAATGTATTATTATTATTATGTCATTATACTGAAATATAGTGATCAAACACTCATTGCTAAAAGCATAGCTAAAACATAAATAATATAATAACAAATTGTAATAATATAAATAACAAACAAATAATAGCGATGATCGATTTTAATCTCGAAAAAATATTCACAAATCCGATCTAAAGTTTCGAAATTTTTCATTATTTTTTTAAACATCTGCCCCTCTAATATCGACTGTATTTATTAGTAAAAATAAAGTTGAAATTCATATACAGAAACAAATGACAAAATTTCGTAATACATTTTACGAAGTGACAACAAAGTTCAAAGCAACAATGAGGGAAATTCATTTTCACCTATCGAATGATAAAAAGAAGGACATTTCAAAGAGAAATCTGTTTTTATCAGTACATGGAGTTAAAAAGGAAGTTGGCATTTATTTATTTAGAAATGTATAAAAAAATCACGTAGCGAGATTTGCACTTGGAAACCGTCCAGGAGGCGCGGGTTCATTTCCCGCTACGTTTAGATTAATACTTTTATAAAAAAAAGTATTTCTTTTACCTAATTGTGAAATAACACTTTAAAATATGTAAAAAACGGTGAAAATTCTAGTTAATATAACGATGAAAATGTTAATATTATATTTTGTTGAGTATTTTGGGATAGTACCTACTCAGAGCTATGAAATACTTGTCTTATATCTTTCTTTACCGTTGAATTAAGGCAGAAGGTGGGTAGCCAAAGAGAACGCCAAACACTACAGTCCCTGTATACCTCTTTCATCTCCTTCAATGTTATCAACGTATTCGTACATGCCCTTTGGGGAGTAATGTTTTCAAATCTCCTACTGGCACCTAGGCTAAGTAATCTCTGTAAAGAGATTCTAGGGTCTGCTGCAAGGGTCCGCTCATAGGCAGTCTTCCATAATTTCTTTTTCGCAATCATTTCCAAATCCATGTAGACACAGATTCTATTCAAATCTATTTTTGATTTAAAAAAAAAACAAAAAAACTGCAAAATTCAATTATTGTTGTCATTGAAATATGGATGGGTCCGAAAAGCTGAGGATCGAGTGTGGTGGCGAGAATTGGGGAAGGCCTATGTCCAACAGTGGACAAAAGATGGCTGTTGATGATGATGATGATGATGATTGAAATAGATTAAAACGAATTATTTATTCTTAAACGACTATCCGTTGAAATTCCATATATTCCAACTGTTTCACGATAAGCCAATTTAAATTGCTATAACTGCAATAAATTACATAAAACAGAAGGTAAAAATACCATTTAAGTCAACAAAAATCAACTGTAATGCTTTCCAGGGGTGTTAAAATGTGCATTTCACCTTCGAATTGCATTTGATTACGTCAGCGGCCGCCACTTATCGCCGACCGGAAATAATGACTCTGACACACGAGATATTGAATTTTGCAATTTACAATACTGTTGTTTTTAGCACTTTTTTTGTATGAAAAGCTTGATTTTTTTAATACGTATTTTAACAAGGCTTTTCTTTTTTTTATAGTTATTTAGCTAGTTTTTAATATTTTAGACAAAATTTTATCTTATGGTACACTTTGTCGTATAAGAAGTAGGTTTTGAGTTCGATGCGCCTTATAGGGAATGATTAATACTTCTATTATTCCTATGCTCTGGTTCTTACCTGTTATGTCGATTACGCAATTTGACACTCATGCCTTGAATTTGGTTAGAAAGTGGAGAATAGTTTGAGATAACATTACTTTTTCTCAGTTTATCGTATTTTGTGGGAAAGAATGTGAAAAATATATATTGAACACCAATTTAACATTTTTTCAGCTTCACTCTGTATTCCGCAAGTAGCAGGGTAGGCAGAGGAAGCCTCCACTCCCCACTTTCCGTCGAATTACGGAAAGAAATTAAATTATTAAACATTTCATTTCTTCGACTGGAAGTCGAACCCACAACCTGTAGCGTTTACAGTCACGGTTAGCCTCAATTTAGTTTTTAATTTGAAAATATTTAATACCACTCGACCAATCTTGTCACGTCCATATTAAACTCTTCATATTCCTTGGCATTTGACGTGATACAATTCTTAATGGCGGAAAAGCTACAAAGAGATTTTCCCGAAATATCATCATGCATAATATATTTCATTTCAATATTATGCTAATACGGATAAATCACCCTCCCACGAAAATAACCTATTTTCGTAAATTAGATACATATTTGACAATCACGAGTTAGAATATAACAAGCTTGTAGGTAAAGGGAAAAGGGAGTTTAATATATTTTTTTATAATAATTCATTATATTTAAGATTTTTATAAGAATTCATTATATTTAAATTCTTCCTACTTGACAATTAAAAGAAAATCTTAAAATAGTTATTGTATTGGCAATATTGTTTTATTGAAATAATAATAATAATATTTTTTGGAGCGCGGCGTTAAACTCCACCACACAATAAACAGTGCCTGCAGAACGGCGGGAATTTGAGAAAGGAGTTTCTTAATAATAGGTTTTATTTTAAGGAAACATGACCCCATTTTGACCCCATTTCTCTTGAAAACTATCGAAGGTCTCTGATCATGTTTTTTATTCTATATTTTCTAGGAAAAAGTACCCTAGTTAAAATTAATTTAATTTTGTAAAAGTAAAATATTTTTTTTATACATTTTAATGTCCGTGCAGACAACGTTGCGAGCCGTGGCTAGTAAATAACATAAATAAAACAGTAATATTAGTTACTATAACATTTTATTAAGTGAAGTAATAGAAAACAATTGAAATAGAAATCGATAGAATTACCTCCTTATATCATAAGGGTTGCACAGCTTTTCTAAAGCTCCTTTAATAAGCTTCTACGTGATTTCATAGTATTGCAATTTATTATATACGAGTATAAGAGGTTTATGAGTTGCTAATAATATATAGTTTATATGTACCAATCAATTATTAATAGTTTGTAGAACTGTGAATGCTTGATAGCTGACTTTTAGTACCTGAAATTTCAAAATTATTTCTTTTTAAGTACGAAACCCTAACTAAAAATATTTTTATCTTTCGTTTTTTATATAAATAACTAGTGGACCCGGGCGCGGCTACGCCTGCTTGAACTATAACAATATTTTCGCGTCGGTCATACTCATACTATGTCGCTCGAAGGCTAGGTGATTTCGAATCAGTGACATCTCTTTAATTATTTATTAGAATGTTATACAGTAAACTATAATTTCAATGTAGACAAAATGCTAAAAGTAACTATTATATTTATTTTCATAACGTCCTTATGTTATGATACGTCCATAATATCAAAATGTCGCGGTAACGGTTGCGTAGCGACGCGACGGTTGTTATTAACATAGCAGAATAAATTGCATGTCAAATTAGAAAGTAGTTTAAAATATATTAGTATATATGTGTTATGTAATGTTATATAGCCTATAGCACTTCTGAAGAATGCAGCTTTTATACAAAACAAAAACAAAGTAAATCGGACCAGTAGATCCAGAGATCTTAGCGTTCAAACAAACAAACAAACTCTTCCGCTTTATTATATTAGTATAGATAAAAATAGGCTCTTAAATATGAGGAAAGTTGGAAGGAAATATTTTTATACAAAATTATTTAGTCTGCCTCTCTAATTGCAAGAAAAATAAATAAGTTAATTCTAGTTAAGTTTTAAAAATATTTAAATGACATTACTATTCTACAGCAGTGAGGTTGTCGTCGCGGAGGTGCACAAGCGTGCGACTGTAAACGATGGTTATGGGTTTGATTTCCAAGCTATGGAATGAGATATTTAATATTTTCATTCCCTCGCAACACGCAATGCGATTCTTAACGGGAACAAAGTGTAATAGGAGGTTCACAGGTTCCCACAGCCTATCCTGCTATGTGCGAGATATAGCGTGAAGCTATAAAAAATGGAAAAAAAACTTACAGCAGTCATCGTTATTAATGACAAATCATTTCCTATAGCCGTCTTAACACCAAAATTCTTGTTTATATACATAATAATAATTAAGTAACTCTTCCTATCTTTAAGATTTAAACTCATCCAGTCGAAATTAATCATCGCTATTTGTATTTTACGTGCCTGAAATAATAGAATATGTGGAAATGAATCTTGGAATCGCTCTTCCCGTCCGTACAGAGGCTGACTGACTATAAAAGCAAACGATGGTTGTGGGTTCAATTCCCACATGGGATAACGAATTATTTTCCTTTATTCGTTCAAGTTACTAGAAAAAGACAGAGATAAAGTGAAACTACATACGCGACATGTTTAGTCCATATTATAACACTTTTCAAAATGATATTTCCCCACACTAAAGAAATAAAAATATTGAAAAAAGTAAAAAAAAAGGAACGTAGAGATTCGAACCGGTACCTCATAGAAACCATCCAGCCTGCCTTTGTGTCAAATTACCGCTAAGCATTCGTAGTCGAAATACTTATTCGCTTGTTACAGTTCATAAGAGTCATTATTTTATTTCTTCATACATGTTCTCCATCTTACAGCGAAGACAAAACACCTTTACTAATATTTGTATGAAACTTTATTCTTCACAACGAAGTGGCATAAACGAAGACGAAAATATTTGTATTACAGTCATTTCCTCAAATAGGAATCGAACTCGAATTAGTTTTCATACTTAGATTTCTCAGCTTAGTCAAAATGGCATTATGGTTTTTAAATTAAATTTTAATTGATTTTAAAAAACGTTAGTTCAATACAATCCTTATACAATTGAATTCTACTACAATTATTAATGCAATATAACTAACTGTTAATTTAACTAAGAAATATTTCTTATACAAAAACAAAAGTAAACAATTACCTTTGTCTTTATTTGTTCTCCGAACCAATTATACGCAAAAACTTCAGCCAACATCGGCATTACGTGCGGCGCAAATCTCCAATTGACCTCCTGAATATTGTACAATATTGTATTAGTTTTTGTCCTTTTTTTTCAACTTTACACAATATTATTTATTATGTCTCCGTTCTCCATTTTCCGCCTAATTCTGGAGGCATTGCGTGTTGAGTGACAGAACTCAACGCCGCGCTTTGCCTCTACACCATAGCGAAGAAATGAAAATATAAACGTAAATAAATATTTCACTTCCTCGAGTGGGGATCGAACCCACAATCGTTGCGTTTATAATTTCAAATTTTTCATAACATTCTACGACTTTTTACTATCAAAAATAACCACATTAACAAGACATATTTTACCCGTAACACAT
>JAEBDU010000141.1:197724-262717 GCA_016802625.1 Heliconius numata
CTTACTTATGTACTTTACAATACATATCGCTTACAAACATACAAAAAACAAACACAACTTGATTCTAATAAAGAAATCCTTTGTCCTTTCATTACTCGAATAGCCGTGTGCTCCAAAATAGACATATGGAGATGTCAGATAAATGAAATGTAATACCGTTGTTTTGATAACATGCTGAATTTTCATCCATATTTGCCCTCATATAGCTGTCTGTGTACATAAGCTTGGGCTTTCGTTGGTTAATACTAATGTCCTCATTTGAGTACATTAAAAGTAACTTATAAGTTTATATATATTTATTTTTAGACTAATTCTAATATATTTTTTCGAGTGTTTTTAATACAGCGTCAATTTTTTTTCATCCAATTGCCATCATTCTTGTTCCATTAATTATAATGCTATAAAATAAAAAAAATATCGGTTTATCACTTGGTACAATACACTACACTAAAATCTGAACTATATAAGATATGAGATTTCAAAATCAGCCTCATCAGCTAATAAGCTATAACGACACCTTCATTTTGAAGCCACAACGCAGAAATAACAACGAGGGGTATTTGAGGATCACAAAAATGGGACACCAGGGTGCGTGACACGAATAAACTTAAACCTATAGTAGACGATGACATCGGTTGGCTATAGGTGGTCGTGGTTCAGTGATAATGTCTAACTACTAGTGATCGTAGGTTCAATCTCCAATTGGGGGAATGATTATATTTAATTTATTTTGATTTCCCTGCTCTGGTTAAAAGGCGTTAAATTCGACCACTCAACATATAGATAACGAAGGAGTGTTTTAATACTAATTTTCCTCTGTTTATTCCTCTTTTATGCAATAAATAGCGAAGAACGAAAAAAAACTAAAATCGAAAGCCAGCACGCGTGACACGAATAAAGCTTAACATGTTGTAGGCGATGACATCGGTCGATTATGGCGTTTTGTTGTAATATAGATGGATTGTATTAGAAATTGAGTTTATACGATATTGCTAAGATATTTATTTTGATATAGAAAAAATATGTAGGTAATTCAAAGTTTATGATATTTTATATAGCTTTGAGATGGTAAAGGAATATTTGCAAAGAACAAAAACTATGAAAAAAATGTTATATTTAAGTAATTGAGCAATATATATTTACCTTTACCTATCTTAGTTTAGGTAGAAAGAAGAAAAGAAATTAGAGATCCATCACTCCGTTGTACATTCTTCACATTTGTATATATATTAACATACATACGCTATGTTATCTATAAAACTTTTCTGTTACTAAATCTACGAGTTTCCAGTCAGTCAGTCTGATTGGAAAAACTATTAAATTTAGAAAATTGAAGTTTTTAGATCAGAGAGTTTAGGATAGAGAAAACTAAAAAAGGAAATTTCTACGCGAACGAAAAAAATGCAAGCGAAATTTTACATTTAATATCTTTAAGTCTAAATTAATATTAGAAAATCGCGGGCAATAACTAGTATGCTTAAATAACAACGTAATTCACATCAAACATAATAACAATAACTAATTTACAACATTCAAAATATTATCTATATACATAACTAACCATTTCTGAAATTGATAAATTAATACACAACCATCACGTTTTAGACACGTCTCGAGCTACAAAAGGCTTTTAGAACGACAGGCTGGCGTTATGTTTACTTTGTAGTAAGATTATTACTATATATGTATATGATAATATATATAAGACCATTGTGGAACTGGAGCACCGACTGTAAAGGGCGGCGGTAACGGGTTCGAATCCCACTTGTAGAAAAAACTTAAAGAAAAATGAAGAGTAACAATTTCAGTTCAACCATTCTTATTCCAAGAACATAGCTTAGGGGAAAATAACTTCAAGAAAAGAAAAAATATAGGTTTTTTTTAAATTTCAGGTATGCATTTATTTTGATTTCAACACATTGTGTTGAGCATATCTCACCAGAGTCGAACAATAAAAATAATTAATTTCTCCGAGCGGGAATCGAACCTACGTCCTACCTAAGTCTACTCTATATAAACACTTTAAATCACGAACAAACATAAATTCCAACCTAATTTCTTTACACGAACAAAGCTGTATTAAATTTTACATGTAAAAATCGGAAAGATGATTAAGGCTACAAAACATTCATTCATTGCGTATTCTTTTCGCGTTCCTTTGAAAGTGTTATTATGAATACATACTAACGACTCGACCTGGTTTCCTCAGAGGGAATATGAATTTAAATTGTAATGTAAATTTACTTTTTTCATTTAGGTTACGAGGCCTGCTATTAAATTATTGTAATATATTAGAGAAATATTTTATGTTTTTGTAATACCTGAAAAAACAAAATGGATTATAGAGGAATGCGCTACCTTTATATGCGCTAACTTTTACCTGTGACTTCGTCTCCGTGGTCAATTGAAAACTTTCGATATTAACTATAATACTTAATAGTATTTTTTGTAAAACTAAAAATAAATGTATATAAAAATATTTTATATTATAATGAAATATTAGATTATCGAACGATTAAATAACCTTAAAAGCCAAAAATATAAGTTTCAAGCCCACAAAGTCACTTAGAGGTTTATAAAATGCTTCTTCTTCTTCTCATCCCCACAACTAAGCCCCCTAAGTTTTATGCGCTTGTAAATTTACGTTTCTGAGTATTTAGGCTACCCATTGGAGTGGAGTTCCAAGATATGGGTCAACTTTGTCTTCGCTGGTTTGTGTGTGCATTAAGCTGTCTTTGAGATGCAGCATTATATTATACATTGCATATAATATTCCAAAATGGTTTAGTATTAGTTACTAAATTTTTATCTAAATATCTAAAATTTTTATAAAATGTAGGAAAAGCTTGCTAGTGTATTATTTCTATTAAAAAGTGGTTTTTAAAAATAAAGGTGACGTCAAATACCTGTTCATTCTCGTGAATACCCATTTCTTAATAACTGCTTAGCAGATTTTGATGAAACTCGTTAGATAACCCACTAATCACATCAAAAATAATTATATCAATATGACTTATAGTTCTTGAGAAATTTGTGAAAAATCTACTTACATAATGAAATTAACCCAACGTGCTTTAAAAATCTAAATAGATTGACATTCTTAGTTATACAATTTCAACATTATCACATACATACATAGGGTCAAAGTAACAATTTGCCTTTTTTAAAATCGGTTAAAATCGGTTATGAATAGGAGTAATAATGTATCCATTTCAATTTATTGTAACACAATAAATATGATTAATAAGATATTTTTCATAAAAGTATCCTTTTTTCATAAATAGAATAAAAAATATTCATATTGTTATTACCATTGTAATAAATATCTCTCGTAAAATTGGGAGACAGGTAAATGAAATAGATTTTATAACGAAATAGATACAATTTTTGTCTTATCAAACTAAACTAAAAAGAAAGTTTTTACATTCGTATAGCGGTATAGGCAAAAAGAAGTCAATAGTGTCAAGACACTCCATTTTCAACTTTTCGTGCAAATGTTAGATGTTGCGCATTGAGAGACGGAACTCTACGCCACCCTTTGTAGACTTCAGCTGAAAAAGTATACATACCATACAGACACTTATTTTAATTATAAAAAACATTCGACCATACTAAAATTATTCTCTAAATGATGTCATTCAAATAAAGACACTGAAAATTTAAAAAAAATCAGAAAAATTAAATTAGCTTCACATTATATCCGCACACAACTGTGTATCCAACGGAAACGTAGTGCTGAAACCCTCCGTTGCCCACTTTCCGCCAAATTTTTCGAAGCATTGCGTGTTGAAAGCAACGCCGGGCTTTTGCCTTGATGCCAGAACGAAGAAATTAAAATATTAATTAAAAAAAAAATCCATTCCCTCGAGTGGGGATCGAATCCACAACGATCGCGTTACAGTCTCAACACAGCCCCTGCTCCACGAAAGCCACAAAAAAAATATAATAAACCTTATGGAACCATCAGAAAAACTTATAGAACCATTTTACTCCACAATTGACCAATTAACTTTAACCAAACTATTACTTATAACAATCCGTTTAGAACTCGAGTTATAGCTTAATCTCTTGAAAGTATGCGCCTCCATTTGAACCCCCAGATCATGATTAAATGAACTAATATGTCTTCCGGCGGAAACCGGGTCACATTGCGATAGAAAATAGAATAAGCCATATAAAATGGTTCTTGGTATGTGTGCTTCTTAGTAAGCTATAGATGTACTCGTAGATATGGTTTTTTAGAATGACGCTTTATCCCACTTAGAATAAAATAGACAGAGAGAATTTAGTGTTAAGTCATTCAGTACTTCGCTTTAGGCTTTTTTTATTTGTTTCTACCTCGCCTATACCCCCTAACTTTAGCCTAACCTAAATGATTCAATCTCACAAGTGGGAATTTAACCTAAGACCATCACGTTTACAGTCAGACAGTTACTTTACAAAATATGTGTGTCACCACGTTATTTCAGTTTCTAGGATTTCTCGAAAATTGTTTCTAGAAAATCTTTAGTAGAGAGACAGGCTGTGGGATTCCCACTTGAGTAAATTAAAATATTTATTTTTTCCATTTCTTCGCTCTGTCGTACAGGCGTAGCACGGCGTTTAGTTTCACCACTCAACACGTTGCCTCCAGAATTCAGAGGAAAATGGGAAACGGAGTATCTTAACACTCCTTCCTACCCTATTACATACGGAAAACAACATGACGTTATAAAAAAATCTTTACTTCGTGCCAATTTGGAAAAACATACAAAAAAATCCATTCAGAAAAGCCAATTCAATTTAATAAAAACACTACATTTTTATAATATATTTCATCCAATTTAGCTTTAAATAATAAATACAGCAAGGAGCACAGCACTTTAACTCGTCACTTTAGTTCATTATTCTGTCCGGAACTCGATAGCGTCGGGCTTAAGCACCTCAATACTGGAGATAAAGGGCTCCATTATTTTTCTCATTAGTTCGGATGAATCGAACCCTTCGCATCGGCATCGCCACCTGATGGCAACGATTTTGATAATTGTCTTGTTTATTCTATTATATTATTAAGGATAAACGTTGTGTGTGTAAGAATTAAGATAGATATTTATAAAGTAACACAGCTGGGAAGCTAGTGTTAAGACACTCCGTTTTCTGCCGAATTCTGGAGGCAATGCTTCCGTATTAAATAGCGGAACTCAGTGAAGATATCAGTTCCTAGAGTCGGAATCAAACCCACAACCCAGTTTTGTCTACCAGAGGGGTATGTAGAATACTATATCAGTTCTTTTATTGCGCAATGTTTACATTTTCTATTGTTAACTTCAATAAATACTATATTATAAAGATTTTGATTAATTTCAAAATCATTGTTTTGTTCTTTCATAACAAATGCAGATTGATCACTTGAACAACACAAACAATACTCAAGTGTAATAAAAATAATTAAAAAACCGGTCAAGTGCGAGTCAGAGTGTTCATACATTTTGTAATAAATTATAAATATTAGTTTTTAACAAAGTAAGACCAACTATAAAGTGTTTTACTTATGAAATACGGAACCCTAATATTATTATGTAAGAGAGGCAAGTGGAGAATTCGATTGACCTACGAAAATGCAGTATCGATTATACTGGAGGAAGGTCACGTAAACGAAGACCCCCAGAGAGTATAGATAAAGAGATTGGTAACATGGACGATGAAAGATGTGTGCAGAGACCGTAACGTTAGCTCCATTATCTCTGGTTATCTCGCTAGAGATAAAGCGTGAACCTGAAAAAATATGTAAATTAAAGCTTTTACAAGTAAAAAGAGCTAACGCTAGCAACTTCTCAATATATTGGCAAAACTAACGCATTCACCTTAAATTGGTGTTTAAACAGAAGTATAAGGCATAGCTATACCTTAACGAAGACCACTGTATTGTTCTGCTTTAGATGGACAATATACACCTATACCTAAATCCAAATAATAAATAATTAATTTCCATATATCCATATAAATAATATTATAACTCACATAACATACATAATTATTATTCATTAAAACGTTCCAAATTAACAACAGACACGGCCGATTGAATTGTAAAACATTTTCCCGAAGAGCGTTGATTACTGCTAACGATGCGTTTCATTATTCACTTCGCTTATCGGAATTGTTTTTTAAAGTTTATATGCAAATTCGCACAGTATCGTCCTTACGTACTTTATTAATATTGCTCTTTTTTTTGTTTTACGACGTACGTCCTGTCCGTGCCGTTATTTATGCTGTGAACGTATGTATTTAATTTCCAAGCGGTAATTAATATCTGTGTTTTTTTTTTTTGTTTTGTTTTTGTATATTTAATATCTGTAAATTTGTGATGTTGTGTTTGCTGGTTTCTGATTTTTATTAGTTTTATATAATAAACTAGTGGACCCGAACGCGGCTACGCCCGCTTGAACTATACGAATACTTATTAAATATATTTATGAAATTATTTTCAGTTTTCAATAGAGAGATGCGTTAAGCAAACTCATTTTGGGTGACGTTTTCTAACAACAAACTTTGCAAATCGTTGCTTAGCAACGGCGGTTGTTAAACATGGCGGAATAAGTATTTTAATATATTGATATATATCGAAAATATTACAAATATGAGAAAAAAAAAGTATCCTATGTTCATCCCGAGACCCTCAAGTATCTCTATATGACTATTTTATCACAATTAAATTAGCAGTTTGGGCCTGATTGCGTAAAAGACAGACAGACAGACAGAGTTACTTTCGAATTTATAATATAGGTATGGATAGTAAAATATTAAAATTCTATCATATTTGGACTCAAATTCTTATGGATATTATAATATAATGTATACGAGTATACTTGATTTTAACTAACAGTGATTTACACGGTAAAAGTATTTGCTATATACTGTAAACTGTTAATTTTGACAGTTAAATGTTAAAAAAAATTTAAGTTAATGTACAGTGAGTACACAAAGACGTATATAAAAAAAAACAATAACGAATGATAGATAAAATATTACCTGCAAAGAAAATAGAAAAAACCCAATAAAAATAATTATAATTCAAGTAAGACCAAACTCAATATGCTGAACCATCGTCCATTTTGTTTGTTTTCAATGTAAAAATTACATTTACAGAACGAACTATGAATATAAATCATAGTTATTACATCGTCCCAATTAAGGAGAGCAGTTATTTCATTCATTTGTTTTGCTATTGCAATTAGCAATGCATGAATCTCTACGGTTCAATGATAAAAACAGGATGAACTTAAAAAAATAAAATAAGCTCTATATAGATATAATACAGTCCAATTTGAAATAGCATCTTATGATCCACCATTCTATCAGTTTAGAATGAGAAATTAAGCACCAAATTGATTTGATTCTATAAATCAACAGAAGTAAGGGACGAATTAAACGAACCCCGAACGAAAGTGAAACAGAATTGTGTAAATGTTGTAATTTAACTAATAAACACTTTCAATGTTAATTATTAACAGTTAGTTAAGTCTGTTCAATCGCTAAGAGGGACGGGCAGTGAGAAGATTCAACGTTTTGCTTGAAATCTAAAAAGGAAAAATATTTTTAGGTTTTGCCAAAACGGCCAAATATTATATGAAATTTTGAATGCTAAAATAGCATAGATATTTAAAATTGTACTAAAATCCGTCCTATTAATATAACCAAATAAGCATTGTTCTACCAACAGCTTAATTCTTAGTGTATTTTTAATATTTTTCATAAACCAATACAATACACATAATTCTAATGTAAATAACAAGAATGCTTCATAAATAATCGATTGACTATTTGTCGTCTAGTAGTAATACCAAGTAATTCATTTATTATAGGACATTTCTAAAGTACCGTACTTCAGCTGTTCCTAAACGCACATCATATTCGTAGGCTAAATGTTAAAAAATTGGAAAATTTAGTCTTCGCTCTGGTGTTGAGGCAAAGCACGGCGTTGAGTTCCGCCACTCAACACGCAACGCCTCCAGAATACGGCAGAAAGTGGGGAACGGAGTGCCTTAACACTAGGTTCCCTCTGCTACGTGCTATACGCGGGATACAACGTGAAGCAGATTTAAATATGATTTTTTTTTTAAATTAATCCATGTAAATATAGCGAGACACTGAATTTACATACAATTGATCTATTTCCTAATATATCATTGTCACCCCTCTAACCGTATAGTAGTTCGGTGTGATGCGGGACGGCTCATGCATTCTGATGATATTCATTAATGTGTTACCGCTGACGAATTGACGGTTTGCCCGATGACGGATACTGGGCGGGCGGTTTGTGTGTAATATATATGTATAAGTATGTCTGTAGGTACATATACTAAGATATTTGTATATAGGGTTATAAGATTTTGCAGGATAGGGAACCTAGTGTTAAGACACCGTCCCAAACGCACCACCTATGTTCATATTGTCACCAAATCAAAGAAATTCAAATAATTCATCCCTCGTCGTGATTGTATCGAGGGTGTGAATTACGACTACTTCGATTTGAGTCTAGATAATATATCTAGATATGACTTTATCGACGAAAACTTTGAAGAAATTATCTCAACGTATATTATGTTCATTAATTTTCATAATACAAGCTTTAATAAATTAAATATAAATTTTAAAAAAGTATTTCGATTTACAATTCCGCCAACGGTGTCCAAGTAATTAATTTATTTTACAGTACAACGTTATTTGGCGGTGTATGAGTTTTTATTTTGTCAACGAAAGCTTATGGGGGAGTAATTTTTGAGTGTTGATTTTTGGTAAAAATTTTCAACGCCCAAAATATAATACACAAGCCGGAGCAGATTTATGGCCATATAAATAATGTTGATTAAATTTTAATTTAATTAAGACTTGTATACTGTGTGGAAAAGGTTCTTTTTCATTTTTCATATAAATTAAAGTGTGTGTGCACTTTAACTCATGGAAGTATTTCAATATTCGTGATAGCACGAGGAATAATGTTTTATGTTTGTTTATATGAAATAATTAATTGAGAATCAATAAAATTAATTGAAAAGCCGACTTATTTACCCGGTAGATATATATGTAATATCTTTTCGATGCTGTATAGAACCATATTTTATATTTTTCAAGTGATTAAAATAATGTTTAATTTGTTACTAATTTTTAATTAATTCTTAAAATGTGAAATATTACGGTTCTATCAATATGACGACTAAGTATATTTAATTAAAGAATATTATTTGTATATAATACTTTAATTACTTTTTAGCTTCACGCTTTAAACTGTATAGAGAGGCAAAGGCAACCCGGGAACCTGGTGCTAAAACACTCTGTTCTGATTAAGACACTTTCCACCAAATTGGGCATTGCATGGCAGGCTCAAGTGGGGATCGAACCCACAACTGTCGATGATTCCACACTCAGTTAAATGATTAATTAACAACTGTGCCACAAAACGAAAAAAAGACAAAATTTAGTAAATGGCGTGCAAACTAGCCAAGTATGGGCGTTGATAAGTGCATCGAGTAAGCACAGCGGGGTATTCTGAAACGATTGTAATAACAATATCTACTGGCCAACAGCGGGCCGTAAAAACAAATTGTCCACTGCGGTTTTCGTCTGGAATTAAATTTTGTACACAGACTAATGCTAAACCTCAAATCAATTTGGTTATACTGCACAAATCCTTTGGGAAAAGCTCAAACATTTCTAGGCTGTAACAGTGAAGAGAGTAAAGTGGTAATACGCCGGCCACAATAATAACACGTAAACTCGACTGTTTTGAAAAGTATCATTTTGGTAATATGAAAATCAGTGTCCAGTATCGATGGTCGATTATCCTTAGCATTGGTTTTTACTTACTTTTAGTTGGGGTATTATACCAGTTTTTTCCTCTCTATAGAAAATTGTTGGTTTTGAAAGACTAAAACAATTTAGGATTCCATCTGGCAATTTCCAGTTCTTCTTCCATTTCCAGGTCCTCCCTCCAGGAGCTAAACTTAAAGGCACTTAGTTTTACTTATAGGCACTGCGGATTTCCATGCCTCATTTTTGGACTTCATCGTAAGATTAGGTTAAAGATAATTATGAAGATTCATGCTTGTTAGCGTTAAGCCCGCCTATTGTACATTTTTTTATTTTTTTTGTGCAATAAAGAATATAAATAAATAATAATTAAAGATAATAAAATAAAATTATTAACAATGATCGAATTAAAGCTTTTTAACTTTTAGTCCGTCTATATCACACGTAATTGTGACTGTTGGGTAATGAAATTCAACGCTGAGCTTTACCTCATTGCTAAAGCGAAGAAATGAAAATATAAATAATAAATATTTCATCTTCGAACCCACAACCTGTCGCTTTTACAGTCACAAACTTAAAACCCTGCGGCACGATTGGCCTCAAACTCACACTTTTTAAACTTAACAAATATTTGCATAAACATTTCAGTTTTCATTTCATATTAATTAATGCGTCTGAAGATCTTTTTAGTTTACTAGAGCACGCTTAATTATAGCTTAGCCTTATTTTTAACTAAAAAAAATATCAAACGTTCTATCATAACTGCAATGTTCTATCATAACTGCAATGTGCAATGTGTAATTTGTAACATTTTTTTTACATTTTTTTAATTTTTTGTGATATCACGGAGGCAAGACTGACGGGATGGACCATATAAAGGACTGAATGGGCAAGTAAGTTTATATTTGAGAGGTTTTAGTATAATATAAAATAATAGAACCCTTCTTAATACATCGTTAAATAACAGAACAAAGAACACGGAGGCCATAGACAAATATGATATTCCATATTAGTTTTGTAATCAGAAGGAATCTACTGTTAAGACACTTCGTTTACCACTTTTCGCCAAATTCTCGTGGCATTAGGTTCGTGATATTGATTGTTACAAAATACTAGTATTTTATATTGTACATAAATATGAACCAACAACTAGAGACATAACGTGTTGAGTGGCGGAACCCAACGCCGGATGTTAAAATATATCATAATTAATTAGAGTAAAAAAGAAGCTTCCATGGAAATAAATGTTCGTTTCGAGATGTATCGGTCCCGTTAAGCGACCACCTTGAACTTCTTGGCATTACTCTTTCATCGACTCTTAACTTTGGATCTTACATTGAGTCCAGAGCTCAGTTGGCTGCTAAGAAACTTGGCGTCCTCTCCAAGGTGAGACAGTACTTTACACCTCAACATCTTCTCACACTGTATAAAGCACAAGTTAGACCATGTATGGAGTACTGTTCTTATTTATGGGATGGTTCTGCCAAGTACCAATTACAGACCTTAGAGTCAGTTGAGAGACGAGCCAAAAGGCTAATCAATGTAGGGACCCTTGTTGAAACTCAACTGCAGAGCCTTAGCCACCGGCGTAGGGTTGCATCTCTGTCTGTGTTTTACCGGATACACTTCGGAGAGTGTGCCCATGATTTACATAGCTTGGTTCCCCCAGCCCCTTTTTACCTCACGACTTCCAGAAATACAGCTTTACGCCATCCATACACGGTAGAAATTCCTACCGTACGAACGAAACGCTTTGAGGCTACATTCTTTATCCGCACTGCGAGAGATTGGAACTCACTGCCGGCATCTGTATTTCCTGTGGCATACAATGTGGGGGTTTTCAAAGAAAGGGTGAATAGGTATCTTCTAGGCAAGCGTGCACCACCGTAGACCGCATCAACGCTCACCAGACTTGATGCGGTCAAACGCAAGCCTATTCCACATAAAAAAAAAAAAAAAAAAAAAATGAAAAATTACACGACAAACCCAGGAGTTTCACTTGTTCTTGCCTCAAAGCTTTAAATAATTTCAAATAAGCTGTCTCTGATCTATTTGCGTACACGCTTTACAATAAGAACATTAAGACGACCCGTGAAACCAATAAATTCGACATCATAATTATTGTTTCATGTATTTCCAAGGAGTTCTGCTATTAAGAGATTAGTTCACCAACTGGGGGAAACTTGTATTGTGACATTAGAATCCTTATTTATTCCGCTATTGGGATTTGAACCTTATACTAGCAGCTATAAGTGAAGTTGTAGAAGCAAATATAAATTGGTTTTTGCTAAGAAGTTTGTACTGCAACCACAAAAACAGGTGTAGTGTAAGCTAAGGTTTGAAGGGATTTATTGGGAGAGCACTTTTCGGCTCATTAGTTAAGTGGCATTACGCTCCTTTGAACAAGTTTGTTTATTTTTGCTTGCCTCAAATATACTTGTTACTACTAAGTTTTCTTTTGTATGGCGGTAAGAAAATTGTCTGTGGTTTTTACTTCTTGAGTTCTAGAAAAATTCTCTTTGGGAAATGAATATAAGTAATCAGTGATAAAGGCGCCGTTGAGTATTTCTTTATTATGGCAAGTTTTAGCATTTTACATGGTTAATAGAAAATTCAGTATGTTATATATTTTTTGTTGGTGGAATCAGCGCTATTACTAGATCATTAACTTTTTTTTTAGATACACTCTGTATCTCGCAGAAGCAATGAAAGGTCAACAAGTACATCTTAAAAGCCATTTAAACGTAGGTTCTTAATATAGAATGTCGGATTTTTACTTCTTTCTTGTTAGCTTATATTTGCGATACTTTTGAACTTTCGCCGTTTTTGTGAGATTTCTCTATAAATACAAATACTTTTACAGGTTACAAGTTTTATAATCATTCTAAATAAAGCTTTTGAAAAGCTACTTTATATTGTGCGTATTTTAATGCCGATTGCCACAACTTCTTATCATACTATAGTAGGTATATTATATCCCATCAAAAACATAATTGTAAAATGAAAGCCAAGTTCTGTAATAAAACGTATGCTTTCAGCGATAAAAGAAGTGAGATGTAAATGTATGCCAAGTTCAATGGTCAGTCCTGAAATTTATTTTTAACAATATAAAATATTTTATAACAACTGAAAATGCCTATTCTTCTTACAACTTGGAGACTTTATTTATATGTAAAATCTGACTTGGGTAGTTTTCAAATCAATTTACATCGATATAAATGAATGTATTCAAATTCTCTTCTATTCAGATTTTATTGTAAATTCATATGAAAACTAGCCAAGTCAGATATTACACATAAATTAAATCTCCAAGTTGTAAGAAGAATGGGCATTTTCAGTTGTTATAAAATATTTTATATTGTTAAAAATAAATTTCAGGACTGACCATTGAACTTGGCATACATTTACATCTCACTTCTTTTATCGCTGAAAGCATACGTTTTATTACAGAACTTGGCTTTCATTTTACATTTATGTTTTTGATGGGATATCATTACTTTTTGTACAGAAATTATAAGTAGGAAGGTTCATAATGTAATTAAAATCAAAATATTCTTTATTCAATTTGGCCATTACAAGAACTTTTCCTATAGGAAGCTACTACGGCAAGAAAGTCAAGAGTTGCCGTTTTTAAAACATAGTTTAGAGTAAGCGCTTCATAGGACATTTCTCTTCGCCGAATAAACCAAGTAGGACACCATTGTGATAATACACTTCTATCTTAATATTGTACAAATCTACTGCAGCCTTTATTTCAGAAGTAGCTCCGTATGTAGTTAAGCAAAGCATGTCTTCTTTAGAAGAGTAAGGATTCCCGGTTCGAGCGCTAGTGTAGATACTTAAATTAAATCATTCCAGTTACGACGTACGTACTCTAATATAGTCTCGCGCAATCCAGAGTTTTATGGAAAGAGGGGAACTGAGTGTCTTAACACTAGGTTCCCTCTATCTACCCCGCTATGTGTGGGATACATCGTAAAGCGGATTTATTTATTTTTTATTATTTTGTTTAAGTTATTTTTAATTTTCTCTTATTTTTTTATTAACAATTACTTAAATTTTTACTGTTAATAATTACTTTATAAATTACTTCTGTTAAGATAGCTGGTAGGCTGACAATATATCAAATTAAAAATCAAATCAGCTTCATGCTGTATCCCGCACACAGCAGAGTAGACAGAGAGAACCTAGTGTTAAGACAGTCAGTAACTCCACTTTCCATCGAATTCTGGAGGCATTGCGTGTTGAGTGGCGGAACTCAATGCCGCGCTTTGCCTTGGTGGAAATATAATTTTTTTTTCAGCTTCATGATGTATTTCGTGCACACCAGGGTAGGCAGAGGAAACCTAATGTTAAGACACTCCATTCCACACTTTCCGCCGATTTCTGGAGGCATTGCGTGTTGAGTGGCGGAACTCTACGCCGCGCCTTGCCTCGACACCAGAGCGAAGAAATGGAAATATAAGTTTAAATAAATATTTCATTTCCTCGAGTGGGATCGAACTCACAACCAGTCGGTTTTACAGTCACACTTTGTGCCCCTGTGCCACGACTGACCTTACAGCTAGTATATTATTATTAAATTTTATATATATTTCTATCAATATAATTATTTTTTTAATATTTATTTTTCAGTGTATTTTTTTTCTGTTTTCGGATTCTGTACCTCGAAAGCAATAAAACAGAACCCTTATAGGATCTTATATAGGACTTAGTACTTAAATATTGTAATAATAATTTAATATCAAATACGTTAATCGACTATGCAAATACTCTTAGTATTTAAAACGCGCGGAGCGCGTTAGCCATAATAAGTACTAAAACATATGTTTAAATTATAATAAATAATAATGAAGGATGTTAATTCATTTATTATATTTTTACGTGAAGCCCTTGAAGTCCACATGATGACAGGCTTTCTCGGGACATAAATTGGAGTCATTTTCAGCTACAAATGGAGACATATCTTATCTTAAAATATACTTGGAAGCATCGTGTTGTTTTGGATGGCTTACGTAAGTAATAGTGAAGTTAGTCTACAAAACATACAAAATATTTACTAACGCTAAGCCTAAAAATCAATTATCATGAACTTTCATTGCTATTCTTTTATTACAGGCACTATAAGTAAATGTTCCTAATTGAATCTATTTATTGAAAAATTATAAGAAAATATTAAAAAAATACTAGTTTCGGATTTTTCCCTTTACATACACCCAATTACTTAACCGGATGCTAAATTTCACCATTCTAGGTCATCTGAAACTTGGTTAACATTAAGGTCTATAGGTCAGTCACCCCCCTAAAAATTAACGATTTTTGGACGTCATTATTTAAATAACTGTTTGAGCTGTGTTTATGAAATTTAATGCACGTATACAAGTGGGGGGTCTAAATATTTGAGCCAAATATGACAGGTTTAGGTGGAATAGTTTTTGAGTTACGAATAGGTAAAAAGTGGCTTCAAACGGTTCGTGTAAAATAACACACGGTGCTGCTCGCCAGTTCTGTTCGTAAAAAAACTTGGCGAACGCGCTCCGCGCGTTTTAAATTTTTCCTACTCGTAACTCAACGCCACACCTCGTCTTGTAACGGTTGCAAGGAAATCAAAATATTTCTTCCCCTATTGGTATACAAATCCAGAACCACCATGCTTAAAGCCAGATACTGTGCTGCACACCACGTCGGCCTAGAAAGAATTAAGAAGAGATATATACACGAAAAGAATAATAAAATGACAGAATAAAATAAAGAACAAAAACATTCATACGTTCAGCTACGTGAAGAGTATTTGTAAAAACAAAACTATGACATGTCAGGGATCTTTCTAAAGCAACACCCTATATAAAATACGACGCATGGAAATGAGACTAGGGAATAGGGGTGGCTTATACATCTCTTACTTTACAACAGAGAATCTAAATGGAAAGTATTAAATATATAGAAAAAACTTTGTGGCAAGGTTTAAAAGATTTAACAAATTTCTGACATTGAGGCCACTTGTGGCGTAGCGCAGAAGCGTGTGGTTATAAACGCGACAGCTTGTGGGTTCGATTTCCGCTGTTTTTCATTTCTTCGTTGTGGTAACGACGCAATCTGTAGCTATCAGTTCTGCACTTCTTGACTCCAAACGTTGATGAAAAATATCTTAATGGCAACGAAGTGTCTTAATACTAGCTTCTCAGGTCCCACTGAATATTGCGTATTGAGAAACGGAACCTAACGCAGTGGTTTGTTTTTTTATTAGAACGAGGAAATCAAAATAATTCCTTCCGCCCGATCATTGGGGATCGAACCCACAATCATTGCCTTTACAGTTATGTCGCTAAGCAACGACGGCTTCAATATACTCTTCTTAGTATTTATCGCTATATTTACTAGGTGAATCAAATAATTCCTATTATTTAACATATTCTACATACTATTGTTTTGTATAAAATTTTCCAGGTATTCAAAGCTATATTCCATCCACAAGTAAGCACCTATGTAACACTTTGACACGTGAAAGAACCTACAATAGAAAATGTAACGTCTGTACAGAATTCACAGATAATTTATAAAATTCTTTCACCGTATTGTTAATGTGAAATGTCGTAGAAATAAACTACAGCTATTGCATTCTACACAATTGAAAATACAAATGTAGATGTTTAAAGCGTTAAAGTCATTTTTCGCATTTTTTAAACTGTAGAATTCCATGGTGGCGCATTTAGCATGTGCATGATTGATTACGACGACTATGGGATCAAATTTCATTCAGGGGAAATTTTATTTCTGTTATATTTCTGAATGTGTGCAACAGGTTGGTTAGATTTGAGTACCTCCAGTTTATGCGTAAAGTCCTTATTTACAATATGGAAAAATTAATACCACAAGATAAATTGAAATGAAGACCTGCGATTCTAACTAAGTAAAACATTACAATACCAATCCACTCCTATCTTTTGCTATCCTGTATTTAAACAAGCCTAAGAAATACTTAACATATAAAGAACAAATTAAACTATACACTTTAGATTATTTTAGACTCATAACCGTCCGTACGCGTCAAATGATTTTACAAATAACATTATAAAATAAATATTTATTTTTAAAGCTTGACGCTGTATCCCACACACAGCAAGATAGGCAGAGGGAACCTAATGTTAAGACACTCCGTTCTCCATTTTCCCGCTGAATTCTAAGAGGCATTGCGTGTAAAGTGGCGAAACTCAACGCCTCGCTTTGCCTCGACACCAGAGCAAAGAAATAAAAATATTAAATACTCGTATTTCATGTCCTCGAGTGGGAATCGAACCCACAACCTATCCCGTGTACTGGCCTAGCCATTATAAGGTATATCATTATCCAAACTTTCCATATACGTGAAAAACCTACACGAGCGAGCCATAAGTTAAAGATTTGCCGGCTCAACCTTTGTTCAAGTCAAATAAAGTTTCTGTTAAAACAATACTGCGGAGATTTGAAGTTTGGTAAAGCTCTCCGACGCGGAAGAACAGCGGATGGAGGTGTTTACAACTTACGATATATTATCTTACCTTACACCTGGATAAGCTTATATTCCTACAGTATAAATTCTAAGTCCACGTGGTAACTTCGACTAAAAGTAACATGGGTTATATGAAAATGATTATAAACTGTTAGCCTTTCTCGATAAATGAAGAACTATCTAATACAAAAATAGTTTTTAAATTTGAACCAGCAGTTTCTAAGATTAGGGTGTTTCATCAAACAAATTATATCTATTATTAGTAAAAATGTATGATTTATAGGACTTAGCAGTTGCCTAGGATTGCACGTAAGCTTTACAAAATAAAGTATAATATTATTTTATTCCTGGAAACCTGGAATAAATCGTAAAATAGGAAACGAAGTGTCTTAACACTAGTTTACTCTACCCTAGTATGCGGAAAAAGGCAAAGTACTGATTTTTATTGTTTTTTTTTCCACAATAATTCATTATTCAAAGAGTATGAATTCAATCATTTAGAGTATTTAGGGTTCCATTGATTGAAAAATTCTGAGAACAAAGGCCGTTGATGAACGCGTCACAACAAGTAAAAATGATCGTTAAAAATGTGTCGGAAACAATCGTATAATATAGTGAAGTTAGTAGGTATACTTGTTTTTTGCAAGTTTAAAAGTCATATTAAATTAAGGAAAATTGGTATTATTAGATTTATATAGAGATTTTTCCATTATTTTATTTTAAATATATAATAGAGAATATTTGATAATATTGCCTACTAATGCTGTAGCGTTATTTTTTTAATATTCGCTTATAATATGTACTTATGCAATTCGTGAGTTTCATTAAGTGGGAAGCTAATTAATATTTAATCTGAATCGAAATATAACAAATAAAGCAAAGGATGATGATGATAATAATGTGAGTTATTTTTCTAATAATAAAAAAACCATCACTAAATTATGGCACAATACAAATATCAACTCAAAAACAATAGAGCTTAATTAATGTAATTTTAATAAAAATATCAGTATAAATAATTCTTAATTCTATCTAGTAATTTAGTCTTAAATTAAAAATATAATAATATCATTCATTAAAAAATCGTAATCGTAATCGTATCGTTGGATATAAATAAAAAGGTATACAACTTGTCGTCCACTTATAACAGTGACTGTGAAAGTTAGCGCGAATAAGCAACGTGTTAGTGTAAGCCGGGCTCACCAGCCCGTCTCTACACTGAGACTACATACCGAGTTTAAATACCAATGTCGTAGCATATAAAGAGAATTATTTGTGTTATCTTATTGAATTTTTTTGTTTTTTTTTTTACTATTATTTTTAGAGTTGCATACCTCAAAAGGAAGAAAAAAATTCTTACAGGATAATTATTAATGTCCGTCTGTCTGTATCTGTCTGTCTATAAATATAATTTATGTCAATATCTTTCTCAAGTTATCAGAACGGGTAAAAGATTTTTTATTAATTAATTCCCTCGAATGGGAATCAAACCTACAATTTTAAACTAAAAATTAGGAAATGATTCAACTACCCTGCAAATTATCTACATTACTAAATAGAAAGAAACGTTTTAAATTAGACAATCTTTTTGATATATACCCCCGCTTTCCTGAACAGTGGTCGACAATAATTCACTTTTATTGGAACGATAAGGGATCGAACAAAGAAAGCTTTTCAAATAAATCAACATTACTATTTTAAAATTGTTTGACGTTTAATAGAGCGACTAATTAATTTATGATTTACAATTCAACAATTGAATTGGATTAATTTTATGTGAAATCGTCAATCAATTATATTATTATGTTATTTCAAAGGTAATTGATTTAATTTGTTTGGTAAATAATTGATATTTGAATTATTCTATTTACTAAATAATAAATAATTAAATAACAGGCAAAATTGTGTTTTGGTTTATCTCTATTTCATAATTACAAAAATAAGTTTAGCTTTAAAACATTATATTAAAAACCTTTAGAAAAAAAATAGCTGTCCTGGTCTTCTTCTCAAAAACATTAAGTTAAATATTAAAAAAAATAAAATATAATTTTATCATTGGATCCATCTGCAAATGTTCAAGCAAATGGGACGACAGAAGTGATTAGAAATTACGATAAAGAGCATGCATGCAAGCGTACTTATGAATAACGATGTAAGAAAGGTATTAAGTATAAGAAACAAGAAATAAAACTATTGAATCTTGTAAAATATTTTTATTATTTTCTAATTCTAATACAAAATAAATGAAATATAAAAAATAAAAGATATTTTCCACAATTCCGTTAAAAATAAATGCTTACAATATATCACTTTTTTTGGCGTGTTTAGTTGCGGAACTCAACGTCAATCTATATCTTGTTACCAGGGCGGGGAAATGAAAATAATTAATTTCCCCGAGCGGGAATCGAACCCATAATGTCACGCTTAGTCAGGCGCTATGCCGTTTCAACACAACAGCCTCATCTTATCTCATGAACAATCTAAAATTCTAAAATATTCTTCACATGAACTATGAATATGAGTATAGTATAATTTTTATTTGGTCTTGTTTCAGGTATATAGTACAAAAAACTTTTCAAAAAAATTTTTCAGTGGTAGCAAACAAATGTACTATAGTAACATCTAAATCTTGACTTTTTTTAAATAAATTATTTTATTATTGTTCCTTAACTAAAAATGTTATAAAAAAGTTTAAAATTATATAAAAAAAATATATTGTAACTTTAAAGAGAGCATAGAGTCGGAATCCGTTAAGCACAAAACTTTTATAATGTTTTGACAATATACATATAAATCTATATTAGAATAGATACTTAATTATTACTGCCTGCCTAACTGCGGCCAGAGTCCCGTACTTAAAAAACGTCATGGATTATACACTACTGTTATTTATTACCATTTGATCATGTAGGTGAATACGTATGTAAAAGCTATTATTTTATTATTAGAAAAATGTAGGCTACGCGTCGATACAACTATTTTATTGAATAAATACAAAACTGTAAACGCGAAAGTTGTGGATTCGATTCCCATCGTGGGAATAAATTATTTAATATTTTTATTTTCTCGGTTTGGTATTGAGGCGTTGAGAGTTCAATGGAAACGGAAGTGACTTAACACAAGGTTTCAAATTTATATTTGCCTGTGAAGCTAAAAAAACGAAAAAAATAACAAATATCTATCCAAAGTATTCAAAACATCGAGTCGTACAAAAACGTAATAAATCCACTAATTTGTCAGCGCGAGCGCTAATGCGGACGAATGGTCCGAACAGCACATCGAATTAGACTCTCAGAATAATGAAGTGGTAGCATTCGTCTTCATTTGATCTAACTCGCTTTATTAGATACATATTAAGTTGTCCAAGTTTTGGGTTCATCGGATACCAAGTTTGTAGTGAAATTGTTTGACAGCTTTGGGTTGGATACGCTTTATTAACTGAGGTTGACAGCTTACGTCCCTTGGAACGGTTTTTTACGTTATCACGCTTATATATCATCACGGGATTTGGCGTGAACCAACAACTTAAATTAGTTAGTCTTTGTTTTGTAATTTTAGAGAGCTATCAAAATACTGTATGAGTTTCATAATTTTTGTCTTCAATTATTGTTAAATGCTATGCTTTTATAATCTCTTTTTAACATAAAGATAACGATAATTATAATAATATATAAAAACTAAAAATCTCACACACGAATCTAAAATATTGGAATGTTTAAACAGTAAGTATATATAAAAAAGAAAAAAGCTAAAGTGTTCATAATAAAAGAAAAATTGTACAAATTAAAATCCAGCGGCACTGCCATCACTGCGAGGATCATATGCACCTTCAAGCATACCATCGATATGTCGCACCAAGGCCCCAGCGTGGCCCACATTTTCATCAAACGGAGACAACATTACTATTTCATGACCTCTCTTCTTTAAATAATCGACAGTTTCCTTACTAAATCTACTCTCTAATTTTAAATCATCTTCCAAATTTCCTCCCAATGATCCGTACAACCATCTTGGCATCGAAACGGACGCTTGCAAATTGATTTTCTGAACAACGTACCTATGAAATATAGCAGCTTGCGTCTGAGGTTGGCCGTCTCCACCTCTAGTGCCGTAAATCATAATACGACCGTCGTTTAAGCGAGCTGCCGCCGGATTCAATGTGTGATATGGCCTTTTACCTGGAATCAAAGATCGTATATGACCTTCCTTCAGATTAAAAGAAACTCCGCGATTATGCCATAAAATTCCTGTGGAGGGTAAAACAACTTCACTGCCAAAATGATAATAAATACTCTGTATAAATGAAACTGAAAATCCTTTACTATCCATAATACCCATCCAGATCGTATCCCCCGGGCCTTCACCCTTCCCGGCAGTAGATATTTCATTGAGACTAATATTACTCGTCATTTCGGAAATTGCGTGACTTGCTAACAGTGATTGGGCATCGACTTTCATATAACAAGGGTCGGTTATATGCCGGTCTCGTAATACAAATGCCTGTTTTGTAGCTTCAACTGTTGCATGAATAAATTGACCTTCATGTTTGCCATCGATGCGTAACTTATCTAAGATAGCGAGAATTGATAATGAAAGTATGCCTTGTGTCGGCGGTGGTAGGTTGAAAATCTCGCCGCTTCGGTGCGGTAATCTCAAAGGAGTCCGTCTAACGGGCGAGTAATTTGCAAGATCTGATTCTGTGATTGGCATGCCAAGGGACTCCATGTCTTTCGCAATCAATTTCGCTAAATTACCCCGATAGAAACTATTCAAGCCATTCTCTGATAGTTCTCTTAATGATCTAGCCAAATTCTTTTGACAAAATCTTTGCCCGGTTTTAGGTATTTCTACATTTGGTAAAAATATGTTTTTAAAATATGGTGATATATTTTTATTTGTTTTGTAAGCTTCGAGTGCCTTTTCATGTGATGATGATATGGGAAAACCATCTTCGGCATACTTTATAGCATCCTCTAATAACTTTGATATAGACATTCTTTGATAACCACATTCACTTACGTACTTTAAAGCTTCTTCCCACCCACCAACTGTGCCGGCTACTGTTATTGCGGACTTAACACCTTTTATTGGAATTGCGGCATAGCCATTATAAAAATCCAGGTTAGCCAAACTGCCAGCTACCCCACAAGCTTCTATAGCCACGGGGTCACCTTCAGGAGGGACTATAAGCCAGAAACCATCACCTCCAATGCTATTCATATGAGGGTACACCACACTGATGGTAGCTGCAGCAGCCACCATCGCCTCCATAGCTGTTCCACCCTGCCTTAAAATGTTGACAGCAGTTTGAGTCGCTAAATGATGTGGAGTAACCACCATACTTCGTGGGGCTATATTGCTAGTTTCCATATTTTCGAAAATGCAGCCTTTGTCCAATATTTGTTATCTGTAAACAAAAAAAAAGATATTTAACTCTATTATCTTAGCTATTCCTAACGACTATACTCTAACATAACTTTGTTCTATCTATATTTTAACAAAATATTAATACAGTTCCATGGAATATTTATACGCTAAAGTAACACAGGAACTTTTGTCGTCAATATATCGTTAGTCTCGGCCGAGAATAGAGTTTAAATCTGAAATGCCTGGTTTCACTATATAAATTTTAATGTCCCGATAGCTTCTAAACCACTTCGTCATAAATACCTAAGGTTATACCAAAAATTACTCCCTGGGGTTCCAAAGAACGTAAACTGTGGATGAAGGATAGATAAAGTGTAATATAATAAAGATTAGAATTATGGTAAACGGATCGCATTATGAGCATTCTTTATGGCCAAATACGAATTTCCAGTGAGGAAATGATTTGAATATTATTATCTCAAATATTGGTTTCGTAAAAAGGAATAACCTAAGTACAAGTTACGAATATAAGACGGGTTTATAATACAAAAATTCTATTTTAATGAAATGGCAACTGAAGTCATAAGTTACATATTTGAGTGCTTTTGAAAAATCGACGCGTAATACGAATAGTTCAAATGCCATTTAAAAAATGTTTACATATAAATTATTCCGTGTAACTCAAAAGCAATGAATTTCACCATCGCAAAACGGATGATAAAGGTAAAGATTTATTAGCATTCATAATAATATTTACAAAATTACTTCCAATTCCATAGAACAGATATTTAAATCTTTCAAAATACACAACCAATTATAATGTGGTTTTAATTAGTAGATAGAATTATTCAAGAATAAAGAAAAGAATACCAAAGATTTATAAAGCTACTCGAATGAAGAGCGAGGGAAACTATTACATAAACCTAATATACCATTTCCCTACATCCAATCTAACCATCAAAACTTTTGGAGCCGAAACAATCCAGACATTTGAAGGAATATTATTTTTTAATTGAATCCTCAGAAAATACAATACTGTTGACATTTAATTAACCCCTAGCCAAGTTCCATGGAGCGAAACCTTAACGATGAATTATTTTAATTTACGGCCGCCATCTTTAGTTACGTCACATCGTTCACGGCTAATTGGAAAAAACTTCTGTGACGAAGAGTTTTCAAACGTTTTAGACGATATTAAAAACTGTCAAAGGAATGTCACGGGGAAGCTTAATTACTATGATAAGTCACTGCCACAATGCTTGGGAACTTAAATTATACAAATGTAGTCTAATTGAAATAGCGTGATTGTCAAATTGTGACATTTTAAGTGTATTGGGGATGTATCTAAGGTTCTAGGGCACGTGTATTAGCTTTAGCTTCACGCTGTATTCCGGATAGAAGTGTAGCCAGAGGGAACCTAGTATTGAGAGACCCCATTGCCCACTTTCTACCGAACTTTTGAGGCATTGCATGAAGAGTGGCGGAACTCGACGCCGCGATTTGCCTTGTTAACCAAAGCGAAGAAACGAAAATAATAATTCAATGCCCCGAGTGGGGACCAAACCCACAACCTTCGCAGTTACAGTCCCACGTTTATACCACTTCGCCACAACGGCCTCACTCATATAACAAAATAAATATCCACTGTCATAGCTTCACGCTGTTTCCCGCATGTGGCAGGGTACGTTGATGGAACCTAGTGTTAAAACAAACAGATGGAGTCAAAGTCAAATTATTCCCACGAGGAGGAATCAAACCCATTGCATTTACAGTCACAATCAATGACGGCTCTTGGTTTCCTTTTGATAAAATAATAATATATAAATATCGTATGCCTTTACTCTTAAAGCTATTAGATTAATGGCAATGAACTGAGTGATTCTCTATATTTAAGAAAAGGTTGGACATTCAAAATGTCGGTATTTCTTTCGGATATCCTTTGAGGAAACGCATACGTTTTTCTATGCGCATTATAGTATAAGCCACCCTAGCCTATGACCCTTTCATATTGTAGGGCAAACTCGTAAAATATGTTTTAGAGCGATCCCTAACGGGGACTTATTGGCCCCGGACGGATATTGAAAGTGAAGTTTTTTGTATGCATTCAACGGTTTGTATTAAGTGTTTTCAAATGTGGAAATTATTATCATCTTTCAGTGTTGGAAAAAAAGGATAAAGGAAAAGGATATTTTAAGGAAAAAAGAAAAGAAAGAAAGGGTCAATTCAATATATACATTTGAATTTTTGCTATACCAGTTCCTGGGGCGCGACCTCCCGGAAGCCCAAGGAAGCGCTGGTGGATGTCGTGATGCAGGACACGAGAGCCAATGGTCTAACCACCGAGGACGCAAAAGACCGTGCAAAGTGGAGTAGGTTGAGTAGGAAGGCAGACCCTGGTAATAGCCGGGATTAATGCTAGGAAAAGGAAGAAGACAAATTGAATTTTTGACGTGTTACATCTTATAAATCGTTCACGTTCTGCATCACGACAGCTTCAAAGAACAATATTAATTAAAAAAAAAAAAACAATTTCCCGAACTGGATATCGAATTCACAACCGTCTCATACGACCACTGAGTTACAATCATCTAACATCGTTTATATAACACAAGCAATTTATTTTGTCAACAACAATAAACTATTATTATAACATATAGTACATAATCCTATATATTACAGATAACAGTCTCGATTTGACCGATGTTATTGATATACTCGATCTGCATTGTACTAATAAATTCAATTTGCGAAGCTCCAATTGATATGGATCCCAGCTCCTATATCTTCGGCTTCGGCTCTCCGCCTGGTAATATTAAGATGATATTCACTATTGAGTGGGGCTTGACTTTATGTATTGTTGTTTAGATATTCATATTTCTGTATGATTTTAGTGAGGTATACGCGACGGTTGTGGGTTCGATTTCCACTCAGGGAATGCAACGAGGTAAAGTGATGCGTTTAGTTCTGCTACTCAACATGCATTGCCTCAAGAATTTGACGGAAAGTGGGCGAAAGAAGCGTTTTGATGGTGAACGAGTGCCTTAACACCAGCAGAGTTGCTATGTGAAGTTAAAAAATTCTTGCTCTGACGAGATAAATTAGTTTTTGGTTCTTCTCAGCTGATAATAGAATTAACACTCAGTTTTCTTTATCTACAAGATTAATAAAACAATAATGTGAGACAATTACACAATTACTAAAAAACATATTAAATGTATAGATTTTTTTTTTATTAAAATCATGAAGATTTAAAAATTAAACGAAATGCCTATAGGTACTTTAGATATTTCCGTAACAGAATACTCATTACAATTATATATTTTAAAATAAATAATACAATTTCATTACAATTTTATTTTTCATAATGAGATGAGATGAGTAATAAAATCATCTTGAAACACTTAAAACAAATGAAACATTTAATTTCTACAGCACCAAGTAAACATCTAGAATAGAAGTCGATAAGAAATTATACTTGATATATGAAGTTGTAATAACTTGAGGTAACTTCTATAGAAGTTGCCAACTCTGCTATTGCATTCGAAGTTCGATTTCACGGAAAAGTTTTATCAGAGAATGGCAGACGGATATTAGTTATGGCACTAGTTGGTATATTAGTGTATAATAGAAATTTAGAAATATAATCAAATTAAATATGTTTTACAAATGAACGGATTTGAAATCTTATATTGGAAAAAGTTTTTATGTGAGGCCGTTATGGCAGAGTAGCAGAAGCGTGTGACTCTAACGCGAGGGTTGTTGGTTCGATTAACAATCGGGCGAATGAGTTATTATTTATTAATACTTTCATTGGACGGAAAGTGGTTCTATCTTGCTATATATGCGGGATAAAATTGCGGGATTAAAAAAAAATATTAATAAAAAATATATTACAACTTTAGTTCAATAACAAATATTACTAAATATACATATAGATTATAGGTATACCTAATACCAACCCAAATAAAAATAACAAATATGTATATATATAACAATCTCTCAATGTATAGAATAAAGAATTAAATTCCTAAAACAGCCCCAGGACAATTCAGGGCGATAGAATCTAGATCAAGTTGATCTTTGACTGCAACACAGCTAAAGAAACTTCTAGAGAGCACAAACGTTGGGCCAGCGCAGCCGTATCGAAGCGCTGTCTTTAAATTAGTTTGTAGAAGATTGCAGCCAGTTTTTGTTTTCATTTATTTCATTAAGACTTGAATCTATTGGATTTCTGTAAAAAAGGTAATTCTTTTTTCTTTTTAGGGTTCCGTATCTTAGAAGGTAAAAACGAAACTTTTATGGTATCACTTTGTTGTACTCTATTCGTCGGAAGAAAAATAAAAGTAGGTAAGCTAATAAAATATAAATACTTAATTAATTAATATTATTGTACAATTAGGTATATAACTTTTTTATATTTTCATCAATTTTTCTTGTAATTGAATTGTTCATTATAATTAAAAGTTTTCTTTTCATCTTTCAATTATAGAAAAAAATATCATAATTATTTATTTAGTAATTATAGAGTCAATAATCAATAATTTCCAGTAAGAACAATGCAATTTTGGTATAGGGATACCCATAGGGTATCCCTATAAAATAAAATTGCACGTTGGTTGGCGGAACCTAACGCCGCAGTTCATCAAGACCGAGACGATAAAATATTCACATATACCTAATAATTTTATTTTCTATACAAAATACATGAAAAGTCGCAGGTCTGCACAGGCCGGAGACACAGGACAAACAAAATTCGATTTATTTACTGCCGTTGGACAGCCGGCCTCTTTATAACTCCCTCTCTTATTACTTTTACGTTGGAAAGCAAAAACATGTTTTCCACTGAAGTTTCTTTGTTTTAGAATACATACCTTATATATAGAGAAGATAGAAGATAGCCATTTGAACGTTTATTGGATGACTTAATTAGTATTGTTTTACCTCTTAATACTGTATTTAATTGTATTCGGATTGTCGAAGGATTGGTTTATTTATTTGCTTCACGCCTTTTCACGCATAAAGCAGGGTAGGCAGAGGGAAGCTAATTTTAAGACAACGTTCCTAGAATTCACGCCAAATCTTAATTACGTGCAAGTGCAATCAAAGCCGCACTTTGAAGCGAGGAAATAAGGATACTTTAAATATTATTATTTGCCTTAACCAAGAATCGAATTTACAACCACTTAAATACAGACGCTACACCACAAAGGTCTCACAAATATTTATCATCGGAATAAAAGTGGTTTTAAATATTTTCGTTTCATAGTTACTTTCATAAATTCTGTTTTTTTTTACAATTATCACCTATTTAGCCTAATTCTGCTATATGCGGGACATGAAGCTAAACAAAAGTTATAATCAAATCGAACCCTGACCTTCCAAACAGTACTAAACACACATCGTATAATATATACTGAACAAAGGAACCTCGTAAAAATCAAAGAGAGTAATTCAATTAGTGATTCGACCCTCCCATGAACATGTCCACACTCAAAAGAATTAATTATCACTCCGGTGTCTTTTCATCTCGAACTTCAAAGCTAGTCGATTGGTATACTAGAAAATTTATAATCTTATTGTCATGTGCGCTGCCTCTGAAAGGGCTTTAAGAAAGGAATTTTAAGTAGGCTTTGACCAGCTCGACTGGGCTGGGCTGGGCTGGGCTAGCTATATTGATTTATCCTATTACAGAGACTGGGCTTAGGCTAGCATATGAAATGAGTAAAGTTGGTGGAAACAAAAAGGTTTTATTTGCTCCGTATTTATATTGTGAATTTTATATGAGGTAGTAGGTACTATTAGTTTTGTTTTGTTTTGTTCTATCGTGAATATCTTAATAGGATATGGATATTATGTTGCTTAAAGTTAACATTATTTAATATTTTTTTATATTATTTTTAACTAGAACTTGAAATTCATATAAATATTCACTTGAAAGTTATTGGATAGTTCCATTCAGGACTGTAATTACATTTAATTTCCCGGCTCTGATAAGACAAAGTACAACGTTCAATTCCAACCCAACACGCAATGTCTCGAATTCTAGCAGAAAGTAGACAACAGAATGTCTTAACTCTAAATTCGTTGCTTACCTGACCACACATAAAAAACAATACAATTAAGGAAATTAAAATGAAATATCGAATTTCTTTAACCGAAAGTGATCGTCCATACATATACAGTCCAAAGGCATTATTACGGAAATTGCGTTTACTAGTACAACCTCTCAACACTACTATATTCATTTTACTACTAACACAACATCTAACATTCATTTTGTTAGAATTTAAACCATATTAACGTACGAATAAGGGTTAAATTTAATATTTCAGAATCGTATCTCTTGTCATAACATAGAAGGCTTTCTATGTAGTAATCTGTCCAAATCTTCCTTGCCATAAATTACATTGGGAAGCGTATAAAGCTAAATACGCAATCTGCTTTAGTTTGTCAAGTTTTTGTGTGCCCTACTATATACTGAAATAGTCTTGGGATCGTTCAATAACAATATTAGTTATGATATATTGTGTGTTTTCTCTTTGATGATGAAATTAGTGTTTAGTCACTTCGTTTTCTGTTTATTGCTTTCATATAAAGACCGAGGGCGCACGTAAACAATCGTAGGACTGTTGTGGATTTGATTACCATTCAAGGAATGATATATTTAATATTTTTATCTTTTCGCTCTGGTAACGAGGTACAACGCGGCGTTGAGTTACGGCACTCAACATGCAGTCCCGCAAGAATTCGGCGGAAAGTGGGGGGAGTGTCTCAATACTAGTTTTCCAGGTTCTTGAAACAGGATTAAAATTTCGTTTTATATTTGTGTGCAACAAGTAGAACTAGTATATAATAAGTTAGAATTTGAGTTAAATTTACCATCTATTATGATAATAGCAAGCGGGCACTGGGAAGTGGGTCAAATTGAGCTTTATAGATTTCACACTCACTAACTAATACGGCAAGTTAAATAGAACCTTAGAACTGAAAAATATATATTCTGCTAAATAATAGATAGAGATCAGCTTCACGGTGTATCCCGCATATAGCAGGATAGGCAGAGGGTACCTAGTGTTAAAACACTCTGTTCACAACTTTCCGAATTTTTCGAGGCATTGCGTGAGCGGCGAAATTCAACGCAGGGCTTTGCCTTGGTGCCAGAGCGAAGCGAAATGTAAATATTAACTAATTTTCATTCTCCTGAGTGGGAATCGAATCCACAACCATCGCGTTAAAGTCACAGCCTTGTGCTCCTGCACCACTAAAGCTTCAGATAGATATCAAAGCTTTATAATCATAAATGTGGATATTTCTCTGAGCTCCCATGAAATTAGCTGCCTCTATGGACCTCACATATTACAGATGACAAATTTTCACCATTTATATCCGGTACAAAAACATACTAGGATAGGTAGAACTTTTAACCCTATTTACAAAGGGGTCGAGGGTTAGTTAAGGAGGTTAGTTTTTTTTTTATGTGCACTTATTTGATATCTTTTACAGAATGAGGAAAGAAAACTTGTATCTAATAGATCAGCTTATTATACTTAAATTAAAACGTTGAACTTTTTAACATAAATATAAACAAGGCTATACTGTTTAAACTAACTAAGTTTTACATATTTTATATATATAAAATATTTTATAGAGCAGAGTAGGCAGACAGAACCTATTGCTAAGCCCCACGCGCTGCCATATTTCGAAACGTTACCAGAGCACCCAAAACAATCCATTTGCCCGTATGGAAATCAAAGCCCCAATTATCGTGTTTATAACAACAGGGCCCTCTCGACAGTGCAACTTAATATAAAGTGTTTTGTCACTATTTATCCACTAAAAAGGTTTTTTTTATTAAATCAAACCGACAGTAATATTTTTTTTTGTTTTCACAGCACACAGCCTCGCTAAGGCCTATCTGGATAATCCTAAAGCGATTCTGATAAGTAATTGAATGTGAATAAAACTCGTCCACTATTTTGTTGACTGGATTGCTAACGTATTGCTGACTGTTGGTATTAAATGAGAGTACCTATGAGGTTTTATTTTTTTAAATATATGACTACACAATATTTGGATAAAAGTAGATTTTATAAAAATATATGTGATATATAGATTAATATTTTAAATTATACCACAGTAGATATATATATTACACTATTTAAGTATCTGACAGTAAATACCTATACCTAGACAGTATTTTTAGGTTCACTCTGTATCCCGCATTTTTAACGGAGTAGACAGAGGGAACCTCGTATTAAAACACTCCGTTTCCCATTCTACGTCAAATTTTCAAAGCATTGCGTATTGAATGGCGAAACTCTACGTTGGTATTTTCATAATATTTATATTCTTTTGTGGGAAAACGTTTAATTCCGCCATCGTTTTCAAAGTAAGTTAGTATATAAAATAAAAATGTCTATTTTAAAAAACAGAGAAATAAACAATTTAAAAATCTGAAAAATTCAGGCAACCTCTTGTTTTAAGAACAAAAATTCAAAAAGAAATTCTCAGAATTAACACCTATTGTCGTTTAGAAGTAAAAATGGGGCATGCATACACGATTTACAATGTAGCTGGCATGCCCAAAGGCTAACCCGATAAACAGAAATAAATTGGTTAAATTAAACTCAAGTTAAATTGAACTTTAAACCAACATATATAGAGTTAAAGTTAAATTGTAACCGATAGTGGTACATTTCCGCCGTATTCCGCATCCCCGCGGCGGAATTGTGACGTGCAATTGTTTACTCGCGACCGCAACATGCCGAATTCGCTAACGAACTTATTATACGAATTTCGGATGCCAGTCTTCGGAGCTTTGAACGTTATTTATGTTCATGGGAAAACGCTAATTCACGTATTGAACGTACATACATATAGGAAAAATACGTACTCGTACATACGTATAGGAAAAAAAAAAATAATGGTAGGTACGTGCTTTTTTGGTAACGCTTTTTTGGGTCTTTCTGTACATTTATTTGCCTTTTAGGTTGATATGCACCTATACATGCATCTAGACGCGATAGGTTATGAGTTCGATTCCTACTCCAGTAGAATCATTATTTAATATTTTCATTTTCTTCGCTTTGTTGTCGAGGCAAAAGCGCGGCTTTGACTTACGCCACTCAACACGTTATGTCTCCAGAAATTCTTCTGCTTAGCCTGGTACTGGTGGAATATTATTACTTATGTTTGTTGCAAATACGCTCAAACGTTTGACGCTGTGCCTCGACAGCTTCATTCCTTTAAATCGTAATAAAAATATATATTTTAGGTAGAACGGAGCCCTATTAATAAGAATCCGCTGTCTGTCTGTCACCAGGCTATATCTTGATTCTTCCAAGCTAAATATTATAATGTTATTGTTTCGCTGTCCTCTTTTGAGTTACTCGACTCGTTCTCTATTTTTTCAACCTTAGATCTTAAACTTCTGTTCTCCTCCAAAAGAACTAATTTCTCTTTCTTTATTCTGCCCATTATGGTAATACCATAATGGGCAGAATAAGCATAATGGACAGAACTTCCACCTCAGTCTTCATTTTTTTGGAACAGAAGTTAAAATTATTCTTCCATCTTGTATATAATTTGTGTGATATAGAACGTACGGTAAAAGGTAGAAAATAGTATTTTTTTTTCTTTTCATTTCAACACTGATCGTAACGTCAAGCAATGTCAATTGTGTTTACTTTAAATATTGACAGTTAATAGTTTCTAACCTCTAAATTGTTGATGTTTTTTTTTGTGTTTTGTAGTTGAACAATTAAACGAATTTATGAAGAACTGGTCACTCGTATATACTTCACAGTATTTCTTCTAATGTCAAACGTAGTAAGTATTCAATAACAACTCGAACTATTTTTTTACATTTGATTTTATCGGAAAATATAGAGAGGTGTTTAAAATTTGAGAGCCGGGAACGGAAAAAGAACAAATATTAAAAAAAACTGGTTAAGTGCGAGTCGGACTCGCGCACTCAGGCTTCCGTATCAATTTCAGGATTGTAGGCCATCAAAGCAAAAGGAAGTACAACTTGCTTAAGTTGACAAACTTAAGTAGGCATATGCACTCATTTTGTATACAAACTACAAATATAAGCTTGTTATGATTTTTTTCTATGAAATATAAATTCTTACTTCTTGTCATTTTTCTTTTATCTATGCTTTAAGACGTTGCTTCATAACAACTTTTAAGATTCTGAGTTCACGAGAAGTACCTTGTAGGTTTCTATCTTTTCTAAATTTACCGTAAGTGCACAAACTCACACATAAACAAACAAAAGTGTAAAAAAATCATTGTTATGGTTAGACTGGATTTGTATAATATGCCATAAAAATATTACAATAAATAAATATGAAAATAAAAATAACAAAATGAAATATATTTAAATAAAGATTTTATGTAAAAATCTCAAAAAAGTACTCTAGGGGACACCCGGGTTTGAACCGGGGACCTCTCGATCTGCAGTCGAATGCTCTACCACTGAGCTATATCCCCATATAATAATTGTGTTTAAATTACTGTATTATTTCTAAATAGTTTGATCATTTTATATTATAAATTTAACATATAAGTTTTTCATGAACATGCATTGTACATGCTTATTTATCACAATAAATATCTCAACTTATTTCAATAAGAACGTTATATAATTCATAAAAGTAGGATAGATAAAAAATAATGGAAAAAATGTCCCTCGTATCATAAAAAAATCTATAATGGATTACTATTTATAATATTCAATTTAATAAAATATATTAAATATTATAAATCTATTCTAAAAATAAGAATTTCTGTAATCAGCGCCATCTGTTTTTCAATATAAAAACTGTTTTTAATCTGATTCCTAGTACAGAATAACTAGATTAACTTAATCTCTGATACCGATATCCAACTAGATGTCTCTCATTAATAAATTATTCAATTTAGATATAAAGTATCGACAAAAAATTATAAAACATGTTTTAATATTTTTAAGACATTAAAACATGATAAAATTTTTCGTCATTAGTTAAAAAAGATGTTTCGAAAATCCTATCACTTAATATGTTTGTCATGATTAATTAACTAATTATGTTAATATTAATATTAAATTGTGCGATAATTAGCAAGTTTTACATAAATTACTATTTATTTGGTTTTATTTAGAGACAATATTGAGCTTCTCATACTAATTTATTCTAATTTTGTTAGAGATATTAAATTTTTTACAAACTATGTGATAATGGTCTGTGGAGTTGCAAACCCATGTTATGCTATGAAATTTATAAAAGTTGAAAATTTATCAATATTAAATATTGATATTATCTTTTTTTATATAAGTAAAAAAATATGGAAAATTATAGTTCTTAGTCCTAGTTTTAACTTTTAACGTAGTAGGTTGACAACCCTATAAACGCCAGGCGGCAGGCACTAGCAGTAGGCTGCAAAATTACAATAAAGTTGCAAACGGAACGCAACACCCGGCGGTTGATCATGAGCATAGTACGTGGTGATCTAAAATAGATTTTGTATTATTTTATATATTGTGACGTAACAAAGGGAAACGAACTTTAGACGAACGTTCAATAAACAATACAGTGTTTTCTATCGAAGGGAAAAAATTGTGTAGTGCCGCAAAATCACTGTAATGTTTAAATTTTTGTCCAACTCCTTGATCACTCAGGCCAGCTGTCAAGAGGTGGGTAAGTTTTTAACTTTCAATGGGTATCTAATTAGATATGTTGTTATCAATTGATTCCGTTATCAGTCATCGGTATGCGGTATTTTTGTGGCATAAACGCCCTTGAGTCGTCTGCCCTTGAAATAGTTAAGAAACGTCAGTTTTGCGGCATAAGGTTACCACCAAATTATCACTATGCGCCTGAACTTGATATTATTTTATTTAACTATTGTTATAGATAAGCTTTATCGTGTATCGTCAAACAATTGCTCATTACTTCAGATTGTTAGATAATCAGAACTAACCTCTTTGACCTTTGCATGGAATATGTGAGAAATTAATTGAAAATTGTGTTTTTTATAAATATATTAATATCTCTCTCTACACGAAAATTGAATAGTAATTTATATTTTTCTTACCTGATTAAAAAAATATTTTCTATTTTTCACTTTCACTTCATATATTTTTAGCTTATATGTACATATATACAATATTTGCAATATGTCAATCTTCTTGAATGATGTGCACAATATGATTATGTACTATATTACGTATGTTGCTTGTACAAACTAGATAAAATATCCTTATCTGTTTCGTCGACTGCTTCGATATTCATTAATTCAGTTCAATTCGAGTCTCCTCAACAAAATGACTGTACACCGGGTAACTTCACATTTCTTTATAATCATATTTCAGAGTGCATTTTAAATGAAGTATAGTTTTGGTATAATTACAATAATCATTTGTTAATGTGTATAATATTTGCTAGTGAATAAATAAGTGGTGATTTCGGACACTGAGCCTTACTGGCTACTATATTGGGTTTGATTTATAATGTATTTGTATATTATTTATTTTCTGTTTCTAAATTACATCAACTAATTTGTTTATTTAACATAGAACTTTAATTTTCAATATTAATATAATAATTTTAATATTAACTTCACATTGTAACTTTAAATACATTCAATTGTTGTAAATGAAACAGTAATACACTATTACTCACATTATATATTATACTCTTATACTCACATTAGTTTATTTAAATTTTGCAAGGTACAAATGATTTTCATTTCCTTATTAAGACAAACAACATTAGACAAGATAAGATATTTTATATCTATATCTTTTGTTTTACACATATATTAAACTAAGAATTATATATTATATTTATTTTTGTTAAATTAAAATCACCTTCATGCTGTATAGAATGGCAAAACTCAACAACTTTGACGCCAGAGCACGGAGATGGAAATGTAAATTTAAATAAATATTTAATTTCCTTAAGTGGGGATTGAACCCACAACCCAGTCATGTTTACAGTCACACTTTGAACCGCTGTGCCACATCTGATCTTTTCTTTGCTAAAATATAGTAAATGGTTCTATTAAAAAGTTACTTGACAAAATACAAATACTAAAAATTAGTCCAATAGCAACCTAATAAGTTTTTTAATTTAAGCTATTCTAAATATGTCATAGTAGTACAAACTAATTACTATGGTAATATAAATTTAAAAATACACATATTATAAATAGAAATTACTTCTAAGATGTTTATAATTTGGCAACTCTTCTTAAACTTTGTCTATATAATATATGACCCTCTTGTAGTGCAGCGGCACAGTATCCGACTATAAATGCAAAGGTTATGGGTTTGATTTTTAACACATAAATTAATTATTTTAACTTCCTCTCACTGGTAACAAGCAAAGCAAGCAATATTTAAAAAATTGGACAGAATGTGAGAAACTTAGTGTCTTTGTACTAAGTTCCTTTTGCTTACTCTGCTATATGCAGCATGCACCATGAAACTAAAAGAGGGGAAGTATCTTCTTAGAAGTACATAATTTGGCACCTCTTTTAGTTTTAGCTCTGTATAATATATGAACACGCTCAATATGAATGACTGATAACAGCTTATCTTGACCCTAAATGCTGTAATATTATAACACATTTTTCCCCATAAGAGATCATTTATGAAGAATTATGTAATAATTCTTTTTTATATAACGTGATAACCTAAACGTTTGAATTTTAGCAAATTAAAAAACTTAATTACAATATTTAGTAGACGGAAAGTATGATAAAACCTAAACGTAGAAATTATAAAATAATAAACAGGTTATGAGCCATGATAGTGCTTGAAAATTATAATATTTAAAATTATAATTATAATGTTTTTGAGATTAGCGGCAACATTATAACTTGTATAGAATTTTAACGAAAACTTGCAAAGTATAGCAGTGTTTATACTTTCGGGAGTTGTTATTAAATCAAGTGGCATTATATAGAAATTTATGTATTCACTTTTAGAATTCCCTATTCTTATAAGATATATTATGTATATGACATACTACACAATATATTAGTATTGCTATCATATGGAACCTTTATAGACCTCTACTAAAGACACACAATTACGAGATATGGATGTTTTTATGACTGTAGCTTTTTGTTTTATGTATATATTTAACTATATTAACTATCACAAACATTTTCTATTTATAAATACTATGATTCCGTTAAAATTTCTTTATTACTAAAATAGCTACCCACTCGCGGCTTCGCCCGCTTGAACTACATAATTATTATTTACTAATCTGCATTTCTTTCGTTTTCTAATATTAATATCATTTTATAAACAATATCTATACCAGAAAAGTAAATTATAGAAATTTTACTGAACAATAATCCTTTAAATGGTATAATTTTTTTATTTAGAGTTAAGGAAAATTGCCAAATTACAATAGTGAACACTGGCTTCAAATCGGTTAAGCTGTTTTTGAGATTAGCGTGGAGAAACGCACCGATAACGCAAACATACAAAAATTACCTAGTGCTAAGACACTCCGTACCCCATTTTCCCCCGAATTCCGGAGGCATTGCGTGTTGAGTGGCAGAACGTTGACTTTTGCCACTCAACATGCAATGCCTCCAGAATTCGGCGGAAAGAGGAGTACAGAAGTTTCTTAATAGTAACCGAGTGTCTTAACACTAGGTTCCCAGGTTCCCCCTCGTCACTCCGTTATGTGCGGGATACAGCGTGAAGCTAAAATAATACTTTAAAAATATAATCTATTTAAATACTATGTATATTAAATTAATTTAAAACTTCGAAATAGATTCCTCTTGTTATTAGACTTAAAAATTAAACTTGTTTAAAATAAAAGCAGAGATGTGAAGGAAATTTAAACTTAATTTTAGCATTTGAGCTTTGAACAGAACGCTTAGCGTAAACATGATTTTAATTTCTAAAGCTAGGCGAGTACCGTTAAGTTTGTCGAATTAATTACTTTTTTAGATCACACTCTTTCACATTTAACACGTGTTTCAACTATAAATAAATATTTATTGTGTATTTGTGTACTGTAATCTATATTATAAAACGCCTTAATCTCAGAAGCTACTGGTCTGGTCCATTTATTAAGGAAGGCTAGTACCCAAGACGTTAATAGTATCGATGTAACCCATTGTACCTGCTGTCGAAATAGTTTGTCATGTCATGTCACATAACACATTAGCACGACACTTGTGTCATACACTTTTATACGAAAAATAACCCATAAGACGACAGAGTTGTAACACTATTTATATGTAACGATATACTTAATGTTTGTATTATATTTAGTATGGAACGTGCGCCATACATTATTATATAGCAATGCTCTGACACTTAGCAACAATCTGTTGGCAATCGGGTCGAAACTAGGCTACTTTGATAAACTAATAACAATAGATTACTTGTATTGTAAATATGTTATAATAGGGCTAAAACCTTTTTAACTTCATAAGTCCTTGATTATACCTACGTACTAAGGATATATGTATATATGCGTTTATACAGTCGTTTTAATTTTAACAACATAGTTTGTATTAATAGTGTATGAAAAATATTTTTTTTCAGCTTTACCCTATATTTCGCACATTGCAGGGTAGACAGAGGGAACCTCAGGATCTAGTGTTAAGACACTTCTATTCCCTACCTTCCGCCAAATTCTTGAGGTATTGTGTGTTGAATAGCGGTTACTAGAGCGAGGAAATGAAAATAATAAATATTTCAACACCCTTATTGGGAGTCTACATCCGTCGCGTCGAACTCAATATCTTTATGTAGTATTTTTTAATTTAATGTTAATGTGTTAAAAAATATAAATAATCAAACTACTTACGTAATAAATATTTTCTTCGTGTTGTATCTGTAGAACAGATAAAAAATATTTTAAATTTTAACTTGTACACCCATAAGAAATTATTACAATTTATAATGCCGTAAACTTATGGACATGGCGAGGTGACCTTTACATTTTACTTACAGTATATCAATTTTAGTAGACCACTGCCCTGCGTAATATCAAGTAATATATACACATATTTACTTTTATTTATAATTTATATATTATCTATGGTGGCAAAAGTGATATCAATAAAAACCGCAATTTTTTTTCCTTTGCTACATTTTCCTTATGCTTGATATCGAATTGAAATACCTATATGGCGTAAGTAATATATATAACCACAGATAAGTTAATAAAATCGATTGCAATTTCTTGGTACTACGTTCGTGATACATATAAAAAGGATTATTTAATTAGGCCAAGTTCAGCGTTAGAGTCATTCTACACATCTACTATATATAAATAAATCTATTGTTTTTAAATTTATTTCAGAACCTTAGAGTGAATTAATAAAAAAAAACGTTGAATTCGAACATTTAACAAGTCTTCTCCCAATAAAAAAACAAACAAAATAATATTGAATTAGGATTATTTTCAATTTAGCAATAGCGTCATTATACTTTTTAACTGACTTCTGTAAGAAAAGGAGGTTATCAATTCGACTGTATTTTTTTAGTTTATACATTAATTCTCAAAAAAAAATGTAAATACCAATTACTTTTATTTAATAAACTTTAAATATATTGGGAATTTTTGCACTCATTTCGATGTTATTAAAAAATTGCAATCAGGTGCGGCGATGTGAAGGTTGAAATGCGGCAAAGTAAACAATCAAGATAATGCATTGCCTTTTCGTTATCAACTTTATATATTTTTTTATTTTTATTCTGTAGAATAAAAATCTGAAAACTGTAGTTTTCAGCCAGAACTTTTTTATTAAAAGTCATAATAGGTTAAACCTACTTAAGTAGTTGGTAGTTAAAATCGATTTTCATTATTAAATTTTTGTTAATTGCAATAATAAAATTGTGCAATAATAATAATAGTAAATATTATTATTATTACATAATTTTATTATTGTTAATATTTTTTCATATAAATAAACAAATCCAACTTAATTATACCAAAATCTTAATAAATTGTATACAATAACTAAAATAGAAAATTATACATATTAATTTATTTATTTCTTGTTTTAGGGGGCTGGTTATTTAAAACGGGCCGACACAGACCGACTTCATGAAATTTTCTTGAAATATGCATCGATAGAGAAAAATGGCGAAAAATACATCACTAGTGAAGATTTCGTCCGAAAGTTTCTTGGCTTGTTTGACGAAGGTAAGTAAATATTGTTCTAATGTGTCTATATTTTTTTATATTAGTTGTGTTTTAATAAATTATAATAAATTAAAAAAAGGCAATTAATAATTATTATATAATTTGAATGCAACTCAATAATAATATTTTCTATTTAAGAAATGAGGAAATTTTGTAAAAAATAATAATAGATATTTTTTGTAATTTATTAAATAGTAAATTTTTACAAGAGATATATTTTTTACATTCATTTATGGTAAGCGTGATTGACAATAACGTAATTATCTTGAACAGTAAAAAACAATCAATTATCAATAGAATATTATTATATTTCTGTACAACATAATTACGTTATATTAATAGAACAAAATTAATTTACCTATAAACTTGTATGTGGCATAGTTAACTTAATTTACAAAGACATTTTATTTGGTAGTAAGTTATTTTAAAACATATATGTAACTAGATACTATGTCAGATGTTAGATTGTTAGATAATACCATATCTTATCTTATCTATTGACATTTTATCTAAAAGTGACGTAGTTCAAGCAAATATTAACATATGCTTATTAACGATAGCTGATATAGGTTTTAACTTTTAGTCTTTTGAAACGTATTAGATTTTTAACTGTATTGTAATCCCGCACATATCAGGTTAGGCCTGGAAACCTAGTGTAAAGACACTCCGTTTCCATTAAGACACTTCCATTCCCAAAATTTAACGGAAAATGCCGTTAAATTTTGAACGGCGGAACTCAATGCCGCGCTAAATATAGCATTCAATCTTTTTTAAGTATTATGTAAGATATTATGCTCCTATAATCGTTTACTAAACAAAATACTTGGACTTCGCCTTAGAGCTAAATATGCATAAATTTATACATAATTGAATCATCTTTGCTAGGCAACAGGCCATGTAAATATTTTCTTTAAAGATCGACAGAAACCAGATTCAGTATGGATTTTTTCTAAGCTAAAAAAAGAAATAAAAGATAAGAAAAATTCTTTATTTCTGTAACAAATTGCAAATCGCAAGAAAATTGTAATAGTATTGTATTATTATGGCTCTAAATATCTTAAAATCTTAAAACCTAGATTTACTTTATTAAGGTACACTAACAGCGGTACTTATAAACGTTAATTAGTTCTTAACTAGCATTAAACAGCTCCAATTATTTCCAGATGACTACAACAAGGAATCGGTTAAGCTCATCGCGGGCATCGTCGACATGGACAAAGATGGGTTCATATCGTTCTCCGAGTTCCAAGCGTTCGAGGGTCTGCTATGTGTGCCGGACGCGCTTTATAAGACCGCCTTCCAACTGTTCGACACCAATGGCAATGGGCTCGTCGCTTTTGGTGAGTGGTTGACTTGGCTCTTTTCTAGGTTTTTCGGGGTTCTTAGGTTGTCTAGGCCTTTGGTGGAATAGGTAGAGAGAACCGTAATATGTTCTTAATAGTTGAGAGTTTAGTGTTCAGACACTCGGTTCTGAACTTTCCACTTATTTTAATTATTATAGTGCTGTTGCCTGTTAGCAAACTGAAACTGCAATATAAATCTTTTACTTATTTATGCCAGTCGTGCCGCAAGTGTGTTACTGTATACACGACAGGTTGTGGGTTCGATCCACATTCGAGGAAATGAATTATTTAATATTTTCATTTTTGCGCTCTGGTGTCAGGCAAAATACGACGTTGCGTTTCGCCACTCAACACGCAATGCCTCCAGTTCGGCGGAAAATAGGCAGCGGAGTGTCCTAACACTAGGTTCCGTCTGCCTTCCCCGTTACATGCGGGATAGAGCGTGAAGTTATAAATAAAAGATATAATTATATGAATACAAGCCAAAATTTAAAATTAATTAACGTGCTACATAAAACTAAAGGAGCATTGACCTGGTATTGCCGATCGATGTCATATTAACTTGGCACGTGAGTAGAGTAATTTAATGGACGATTATATAAAAAATGCCCTTTCGATTCCTTTTAATTATATATTGGAATTAGATGAAGTATTACTCTTACAATCAACGCAATACCTCTCCTTATAATTATTATAATCTAATTACATTTTTTTTAAACCTGTCTAATATTGAACATAATTTACATACGTAGAAAATTTTATTAATTTACATTATCTATCTATATATATAATAAAACTGTAAGGGGGGTAAAATCTGTACATTGGGTATAAACTAAAAAAAAACACCTCAGGGGGACTTAATACAACTAATAGAAGGTAAAAATATAATTTTTGGAATTCTTGTCTGTCTGTCTGTCTGTCTGTTGTGGCGATTTAACGCAAAAACTACTGGACGGATTTAAATGAAACTTATTTTGTTACATAGCTAATAGTCTTCGGCAACATATAGGCTATAATTTATTTTGATAGTCCGAATACCTGATGTGAAACCCTAGCAGCCCGCCTAATCTATAAGAGATATCAATACAACGCTTTAGGAAAAGTTATTCAGCGTGATGAGCATTTTCTGTTGACATAATAAAAAATTGGATCCAATGTGGAACCCCAGTCACCCAAATAAACTTTATAACATATAATTCGTCAGTCGTCTTAAAATAAATTATTCTACGTAATAAACATTTGTTTTGATGTTTACGTAATACCATAATTATTATTTAAAATGGTTCAACACCAAATGATATAAATTTATGTAAATATATACAATTTAATTATTTTTTTTAAAAAAATCTATAAATTGGTAACATATATATGTATCACAGAAAAATAATATTACATTCTTATAATTTTGAGGCCCGTTGTGGCGCAGTGGCACAAGCACGGCACTATATACACGACAGGTTCTGGGTTCGATTCCTACTCGAAGAAATGAAATATTTACTATTTTCATTACCTCACTTGGAACGAGGCAAAAGTAATTTTAAATATCAAAAAATAAATAATTTTATAATATCAAAAAAATATACGAAATATCTTCTTTTTTATAAAAATAAATCGCTGAATGTGTTGCTAAGCGCAAATCTCGAGAGCAGCTGAACCGATTTTGCGAATTCTTTTTTATAATATTCCTTGAAGTACGAGGATGGTTCTAACGGAGAGAAAAAAAATAAAAAAAATACCAGAAAAGGTCCAAAAACATGACTTTTCTATATTCCCATACAAAAGATTCGTATTGATATCTCCTTAAAAGTCAATTTGGACTTTAATACCCTACTATAAAGTTTAAATGTTAGTAGCTGGATTCCTGGAAGGCAAAACAATTGAGTGACGTTAGTATCGTATAAATATTATAGCCCAAGATCCCAGAGCTGCCAGACCGACGTCATTTTAGCAAAGGTGAAATTTTGAGGACTATTAGTCTTACATGTAGTTAAGACAAGTATGCTTACTCACTAACTTGAAAATAGGATCCTTTCAGAGGTGGAGAAAAATAACGGTATATCTCTTTCTGGGAAAATGATAAAGCTATCGGATTGATCTGGTTGCTTAGGGTCTGGGGCTAAAGGGGTCTTGAAATAGTCCGTAAATAATAAATTTAGAATTTTAGATTTACTTTAATGTAATTTGCCCCAATTTTAAAGAACCTTTATGAAGTCTGGCAGAAGTAAAGGTCCACGTGAAAGAATGTGAAATATACATTTTTTACTTTAAAACACCTGTACGCTCATGTGTAACTCTAAGAAAGCTTGAGTGCCCTATATTTAATACCTCTGTCTATGAAAAATCCTTCACAGTTCAAGCTTGCGCTTATGCAACTCACTACCTATCTCTATACTGTCGGGCAATCCATCTCTAAATACTTTTAAAATCAAATTAAAACAACATTTCTCAATTAGAATCTTTAGTAGTCACTTTGTCTTTTTTTTATAAATTTTCTTTTTCTGTTTCAACTCTTTTATGTCATTGTATATATTTATGTAGTTATAGTAATATTGATTAATATTATGTATATTTGTATGTAGGTTTATTATTATTATTAACATTATATTAAAATACCGCACCCGAATCATTTCTTTTAACATCCCCTACATTCAAGGGTTTCTGGTAGAGATCTCTATTAGAGATAAGTTATCCACATTTTTTTCTGTTGTCATAAGTTTTCTGTACTTTCTTTCTTGTGTGGTACATAAATAAATGAAAAAAAAGAGACTTTCTACTTTAACGCAACTGGAAGTGTGCTTTAAGTTGGCACTATTTCTGAAGGTTTTTTAAGTTAGAGAGTATGTATACAGTCTTAAGTACATATTAGACTATCAATACTCAAAATTTCAGCTTTGCTAAAATCATGTAGGTCTGGGAGCCCTGGGATCTCAGTCTATTAATGTCAATATTTGTCAATATTTCTATGGCGAAATGTCACTTAAAATGTAAACGTCTCTTTGTGCATCTATATTATTAAATCTAAAAGCCACAAATTTCTATAATATTAATAAAGTGTTGTGTATTTCTGACTTACTAAATATGCCTTCTATAAGGCGGTGGACAAATTTAGGCAGAAGAATCTAATCATACTCCCAGAACGTGAAGATTGCAATGAACGTGAGCACGATAGTTGACTGATAATGGTGCAAATTTGAATCGAGCTGCTTTTTGTTACGATATATCAATTGATGCCAGCAGTGCCTACAGCTGTGTTGCTATTGGATCTATAAACTCAGCTTGCCAATATTGTAAGGTTATTGTAAAAACTCAGTTTGCCAATCAATTTGGCAAACTTTGGATGATTTTATTATAAGGAGGAGGATTGCCAGTGGTTCCACGTTCAATGCAATCTGATGAACTGAATTCATGTTTAAAGTCCTCGAAATTGTGGAAACATGTCAAGGTATTACATTTAAGCAAGAATATGCGTGTCATGTTGCAAAATGATCAATCTGGAGACATATTCTCTAAACAACTCATTGATATTGGTAATGACAAACTTCCTATATATGCGCTGACTGGCTGCATCACCTTTCCTGATCGTTTTTGTCAGTTAACGTAATCAAAGATGAACTCATTCATAAAGTGCTTCCAAATGTTGCTGAAAAATATTTATTCCATGATTGGTTGAGCGAAAGAGCTTTACTGGCTGCCAAACACACTAATGTAAATAATTAATTTTCAATTTTCAAGATGGAATTCCTGGCGTAATGAAGACATATTATCATCAGTTGATATGGCAACTAATGAAGATGATGTCGTGAACTATCCACTGGAATTTTTAAACTCACTTGATTTGCCAGGATTGCCGCCTCACAGACTTCAATTAAAGCTTGGATGTGTAGTTAGAATATTGCGAAATATCAACCAACTAACAAAAAAAAAATAATGAAGAACATAATAGAAACAATCATATTGAAAGGAAAGTATAAAGGAGAAGATTTTTTGACACCCCGCATCCCAATGATTTCAACTGACATACCATTCGAGCTTAAAAGACTACAGTTGCTACGGCTACGGCATTCGCAATGTCTATAAACAAATCCCAGGGGCAGTCATTAAGTGTTTGTGGTATTAATATTGAAAACTCATGTATCTCGCATGGTCTATTGTATGTTGCCTGTTCCCGTGTTGGAAAACCATCTGCTGTTTGTTTACGCCCCAGAAAACCAAGCAAAAAATAACGTGTACCATAAAGTACTACAATGAAAATGAAACTGAATTTAGAATAAGTAAAAATAAAATAAAATATAATAAGTAGGCATCATAATAAGATATCGGAAATTGTTATTTTTATTATCATTTTTAATGAATATTATAAGAATTAAAAATGATTTAAGTTTTTATTTTTTTATCTTACTAGCTGATCCGGTGTCGCGAATGGCAGAATACATATTAAAATAAAATCGACTGTTAGGCGATACGAAGTTCGCGGGTCTGCTAGTCTATCTATATATATAAAATCGAAAGGTCACTCACTCATCACGAAATCTTAAAGAAATCCTAAGAATCTCAAATTTTGCATAGAAGTTATTTATAGGACGTAAGTGCTCGCTAAGACGAATTTGCAATATTCGACTTCGAAGGGGTTGTTTTTGGGATTGAAAGTTTGTATGAAACTTCGTTACTACAAATGCTAGAAGTCTCAAATTTTGCATGGACGTCACTTATAGGACGTAGGTACTCATGGAGACAGAAATTAATAATAACGTAGTTCACGCAGGCGAAGCCGCGGGCGGGCCGCTAGTAATATATAAATTTAACTTAAATTAGCCTTTTTGAATTTTGTGAATTTGTGAATTTTCAAACTTTAATTCCATCTCCTACAATTATCTAAAAATTGCAAATACGTCATTGTTACACCAAGTGTACCCTATCTAAATTGACCTGACGTTTTAAAATTATGCAAGTCAAAGACATGCGTTGGATTGAATGATTCGTGGTCGTTGATGAAAACTGCTTTTATCTGATAAGTTCGTTCAAAACTGGTTTAAAATTTCAGTTAAACTACAGTTGGTGGATTTTAGCTATTCGTAATTTTTTCTCCACAAATTCTATTTTAAAAGGAATGTTAATAGAAATATTAATTCACATGTATACATAAAAATATAGAAGTTATATAAATATAAAGTTACATATATAATAAGTTATATATATATAAAGACAGCATTGTTATCATCTAGGTAAAGGATATACGGTACGACCTCGATCTCTTTTTTTAAATGTTGTAGATACATATAAAGGTACATAAATATTTATTTTTATGATAAGTATTTTGAAGTGAAATTTAAGTAAGATAACACAATATATATATTTTTTTCATAGAACATTTTTTAGTGTCTGTACTACTTCTCTTAAATTTGACCATTTGAAAGGTCAGTAAGCAATTATTGGATCAAAATTATCGACAAATTCGTAGCGGAAAATAGCTGGTATACGATTATACTAAACTACATTGTAACGTTATTATACATACATATATATATTTTTTTTATCTTACTTGGTAATCAAGTCGCGTGCTATAAAATAATAAATAGTAATTTAAAAGTGACTTGTATTAACATAACATTGTATTAACTAAAACTGTAGAATTGTATTGAATAAAGAAATTTTCAAGGACAAATCAAAGTGCAACTTGTGGATAAAATTGAATGAATTAGAACTTAAAACCAAAAGCAAAAAACTCGGCGTTGAGTTGCGCCACTCAACACGCAAAAAAATCAGCGGAAAGTGGGAAACGAAAGGTTTTAACACTAGGTGCTTAAAAACCTGCCCGAATACAGAAGATTCGGAATAGTGTGAATATAATTGCTTTTGATTTAGAACCTTTCTTTTTTCCCTGCCTATTGAGTTTTACTTTTTCTTATATTACACTAAATACACCGGAAAATTTAAATGCATAAGGACTCCTCGAAGAGAATGAGAAGTTGAAGATGGTCGACGAGGAGAAAGTAGTATGTAGAGACTAGCATTTCGCGTTCCGAAGGATAGACCAAATAGATTAATATACATTCACATATAAACATACGTCCCTTTGCATAAAAAACGAACCCACAACCCGTTGCGTTTAAAGTGAAACATTATATCCGTTATAAAGATAATAAATGATCTTGTATGTATGGTGTATAAAATATTATTTTTTCAGATGAGTTCGCTGAAGTCATGCGTAAAACGGCACTGCACAAGAAATTACCATTCAACATGGAGAGTACCTTCGTACGATTGTACTTTGGAAAGGTAAGAAAAATAAGAATTGTGGGCTCATCTTTATATAAGAATAATAATAATATTAAACTTTTACGTATCTTCTTTACGTATACTTACGAAAAAATATTTGACATTTGATTTATGACCTTTAATGTTGTGTACAGAAACTGTGTTTTTTTTTAAATATTGCTCGTATTTATTTTTACATATTTTATTTTTAAAGCGTTATTCTGAAAGGACTTAGAGATAATTTAGTTCGTCCTATTTATTATTCTAACGTTAGCTAATTATTTTAGGAAATGTGTATATTTAAGTTCACCTTATTTATATACCATTCAAGTTTATAAGCTCTACTGTAATCTATATAATAATTTTTTTTAATAGAATATAATTGCTTTGCCATTTATATTTTCTTACGTATTATTTTAAAATTAATGCGTTAAAAATACTATAAAAATACAATTTTTTATTTTAATTATAAATTAAATTAATTTATAATTTCATTTATAAGTTATTATCATTATTGTATAATTTTTATCCACATTCATTTTTAGGACAAAAAACGTCTAGTAACTTATCCCGAGTTCAGTCAGTTCCTCCACGATTTCCACGAGGAGTATGGAGTAGAAGCGTTCAAGAAGTGCGACAAAGATGGTAGCGGGTTCATCAGTGCTGGTGACTTTAGGGATATCATGTTGAGTGTGAAAAACCATCTGTTAACTAAGGAATTGAAGACGAAAGTTATTAATGTAAGTATTTCTTGTTTTTTTTTTTTTTTTGGACATTTGTCATTTTTTTTTTTTTTTTCGCTGTAGAATGAAATAAGTAATAGTGAGACAATTGCTATAATTTATATGTTATGCTCTTTATTTATGGCGTTCCGAGCGTGCCAATTCAGCACTAATCACTTCGCCACATAATTTATATAAAATAACTTATGCTTATGCTTCTTTAATTATGGCGATCCGAGCGTGCCAGTTCAGCACTAATCACTTCGCCAATGTCACGTTGAATGGGAATAAAATAACTTACAATAATACCACAGTTTAAATTTAAATGTCACTGTCAAATTCTGACATTGACATTGATAGGCAATTTTTTTTAAAATTAAATCTTAATAAACTTTTGTGGTTCAGTTCTAAATCTATAAAACGTATGATTTACAAAATAACAGTTTTTTTTAATCTTTGGTCTCGCTTGCCAATTAATAAGAATGGTCCCCTAAAGAATATCGTACGGCCCCTACATCCTTTATTATTCAATTCGTACACATAGTCTCGTGAAATAATATCTATTTATTTATTAAATTAATAAATTTTCTTTTAACTTAAAACTAACTATTTAAATAGAATACGAAATTACAATATTAATTGAACAAATTTATTTTTATGTGAAATTGAAATTGTAACGAACAGACATACCTAATGAAAGATAATAAATTGTATATGTAGCTAATAGATCTCATGCATTTGCTTTGTACTGCACTCAAGTGCATTCTCAAGTGTCTTATGGTTACTGACCTATTAATAATAGTTATTTTTTAATGTTATTTCTAAAATAACTATTATTAATAGTTAAAATAATTTCTAAAATAACTATTATTAATGGTTAAAATCCATACTATAAAAAAATGTATCTACTACCTTTTTACGTAACATTGAAACTTATATTCCAGGCGTCAGGATTCCCACAAGGGGAACGTAAAATCAGTTTCCCATATTACATGGCGTTCAATTCCCTCTTAAACAATATGGAGCTAATAAAACGCGTATATTTGAACGCTAGCAACGGACACAGAACGCAGGAGGTCACCAAGGAAGAGTTCCTTCACTCCGCTCAAATGATGAGTCAGGTCACTCCGCTGGAAGTTGATATATTGTTTACGCTTTGTGACATGATACATCAAACTAATGGGTAAGTTATTTTTTTTCTTAACACTGTATCTCGCATAATAGGGTAAGCAGAAGGAACCTGGGAACTCCACTTTTCGCTTCCCGTTCCAATTTTCCGCGGAATTCTCGAGACATTGCGTGTTAAAAGAAAATATTAAATATTTCATTTCCTCGAATAAGAATCGAACCGACAACCTGTCATTTACAGTCGCCTACTAGTTCACCTGCGCCACGACTGGCCTCGACTCTAACCAATGCTCTACTTTAAACCTATGTTTACGTCATAATTAACGTCAATAAAGCAACGTAATAGTAAGTAAATAATTACCTTCGAAACGTTCCATGGAGACGACATTATGTCACTTAGCGATATTAGTTTGTTAGATATACAATATACATACATACATACATATATATGTAGTAGGCTTGAGGACTTATTATATTAAAAATATGGATAAACAGTGCAAATGTTGACTGACTTGAATGACTGAACGCGACAGTTGTGGATTCGATTCCTACTCAAGGGAATGAATTATTTTCATTTTCTTGCTTGCCCTCTGACAACAAGACGTTCTGATAACGAGCGTTGAGTTCTACCACTGTTCACAATGTCAGAAATGTTTTGAAAATTGGACATTAAGTGTAAAACGGATGATCTTAATTCGTGATGCTAAAAAAATCTATAAGTGTTTGTATATACAGTAGAATCCCGATGATATTAAAAGGTTAAATTTAGGGAAAATAAAGCGTGGCGTTAAGTTCCGCCACGCAATAAGCTATGCTTCGTGTCTTTTTCAAAAGTATTTACACATTTTAAACTAAATAGACACTTGAAACGGCGTTAGCAATAAAAGACCGTGACATTTATCATATAATATTAGATATAAGTTATCTGTGCTAGATCGATACTGAGCAAGCCTTCCGTATTGATAACAAGAGATAGGGAGTTCTTGCAAATTTCATATTATGTTCGTCTTACTTAAGTAAATATTTTATAAAGTAGACATATAAGTTTTTTTTGTATATAACATAGTTTTAGATAGTTTCACGTTGACAATGTCACTAAAATAAAACTATTTTTAAAAGTAAAAATATGTAAATTATTTCTGCAAATTTAAAATAGCCAGTAGAACTTTTTTTTGTATTTATTTTATGTCATTTTTATTTATTTGTATATATGTACTCAACACACAATGCTTTCAGAAATTAGTCTTGTTGGGAACGAAGTCTTAACACTAGGTTCCCTTTTTCTATCTTGCTGTATGCAAGAGACAGCGTGAAACTAAAAAAAAGAAGAAAAATATTACTTACAAATATCAACTATGAGTCAGTCGTGTTGCAGGGGTGTCTAAGCAGTGTCTAAACACGACTGGTTACATTTATTCGCTCTGGTGTCGAGGCAAAGCGCGGCGTTGAGTTCCGCTACTCAACACGCAATGCTTCCAGAATTCGGCGGAAAGTGGGGAACCTTATGTCTTATCACTAGGTTCTCTCTGTCTACGCTGTTGTGTGCGGGATACAGCGTGAAGCTGATTTTAACTATTATTATAGTAATGCTGCAAACCAAGCTGATGACACCGTGTATCAAAACCATCATTCCGGGTTCGATTCCTGTTTGAAACAAGTTTGTTCTTTTTGCTTAGGAGTTACCTTGTCTGGTTAAACATAGTAGAGCTATCAGTGCCAGACTTGGCATGCATGTTTTTTATATGAATATATTAAGAGTTATTTCCTATAATTCATTAAAACTCTTTAATTTTTTCATTAAGGTAAACACAAAAATGAAAACAGAAACATTTGTTTCGTTTAATTTTTTTTCCTATATTAATTTCCTAGATTAATAAAAACTGAGTATTATCACTATTTTAATTAAAACTGCTATCTAAGATGCTGGGCTTGATTACCATTCACATTAAGTAACTTCAAATATGGCTATTGGAACGGTTAGCTTTCGTTTTGGGTGCAATTTCTTCCTAACTAATGTTAAAAACTACTGCACGTATCCAAAGTATTTTTTTAAGAATCCTGTAATATGTGATGATATTATAACTAATAATTTAAATTTCTATTACTTCACAGATACACGTTACTTTCTTTTTAACAAGATGGCTAAAATATACTATATAATATAAAATAAAATTATTTAACTTCTAGCCGGATTGTATACAACGATTTGAACTCCATAACTCCTGAACAATACTTCAAGCAAGTAACACGAAGAGTGGCTGAAATCAAAGCTGTATCGGTAAGTATGTGATATCTAGCATTAAGTTTAGGTCTAGACCTAAATGTAAGTCTAAGTCTAGACTTCGCAGCGCCGGACTTAGTGTTTAGTGTATTTAGTTTGTTTATTATAACGCGAAACACGACTAATTTATCGCTGTGTATTTTCTTTCTTATGCTGAAAAGGAGGGGGTAGTAGAACCTTGTCAATTAAGTCGATTATTGGAACGACTTTTGGTGAGTAAGCGCGGCCATGTTTATATATAATATGTTTATATCTTTGTGGAAAAGTGAAATTTTGGCTATTTTATGGATTCTATAAAGTTTTCTTTTCTAGCTATATATGTAAATGTATGTATATATGTATTTGGATATGACAATGTCGTAATTTTTTTATAAACCCAAGTAATAATAATTGTCATATCCAGACACATGCAAAACATATTTGTGCTAAAATAAAAATTTTCGTCAATCGCTAAAAAGGTAAAATTTACAATATTGGACTAATTAGTAATTAGTTTTATGGAACAATTGGCTACACGGTTATATTTAACTTATAGCCAACATCTCGCTATATATCTTGTATTTCGGATTTTCCTTTTCTTACATAAGCTTTGTTATGTTTCTGTATGAAAATTATATTATCTGTTGGTCCAGGAACAGATTATTGATATGACAGATAGTTTTAAATTTGATAGATTGTAAACAATGGGAATATTACATATATTATTAAAAAGTGTCTCAATTCTAACTAATATCCTAATAAATTTTCACTGTGTCAAAAATACAGTTGTGGATTCGATGATCCACTTGAGGACATGAAATGTTTATTATTTTCATTTGCTCGCATTGGTAACGAGGCTAACGGCAGCGTTGAATTCCGCCACTCACCACGCAATGACTCCAGGATTCTGGGAAACATGTGGAACGCAAGTGTCTTAATAGGAACGGAGTGGTTTTACTCTAGATTCCCAGGTTTCTTCTGCCTACCCTACTATGTGTGTGATACAGCGTGAATGGATATGGCGGCACGTAGTATAGAGGACACTTTTTATATCAAAATATTGAATAATTATGATCTAGAAGAAATCTGTCATATCTCTAAATCTCATAATAGTTATATTGTGTTTAAAATAAAAATTAAAAAAGCAAGCAGCATTTTAAGACTTAATTATTTTAAATATGACTCTTCTTTCACAATATGGCTATTAAAATTTAAATGTACATCTGATTTAGGTAAGTAAATAGATGAGTTTTTTTATTTACAGCCAATTTCAGACAAATATGTATTTTGGTAATTCATCATTTATTTTCATTATTTTTCATTATTTATGGTGTTTACATTATTTTAAAAGATCAATAACAATTACTTCTTATTATTTATTTATAATACCCAATAGGTTATATATCTGATATTAAATAATCTCTTTGCTATACCATAACAGTTTTAATAATTTTGTGGTGGACTTATAGGCTCATATTGTAAGGTACTAGAAAGGAGGAGAACTTGAGAGAGAATTGAGGCATATCACAATAGGTTTTCGTTTTTTTCATTACAAAAGAAAACGTGTGAAGATATGAAGATATTATCTAAAACTAGATTTTAGCTGAAATTCACTTAAAAAGATTTAAATTTTAAATATTATCAAATACTATATAAACTTTATTTTCTTTATAATATGTTGCCGGTTTATTTGACACATTTCAGATTTTCAGCTTTTCACATCACACTGTATATGTTATATAGGCTGTTGGTAAATAATGGTATATGTTATTGTTCCAGAGTCCTGAAGAAAGGAGTGTACTGATTCAAATCCTGGAAAGTACATACAGATTTACATTGGGTTCTATTGCTGGTGGTATGTATAGATTTTTTTTAAATATTTTTATAGTAGGTTAGCTGAAACATGCTCAGTTGGTTTGGACATGTGTGTATGGTATGTAGAGACCGTAGCGTTTGGCGCTCCGTTCTCTGCTACCCCGCTAGGGATAAAGCGTAAAGGTAAGTTAAGTTATTTATAACTAACCATTATTTTAATTACACAATTGAAAGTACACATGAAGTACAAACGGTTTTTTTTTTTCAATTAAACTTTCGGCTAATTACCATTCCTAAATATATTATAATGAATTATATATTCCAAGAAAACAAAGAAACTTATAATATATTTTAATTTCCAGCCGTCGGAGCATCAGCAGTTTATCCCATAGATCTAGTAAAGACAAGGATGCAAAATCAAAGAACTGGCTCCTTTATAGGAGAAGTGGCATATCGTAACTCTTGGGATTGTTTCAAGAAAGTTATAAGACACGAAGGGTTTTTCGGTCTCTATAGAGGCTTGGTACCGCAATTAATTGGTGTGGCCCCCGAAAAAGCTATAAAATTGACGGTGTGTAATGTGTTTTTTTAAGATTTTCAATTCGGACCTTAATTATTAATTACAGATGTCTTTGCTCTTGTAACAAGACAAAATACATCGTTGAGTTGCGTAACTCAACACACAATGTCTCGAAAATTATACGGTAGTTGAACGGAATGTCTTAATGCTAAATTCCCTCTACTAAAAGCTAATACAAAGAGTAACATTTTGATATACAAGTTTTTGTTATGTATTAATGCTAATATATTTTCAGATGAACGATTTAGTTCGTGATAAATTAATGGATAAAAAAGGAAATATCACATTGGGTGGAGAAATTCTTGCTGGTGCTTGTGTAAGTATTATTTAAAAAAATACAATTTATATATTGTCGTGACAATACGACGTCGTTAGAACGTGATAGAATGTCGTAGAGAGCAAACGAACTAAAATAATATAATCGATGACGAGCGACGGCCTCAAAATTATAATCTCAGATAGATATAGTATAGTCGAGGTGTCGTGGCTGCCCTGATAGTAGATTTTCTCAATTTTCATTGTTCGCGCAGCCAGAAAACAATCAAAAGCAACTATCTACAGCTAACATCAGAACGGCCATAACTGTTCGACCGTACTATAATAAAATACAACATTTAATTACCATTTCCAGGCGGGAGCATCACAAGTGGTATTCACAAATCCTCTAGAAATAGTAAAGATTCGTTTGCAAGTGGCCGGCGAGATCGCGAGCGGGGGCAAGGTGCGCGCGTGGGGCGTCGTCAAGGAGCTTGGCCTCTTTGGCCTCTACAAGGGGGCAAAGGCGTGCCTGCTGAGGGATGTGCCTTTTAGTGCTATTTACTTCCCTGCGTATGCGCATGTTAAGGTAGGTTGGTTGTTTTTTTAATTTTTTTTTCTTCAGTTTAGGTGGGAGTTTGATTGTGATTTTTTTTTACACATTTGAAATGAAATATATATTTAGTATTATATATTTAGGGCATGGGTAGAATGGGTCACAGTCGTCTGTTTTGTCAGTTGACATAATTACTATATCAAACCGTCGACGATTTCTTATTTACTTTACGTACTGCCGATAATTCTTGCAGATGTATATTGTTTTTTTACCAATTGAATACAATTTACAATTTTCGGGAAATTACTATAAAATATTAGAATAAGGTTTTTTAAGTAAATTCAAAATCTACAAGGTACAATATATTAAATTAAAAAATATATATGTATATTACAAGTAACATATATTTATTTAATTTAATCATAAAATTATTTCCAGGCTAAATTCGCCGACGAGAACGGCTACAACCATCCCTTGACCCTGCTAGCGGCGGGCGCCATCGCGGGCGTGCCGGCCGCGTCCCTCGTGACACCTGCTGACGTCATCAAGACGAGATTACAGGTATATATTTATATATATATATATATAACATCATCTCTGGAATTGTTAGTAAGTTAATAAAAAGTCTTTAAAGTACGTGGAATAATTGACGAAAAGCGGGACCAAATCTATACCGCTCGGGACATTTTTAAATGGTGGATTAAAAATCATATATAAATATAGTTACAAGTAACTAAATTTCTTCAGGTTCTTCTTAGGCCTGAAGCATTAACTTTAGGGAACTGGCAAATTAATTGACGACCTCGGCGTTTAACTTGTAGCTTATTTTGTATTCCAGGTAGTAGCTCGAACAGGTCAAACCACATACAACGGTGTGATAGACGCTACTAGGAAGATATACGCTGAGGAAGGTGCTAGAGCTTTCTGGAAGGGAGCCATAGGTGAGAAGTTATTTTTATAAATAAAAAAAACCATATTGTCTTGCTGTGGAAGTATGAAATGTAGATGTTGGATATATAAATGTTATTTATACTTGTGAAGAAAACGTATAAAAAAGGCGCGGATAACGTATAAAAAATTGTGAAGTAACACTTTAAAAATGTTTAAAAATATTATTTATTTTGTTCGTAGCCCGTGTGTTCCGTTCGTCACCACAGTTTGCTGTAACGCTAGTGACGTATGAAATTCTACAACGTCTCTTCTACGTGGACTTTGGAGGATCGTGAGTATAACATTATAGAGTATGGTCGACGACCTGTGGCCGCCCTGAAGCTAGTTGCAAATGGTTGCGCAGATTTGATTTTAGGGTATTTCTTACTTTTGATTATTTTCTTCCTGAATGTACATGAATTATTAAATACCTAACCTTAGGGTGGCAACGAATCGTCAAAATTATGTTAATGATATTGAAAAGAGCAACTGTTGTCCATTTTTGAAACCTTGATTAGTTAATTATAAAAAGAAAAGAGGAATTCGACATAAAACACGAATAATGTATTGTGTACCATAGTGGATCAAATTAAATTTAATAAATTATTTATTTCTTAGAATTCGAATTAAATCCCTCACTCAAAAACTTTAAATAATAAAACCGTATAAATAATGGAGTTAAAGATTATTGTGGTATCATACAAAGGCCTATTATTAAGTTATGTTGAAGAAAAAACCATGATTAGGACGCAACAGTAGGAGTATATTTGCCAATTTTCTTCAAGAATCTGATTTTTTCCCAAAAAATCACAAACTTCCTGACATCTGCTGTACCACAAAAAATCGCTGAACATACATGCGGTGAAATGGATAGGTCCTACCCATGACAGGGAACCTCGGCCCTACCCATAGACCACCGTCGATCAATCAATCGAGGTACACTTGTTTAACTACAAATAAACATATGCATTTAATATAATCCACAGTCGTCCAGCGGGTTCCGAACAAACTATATCAAGTGCAGTGGAAGAAGCGTCGAGACGACCGCACCACATCGGCGGGTACCAGGTAGCGGCGCCCGTACTCACCGGGTTAGAGACCAAGTTTGGCATTTCCTTGCCAAGGTTCTCTTTTAAACAGTAAGTGTATTTTTTATATTAAAAAGGAAAAAAAACTAATTATGTTTTTGGTGACTTTTGAAGGTGAAATGCAACTTTTTGAATGATATTTGTAAGTTATATCGACGGTTTCCACGCATATAGTATAGCAGACAAAGGGAACCTAGTGTTAGACACTCGATTCCCCACGCATCGTCCAATTTATGAGACATTACATGCCGGGTCGAATTCAGCGCCGCGCTTTCTCTTTTTTACAAAGCTAGGAAATTAAAATAATTAATTTCCCCTAATATTATTTTTTTATTATATATTAATATTACTTTTTACAGGTGAACCTAAACCCTAGTATCCAGTAAGAAAACATAGTCAAATGATTTCAAAAACAATTTAAAGCAATTATTTATACTGCCCGAGCGAGTGTTGCTTTAAGTTATTATATATAATAATAAAAATGTAAGAAAAAAATCTATAGTGAATATTTGGATACAATAAGATAATATTTTTCGCACTGCTTTTTATAAAAATCTAATGTTTCTCAAACTTATTGTATACAATAATTTCCCTATAGGGAAACGTAGATTTTATACTGAAATTAATGGCGAATCATTAAATGTGTTAATTTGAGGAGTGAAATTTGAAATTAATTATTAGCATTTTGATATTATGGATAAATAAATAAGCAAATTGATTTAATGCATTAAGTTTGGGAAACACTGGAACCAAAAGTTTTAAATGCATTAATGGTACTTGTGATATTAAAATCAAAAAAATATAGTAATTTAAACAAAACAAAATGTTTATGTAAACGTTTTTTTAGTAATGTTTAATAAAGTTAAAATTCTTTTACTCAGCCAAGTGTTTTATAATGTGTAAATAAAATTTATATAACAAATTTTGCAATTTATTTTAAAGTGGGAAAAGAATTTCAAACTTTTTTTTCTTATGTTTCTAAACGTTTTCTTAATTAGTTGAGTAAATAAATTGATTTTAAATTATTTCCTACAAATAAGATCTTATGACGTCACAAGTGTCATAACTGCCATAGATTTTGAATATAACCGATAAAAAAAATTGTCCAAAGCACCTCGCATCCTTCTATTTAACTCAACGTTTTCGAAAAATCTATTATTTCATTTATAATTGTATGTAAATTAAATTAATTTGCTTTTATATGCTTATTTAATATATTTATATAATTTTTTTTTAGTATAGGATCCAACTTATTTGAATATATCGTCTATAAATGCAATTAATCTTTTACTGAAAAGATGTATTGGCATAAAAAGATTTGTAAAAATTCGTTTAAAAAACGTTTTTTTTTTCGAATATGTGTTTTCCTTGCTATATATTAAATAAACTCAAGAATTGATTAAATATTGTTACATTTTTTTTGTCTTTTCTTTATATTGCTTAATTAATATTTTTATTGCATTGATTTTTATTTTAATGTTAAACTCTCGAATTATGATTATCTAAACAAATATTCTTTCGTGGCCTAACTATTACTATAAAAAGCAATAAATGTCACAAATTCATATAAAAATATTATGGGCATAAATATATGTTTTGGTACTTCTAAAATTGTATTATTGTATAGAATAATGGTTAATTTGTTAAAAGACATGTAAAAATACTTATTATTATTACCTTATTAATAATGAAAAAAACGGTATATATTTATGTCCATATATGGTTTTTATTTTCCGTTAGTATATAAGTTAGAGCTGTCAATAAAAATATTTCAATTTTACTTAAATATTTAAAAAAACAATTTCTTTATTTTTGTTTAAAAATTAACTTTCAATTTACTTTAAACTGGTCAATCAAATTACTATAGGAGTTTTCTATAGTCAAGTTTTTGCTTAAAAAGTCCTTTTTATATTAAGTTGCATACATTTTATGTTAACTAACAAATGTTTATTAAAAAATAATTTAACGTCTTCTTTTTTCTCTCATATTGGTTTGGGCAAAACAACAAATAAAATGTATGAAAAAAATACATGCAATATTTTTGTAGATAGAGCTCAAACGAAAATAGAATTTTAAGATAAAAAAAATAAGAAAAATATTGAGAAATTAAGAAACATATTGTACATACTCATAAAGAAACATGTATGAATAGGTAGGTGTGTGACAAACTTTGAATTGGAATTGTGTTTAAAAATATTCAAAATCTATTAAAAAAACATGGCCTATTTCACGATGTAATGACGAAATTGTTCATATCTTTTTCTAGTCTTTTTGAGATAAGAAAAAGGTAAAATGTGTTGTGAATTTCAGTCTACGTCATTGCATCAAATAGGCATTATATCGAAGCTTAAAAAAATCATATCAATAAAAAAAAAGAGAATATATATCTATTTCAGTGCCATGTTTTCTTAAATTATTGAAACAAAAGTAATCAGGGTTGCCATATGTGAGAAAAAATATCTTAGCTCTGATTAAAAAATATACATGCTTATTTTATTTATTATTAATATATATGTATATATATGCAATTTTTTTTTCAGTTTCACAAATTCTATATTAAAAAATCGATAAAAAATTACAAAAAATCAATCACTGGTAATATTATTAGCAATTGCACAATATCTTTTATTGAATATGTATAATCAATTTATTTATATGTATAACATATTATTAATAGTACTTGTTGTATAACAACAGTATGTGTGTAAGAAAAGTGATAGGCAAAAGTGAATAGGTACTATATTTATTGATATTGTACATTTTTTGTGTTAAAATAAAAGTAAATAAAATTATGTGTTTTCTTTATCATTTGTAACCCTTTTTTCTAGAACTTGTTAATTGGTTCGTATTAGTAAGTTCGATGAGATTAGGCCTATCAATAAATATTTAATAATAATATAATTAATATTTATAATTTCGATTACTCACAGTGCAAGTCTTACCTAATTCGAATATAAATAGCTATCTATGAAGTATTCAAAGATATTAAAAGCATAAAAACCAACCAAAAAAAAATACCAATAGAAAATTGCATTTTCTAATGTTATGTGATTGTAAATATTACTTACTAAATAAGTTGAAAATAGTTGAATCTTGTTTAACTTTTAATCATGTTATACACAAAGTTAACGATAAATTAGAAAGTAAAAAAACATCGTTAATAACTATTGGCTCATAAAATTTCGTTTTGTTTCTTGAATATATTTTACTTTTGTAACCTTCACGCACTTCCCGCATGTGAAATAGAAATAAATAGTGTACTTACTATGCATTATTTTTCCAACAAGAATTTATTGTGAGTGTATACTTAGTGCTGTTTATATTATTTACGACTGCATGTTAAACATCACAATTAAATGTTTTTCCATCGTATCGAGGAAACAACTTTCTTTGTATAAGGTTTCCCTCAAATGAGATTTGAACTCATAATCATAGCATAAAACCAGCCTCGCTCCAGCTTACTTCCTTAGTAAAACGAAGGTAAAACAAAGAGACAAAATAAAACAAACTTAACAACTGTTTAGTTTCTTCAATTCGTTTCTAGGTAAAAAAATTACAATGCCGATCACCAAAGGTTCTTTTACTTTAATAATAATAATAATAATATTTAATAATTATTGCATTAGCGGTCATCTATTGTTAAAATCTATTTAAAATATTTCTTTACTAAAAACGCTACATTTCTCCAAAGTTCGTGTGCATAGTTTCTTTAGCGTGTTTCTGGGCTTCGATTTGGCCTTTCAGTTGTTTCTCACAAATCATGCATTTTAATGTAAACTTATTGACGTCTGTGAATTGTCTGGAAGATTTCGCCTCGTGAGCCAACTGTTCCGCCTCTCTGTATATTTCCAAGTCCTCTGCGGGGAAAACTGTTTGGATACCACCCTGTGAAAGATTTTCATTAAATTATAGAAGCTATTTAATATTAAAATCCTTAAAATGTAGAATAATATATTAAAAAATAAATTGATTTATTTGTAACAATTTATAGACCAATCACAATAATTAACCACATGTATACCTAACTACTTTTTTATCAAAAAAAAAATGGAAATTTTCATATAAATTAATTAGTACGTAGGAAATTTTGCAACCTTGTTTCTTGGCTAGCGTCCAATTGCTTTAGCCAATTAAGCTGTACGTTATATCCCGCCGCGACAACACTTACACACGGCTGTTACAATATAAATTGTTAAGAATTTCTATGGCAACAGCGATAATAAATATAGAATTTTACAAAATCTACACACGACGATTATTATTCCAAATAAAAGTATAATGTAACAAAAAAAATCAGCTTCACGCTCTATTCCACATACAGCAGGGTTGGCAGAGGGAACCTAATGTTAAGTTCGGTTCCCCACTTTCCACCGAATTCTCAAAGCATTGCGTGTCGAGTGGCGGAACTCAGAGCGAAGAAATGAAAATATTGATAAATAATAATTAATTTCCTCGAGTGGGGATCGAACCCACAATTGTGGCATTACAGTCACACCGTTGTGGCCCTGCGTCACGACTACTACAGTTAAAATAAAATATTGAGGTAAAAAAGGTGTGTTACCTTCACGCTTTATCCTGCACATAACAGGGTAAAACAAAGGGAACCTGGGAACCTAACGTTAAGGCACAACGTTTCCATTAAGACACTTCCGTTCCCTACTTTAATTGATAAAATTTATTTTATAAATATATCTAGATCCATCTGATATGTAATCAATAGTTAAAAATTTTATTTTTTTATAGTAATTTAACTATACAGATTTTTGTTATCCATTTCGTACCTAATTTATGATTTGTGTTTAGTGTTTTAATACTGTATAAAAAATTTCTATTAAATATAGCGGTACTTAACCCTCAACGTCCCTAAAGAATCGAACTTACGACTGACGGGTTAAACGGTCTTATTTCCTAACTAAACTTTCTGCTACGATACTACGATATCTAAATATCTACAGTCTGTAGCAGCTTTGATCGACGGAACTAGAATTTTAGCACCCGCATAAAGAGGTCAGCTTACGTTATCAGTTAATTTACTTAACAAATATATAATTATAAATATTATTTTTATACATATCCGTAAAAAACACTAGGCTGGGACAAGTGGCTTAAAATAAAATAAAAACATAAATATAGATAAAAAGTATGGAAGTTTTTTAAGTAGTCTTCATTATGTAATGATGTTTACAATACGATCGAAGAGCTGTGGCCGCCGCTGGTGTGCTAATTTGATTTTAGAATTTTGTTTTTAATTTCTTCTTAACTTAATTGTAGGGCGGCCACGATTCCTCTACCGTACTGTACAACAGGAAAGAAATTAATTACCACATTAAAAATAACATCAATAAATTATAAGGTCTTAGGAAATAGATTAAGATGCAAGATAATTAACCAACTTCTGTAAGAAAAGGAGGTTATCAATTCGTCTGTATTTTTTATTTTATTTTAAAGATCAATTTGTTACTTTTCAATTTTTTTCAATAAAAGTGATCATGCAAGAATTTGTTTTCTTAGATCACCAAATTAATAAAGTGTCATTTATTGAAACTGACCTGGCTTTAATAAACTATGATTTTGACATGTTTTCAATTAATTTTTGTATTAGATTTAACCACCTACCATAACCGAGTAATTAAAACCATAAATTGCTTTCAGTTTTCATTCATAGATATATAAATTATGAATGAAAACTGTACTTCCTAAGGTAACTTGAAACGCCTCTCAAGATCGATCTCAGACTTGAGAGTGATTTATAAAGACGGGTAAATATAAAGCTTACCCTAAAAATATAAAAAACATATTATTATTATTTTAAACATTAACTTACATCAGATTGTTCCAAATACAAGGGGTCGTAATGTACTCCGTCAAACAGAAGAAACACTCGTTGCCCATAATTTTTGTCTTCACCAAATCTATTAATAATTGCATTTAATGTATCTACTACTGCCATTTCTAAGCCATAAAATCGTGAGAGGATGGCTACCTGAAAATATTTAAAAAAATATATTTTGTTTTAGCTAATAATGCCTAAATAATTTGATGGAAAGTGGGGAACAGAGTGTCTTAACACTAAGTTAATTATAATGTATAAGAAATATTTGTATAAAATACTGTTTCTATAACTTTAACCTTTTACCTCTATAGCACCACCCCAAGAGCTTGGCTGCTGTATCCACACACAGTATTCATCATTGGGTTTACCTAACATTGCTTCATTGTAAGTCTCGTGGTCACTAGCGACTTCCATAGCTATAATTTGACGCATTAAAGTATGTGCTGTTGTATCTACATTACCATTTAGTACAAAACCTGAAAATTATTTTTCTAATTAGTCTTAAATAATTTATAGAAAATGTCTGACAACTTCATGTAGCATAGGGTAGGCAAAGAAAATCTATTGTCTAGACAATAATTTCTGTTCAATTTATTGCATATTGAATGGCAGAACTCAACACTGCACTTTATCTTATAACCAGAGTAAAATAATCAAAATAATTCATTTCCCTGTGAAAAGCAGAAACTAATAACTGTTGTGTTTACATTCAAAAATATTTAAAAGAAAAGATTGTAAGATATTAAAATAATTTTGATAAATTAAAATAAGTATACAAAATTATTAATATTCTCTTAGTTTCACCTTGCTACATTGTTAATTATTAATGAATCTAATAATAGATGCTCTGAGAGCTTATCTTCAACGTATTTTCGATCAATTAACATAATAATCAGGTTATTTATACGTCGACCATTCATAAATATAAATTAATTTAATAAATTACCTATGCTAGTAAAAAGGCATGAATTATCAGAAGGAACAACTTTTTTCATTAAAATGCCAGGTCTACATGGTCCTATTGTTTCATGCGACACTCCGTTTTCTACAGGTTTTGTGACGTCAGGTTTCTTCACACTCTGTTCGACAGGCACTGATTTCTCTTCAACGATCAGCGTTTCGCCAGACTTTAAGCCTATCTCACTTAATGTTTTATTATCATTACTGATATCTATAGGTTTAGGAGGATAACCACACAATACGCAAATTCTCTCGCAGCCAACGTCTGATATACTAGAGAGAAACATTTTTAATTCACCCACAGTACTCTCAGAGGTCAATTCTTTCAAAATCTGCTGGCCATTTTTACTCTTCACTTTAAACGCTAACGATGCCATTTCAGGACAATAATTTAAATTAATATAGACGTAACAAATTAATTAGTAATCGATCGTCAAAAAGACGCCAATAAAAAGGAGTTGCAATAAATAAATAACATAACGTTACGTAGGCGCTTGACTTAACGAAATGACAAGTCACAAAAGCAAAACAAACTGACAATCGAAATGACAAATGAATTGTGAAAGGTTAGCCATAGACTAGTTTCATTTACATCACAGATACAAAATGTATATATTTAAAAATATAGATTACGTAAAACCAATATACTTAAATAAATACTAATAAAAATGATACAGTACGGATTTCTAAAAAAGGTAAAACTAAAAGTTTTATCATATTTTGACGTCCTATTTTTGAAATTTATTTCATTGTGTTATTTTTAGAACTGTACATCTCATCAATATTTTATTTCCTCAAATGCAAGGAACATTTATATTCTAGCTCAAATGGGAATTGAACGCCCAACCTGTCGCATTTACAGGCGCTCGCTTGTGCCCCTGCGCCATGTCTGGCCTCAATATTAGTGTATTATGTTTAATAAATAAACTAATTATTAATAAAACAGCAATTTTAGTTTTACGTTCATTTTAATAAAAATAATATGGAGTTCCTACAATATAAATATTTTCACATTTAAGTTATAAAATACTAGCTTATTCCACACTTAAATCATTAATAAGTATCAATTTTTGGCACACACGTAACCATCATTCAAACAGTCATCACTTTTCATTTAATTTTTTCCTTTAAGATACATATTACGAAGAGATAAAATGTACATTAATATTTGTTACCTTCTTTTGTTACAAACTCTTTGGTATGCTAGTGATATTTAAGCCTATAATTTAGGTAGACATTTTAGTTCATTCGTTTAGTTTATCATACATCCAAAAACATTTAGAATACCAATTAATTAGAAATTTAACCATTTGATATGACTTAACAACACTATCCTCTATTACAATATGATAATATTAATTAATTCTAGAATGTATTGTCACATTTCTTACTAAATTGTGCTTTTTTAAACCGACGCCTATCTAAAATGCGAACTGTACTAGCAAGCATTTT
>JAEBDU010000141.1:272717-287544 GCA_016802625.1 Heliconius numata
TTAAACCGACGCCTATCTAAAATGCGAACTGTACTAGCAAGCATTTTTTAAAAAAAAAACATAACTATAATATGATTATAACTTCATAAGTACATTTAAATTAATATTACTGAATCTTCGAGAATAAAACGCTCAATTATAATAATAGTACTTTCTACATGTATTATGAATGAATATTAAATATAAATTTATGGCACTGTTATCATATCTTGGAACCAATGTCTTTGGTATCAACAGTTTATTTAAAAAAAAGATAAATTATTCTTAAAACTTAGATTATATATCTATAGAGCTTTACTAAGTATCATTACGGTGTAAGTATTACTTATTGAGAAATAAAAAATAATCTTTAATAATAGCATAAATAATATTACAATGAACAAATAGTCTGTTAATTATGTTGAATAAAAAAGCAAAATATGCATATATTTCTTGTTCTATAATAAAGTTTTAATTATGAAGCTTCTATGAAGGTATATAATCTAAAATTTAAAAATGTTTGCATTAATGAGTATATTAGTTGAATTATATTTACTAGGAATGTATTTTGAGTATTATCTTGGTAACTGATTAAGTATTAAACCTACATAATTCTACAATTTATAATTTATTTACACGTTCATTCAGTCATATAAAGTAAATTCAATAATTATTAGCGTTTTCGCAACGTTTTAATGTCAATGTCATTTTCAACATGGTAAAATAATAAAGTGCATTTTTTTATTTTATCTCAAAATTATAGTGCAATTGACGAGTCTTGACCGCCTTGAAGTTAGGCTTTTTGAATTATTGCGCGTTTTTCAGTCAGTAAGTCATAATCAAAATTGCGCTGTTAACATCCGGGCGGTCACAACTCATGGGCCTTACTGTATTAGCTTGTGTGATTTTTGATCCTTCTTTAGTTGTTAATTATTGATAAAGTTTAAAGTGAGGTTGCAAATAAACATGGCAGTCAAGCAAAGAGAGCATTTGAGTACACTAAAATCTCTAAAACCCGGCATTTAAAGATTAATTAAAAAACTATTGGATATGTTGCTAGATAGTAAAAAAAACATTTCATAAGTAATTAATGTTTAAAAAAAATACACTGTTTTAAAATAATCCTTAATAAATTGTGGTATGTTGTTGTGCTAATTGTAGCCCTTACTGAAAAACCATGCCTGGAAAGCAATATTCTAAGAATTTTATTCGTGCCGTTTTTATTGGATATTTCCAGTGTTGGATAAGTGAGAATATATTGTACATAGATAAAAATGATTATAATATGGCATTACGAGGCCGTTATGGCACTACGGGAACGCGTCGAATGTGGATCAATTCCCGCTTGGGGAATAAATTATTTTCATTTCTCCGCTCTGGTAAAAAAAGCAGAGAGCAAAGTTGAGCTCTGCCACTCAACACGCAAGTTTTCATGGCCTTCAATTTGTTGTAGCTATGTATATGTCGCGAGTTACTAGAGAAAAAGGAGATTCAATGTTTTCATACAACTTTTTAAATTTCAAACGTTAGATTTGCAAATCATCAAAGTAGCTATTTTGAAAATAAAATAAATATCATAAACACCAATTACTGTTTCAAAAAGGGACGTTTCTCGGATTTGAACCGGTTGTATATATTGCGATGCAACCGTCTGTGTCTCGTACGTAATGGCCACCGTCACGTTGGCCGCCTCACAAATCTTGGTATCGGAGCTCGGAGACCACGTCTACCTATCACTGATGGGGTCAACTGCTCATCTTCTTCCTCATCCAGGTCTTCTCCACCTTCAGAACTGTCTTCGCCACTCCATACTTCGGGTTTCACTGCTTGGTATGACGCTGAGAATCCTTTGAACACTATTGAGTCGTCAGTACGGAATTTAACTAGTAGAGCTTCGGAGGTTGATACTATCTCTGGTGGCATCTGTTGGAAAAATATTTTATATACTTATTATATTGAAAATTGGTATGATACATATTATTTTTAGTATTTTTGAATTGATATTCCTTTAAGGATGGTTGTAGGTAGGGAAAGAGTTTTGTTTTCGGCGTTCAGTGCCACCAATATCTCAAATACGAGGGGAAAGCGAATAGCGATCTTGACATTAGATCCTCTCTGCCCTGCTATGCGGAGCTGAAGAAAAAGACGAAATAAAAATAAACTCTACCTTAGTTCCACAAAAACTGCCATAATCACCACCACTGCCTTCCAATCCACCAAAGACTTGAACAAAATCGTATCCACAATTATCTTCTGGTTCCAGGTCAAAAGTCAAAAAGGTTAATCTCACGAAATGTCCGACCGGCGCTACTATACTCCAGTCGCATCTTGAACGCGATTCATATGAATCATGGCCATATCTGGCATGGGAGTAAAGATGTTTAACGGTTTCCGTTGCTGCCAAGTAGCCACCGCAAGCTGTAATGGAAAAAAATATGGAGTTGAAAAATATAGAGTAGAATATACTAAGAAATAGTTGTACAATAGAAAGCTAACTTTTAACGAACATGCAGTACCTATAGTACATCTAATGAGTCAATAAACGAAGGAAGAACCAGTTTTCTTATCTTATCAGCAATAAAAATTTAAAACAACTACTCTATTGGTGATCAAAGATTGATAAGTACTATTTGCCGGAAATAGGTTTCTATAAAAATTATCTGAATGTTTTTGACAATAGCATCATAATTAATGCGTTTTTAATATAAAATATGATGAGTTTTACATTTTTTTTAAATAATTAAGAAACCTTGATAACAATATTATATGGAAATCAAAGAAATTATAAGAACCTATAAAATTTTTTATAAAAAAATATAAAACAAACTCACAAGTAGAATAAGTAGCCAGGAATCCTTTCCTCTGCACCGACGCGTCAGACTTGAACACAACATACATCTGATTGTATGAAGCTACTACAGGATGAGGTAGTTTACTTCCACAGAACCTTCCCAGGGTTTTTTCGTCTGCTGAAGCTCCATCGTATATTGTGACGTGGTCGTATGTGCACTCCTGGATTATATAAAAATTATTTACTTGTTGTTCAATAAAATAATAGAAATGTGTGTCATATAAATAACTTTTATATAACAGCTTTCAATGCTTATTTATTAGTAAAAAAATATGATAAGTTTAATTATTAGTATTTGGGGATTTAAAATATTATTATTACTTGATGAGGTTCCAATTCGAAAACATTGAATATCAACTTGATGCGGTGCCCAGGAGTCGTGGAGAATTGCCAGACGCAGTCTTTTCTTGATGGATATGAGTCAGGATAATTGGGGCTGTGGAGAAAAATGGTACTTATGTATATTATTATACTCGAATTCGAGGCATTACGTGTTCTTTAACAGAACTCAACACCGCGAAGTGCTATTGGTTCCTTTGGTAAGAAATGACAAAAAATAACAATATTAATCCATTCCCCCAGCGGGATGTGAACCCACTACCATCCTCCATCCGGATCTCAATATAAGATAAAAAAATACCTAAAAATAGTTCCATGGGGATGTGTAATATCGTGCTTGCATCCCCCCTCCTTGCAGTCATGCCGGTTGGCGTGCAGCGTGAACCCGCTGCGGCACGCGCACTCGTACCCGCCGAGCGCGTTGCGGCACTCGTGCTGACAGCCGCCGTTGTTGTCGGCGCACTCGTCCACGTCTATGTAGTACGTGGCCGCGAAGCCCGAGTGGTGGACTGACGCGTCTGATGTGAACTGGGAAATAAGCAAATATTATAAGAGCGGGGATGGTGGGTTCAATTCCCACATGAGGAAATGAAATGTTTAAGTTTTAAGTCCTCCACTCCGTTAGAATCTAGATTCTCTCTGTCTATCCTGCTATGTACGGAATACAGCTTAAAGCTATAAAATAAGTTTTTTGATAGGCATATTTTTTTAGCTTCACGCTATATCCCGCATAAAACAAGGTAAGCAGATGGAAACCTGAGGTTAAGACACTCTTATCCTTATTATCTGCCCTATTTTCGAGATGTTGCGTGTTGAGTGACGAAACATAACGTCGTTTTTGCCTTGTTACCAAATGATTCTTCCAAGTAAGCATCGAACCTTTTTCCGATTGGGAATCGAACCCCCAACCGTCGTTTACTAAAGTAAAAAAACCTGGCAATTTTACAGATTTTCAAAGAGAGATACCATTTTGACAACATTAATTGCTTACCTTTTAATATTCAAAAATATACTATTACAATAAAAACACAGTTATCAACGACCAACACAAGTTAAATAAATTTAAGTATAGATATATATTTAATGTAAGTAGGATACCAACCTGTACTCGAAGTACAGACCCCTCAGAGATGACAGGCTGCGGTAGCACAGAGCCGCAGAATGCCCCATGCCGTCTCAACACGTCAGCGCCCAACCTCGAATGCACTGTTACACTGTCGTACTCACATTCCTGTGTACAAATAAGATATTTTAGTTTTCAAAATTAAATAATTTAACTAATTAATTTTATTATAATACTGTTTAGAATATTTTAGAATAATTATGCACGCTATATGAAACATACCGTTCTCATTAAAACACTTGTTGCCAATTTTCCACCGAATTCCTAAATGTGTTGTGAGTTGACTAGCGGAACTCAACCCAGCGGTCTACCTTGTTACCAGAGCGAGGAAGTGAAAGAATAAATCCCTCCTAGTGGCAATCGAACCCACAACCGTCCCGTATACAATTAGACGCTGACCCACTATACCTTTTTAACTATAACCACGTTGATCTTTACCATAATTATTAATTATCAACAAAACGTGTGAAAATTTAAACAGAAATTTAAGAAGATAGCGTCATCAAATGACGTTATAACGACGTTTAACGACTTCCTTCCATTATATGAATTACGAGAGGACCTTGTCCTAGAGACGGCATTTCTACGAGATGGTCTAGTTCTAGTTCAATGAGGTGTCATAAACATTTTTATTAGATGATTTAGGTAACCTCTTAACATGACCTTTTTGGTCGCTTCGTTTCTTTTCGAGCGTGAATTAAATGTAAATGTAAATAGATAATTCTAATTATGTATTTGCGCATGTAAAGTCGGTAAAGAGATTATAGTAATATTTTTTTATAACTTCACGCTGTATCCCGTATATGGAATGGTAGCTAGAAAGAACCTAGTGTTAAGATACTCTGATCCCCATTAAGACATTTCCTTTCTCCGAAGAATTTAATAATTTGATTTCTTCGCTCTAGCGTCGAGGCAAAAACGCGGAGTTAAGTTCCGCTAGTTAATACGAAATGCCTCCAAAATTAAAAAAAAGATAAATCTAAAGTTTAACTAAAAATACCTGGTGATACATATTGTTGCTGCCTTCTAAATCGAAATGTGTAAAGTTTAACGTGATTCTATGTTGAGGTTGAGCGACGATCTCCCAGAGGCAGTTCTTTGATGGCGGATACAGGTCTGGGAATGATGGTGAAGTGATGGTACCGTTGGGACCGTACAGTACTCCTCCACAAGCATCTGTAATAAAATGTGTTAATGGTATTTAAGTTTTGAGGTTTCTTCTCTTCTATTTGTAATATAAAACTAAAAAAAACTTAGTATGTATAAAATTACCAAATTTTCAAATTTGCCTCAAACAAAATGGTAGAAATACAAATATATTTGTATCCTAAAGAAGGAAGTATTCGATTACACACAAAAAAATTAAAAAAAATGCATAAACAAAGATTTTTTGAAATTTTGGAAAAAATAATCTAGGGTAGATTAAAAAAATTAAAATTCTATTTATGGTAAATACTCACTCTCGCATTTCTTCCCATCAGAATGTAATTCGTAGCCGATATCACAAGCACATTCGTATCCACCGAGAGTGTTGACACAAGAGTGGCTACAGCCGTGGTCTATGGATGCGCATTCATCGAATTCCTTCATGAATGTGGCGGAGAAACCGGCTTTTTGTACTGAACTGTCCGATTCGAAGATAACAAGCAGCTTGTTGGATGACGATCTAAGAAAAAAAAAATATTGGAATATTTATTAATGCATGATAACCCTATTTAAAAATTGAGTGGAAAGTGGAGAACGGAGAGTGACGATTGTTTTAAATTATAATATATAGCTTTACCTTATATCCGGAGGTATCTTGTGACCACAGAACATGCCTATCAGAGGACTGTCCATAGAATCTCCATCTCTGACCTTCACTTTGTCGTAATTGCAAGTGTCATGGTTTTCTACTTCAAATGAATGAAATCTCAGAGCTACTTGGTAATCCTGTTAAAAATATTACAATTATTGTAAAAATATATTAACTTAAAACATTTTCTTTTATTCGATACAAGGAAGAAAATAAATGAAACTTTGAAACCAAATGCCTGTGTAATAAAGTAGAAAGTATGAAAAAAACGATCGATCCATATATACGGATTTTACTAAAAAATGGAAAGTTTTATAGATGAAGGTTTCTAAAATCTTACTTCTTATCTTTTAAAGAAAATAGAATGTTTATTACCTGTGGTACTGACAATCGCCAGACGCACAGCTTGTTCGGCTGATAGTCATCAGGATAGTTGGGTGACTCCAAGTGACCGCTGCTGTCCACTTCTATGTTGCCACCACAGACGGCTAAAAAATTAAAAAAGTTATATATAATATTCTTAGTTTAAAAAGTTATGTATAATCAGCTTCACGCCGTATCCCGCACACAGCATTATACGCAGAGGGAACCTAGTGTTAAGACGCTCCCTTCACCATCTGCCATCATTTTCTGCCGAATTCTGGAGGCATTGCCTAAGGCGAAACTGACCTAATGCTGCTTTGCCTCGTTACCAGAGGGATAAAATGAAAATATTAAAATTCCATTTCCTCGAGTGGGAATCAAACCTAAAATATAACAATTATATTCCATAATGATTATTTATATGTACGACGTTTAAAAAATGAATTTAACAAAATCGTTTATAAATTTCATACAAAATTAATATTACACAGTAATTAATTGTATTTCATAGCTGCAGGGCATTGACATCGTTGATTGTGGAAACAGAAAGGACTTACCACAAAACAAATAAGGTTAATGTTTTTAATAAATATTTAAAAAAACATATTATATGTTATTCGTGTATCGTTTCGTAATAATGAAGAAAAATATCTATATCCATATCGCTGAAAAAGAGTCTTCAGACAGTTTTCCAACTAAAATTGGCCTTGAATTGAAGAAATTCTGTTTAGGTTTATTTATCAATTAAGATAGTTACTTCAGACACTTAAAATATGACATAATATATTGCTACTCTACGCTAGTATTATTTAAATAAAAACTTTGAATAAAACAATGATACCTAGGTAAGCGAAAGCGAAAAATCTTAAATATATTAAGAATTGTAGTTTCGTCGTAACCGTAAAAAAATTCCCTTATTAGGACTTGAACCCGTTACCATCGCGTATGCGGTAAGATATTTGTCAATTTAGCTACGACATTGATGATGGCTGAAATCAAAATGATTACAACAACAAGCATTCCTCTCCTTGTTTTCTATTGTAATAACAAGGAATTTCAGATATCTAATATTGAGGCTATCTCTATAAATAAATGGATTATTTGATTCAATTACGTATTGTGTTATTAGATTTCATATCGGAGGCATTCCACATAATACCTATGATTCTATCAAATCAATTTTGGGTTTATATACTATTTATATTAGAATGTGATTTGTAAATCAATTAGTAGGAAAATGAAGAAATAAATTGTTAAATATATTTTTTATGGAAATGGTTTCATAGAAATGTGCTTAGGTTTTCCTTATAAATAAATATAAGTTTCTGTTTTTCTTTCTTTTAGAATGATAATACTTTACGAGTATATGGAAATAGTTCGATGGAAATATGCTTAAGTTTTCCTTATGACTGTAAGCTTCTTTTTTTCTTACTCTTGCAATATATATGCTTACCATAACAAATTACAAATTAAGATTTTCCAAAATAAAATTTCCGGTAGACGAACTAGTATCACAATTGGAAACACCTAAATACCACCTTTCAAAAAAGTACACGGGTACTTAAGTAAAAATCAAAAGTTAAAGTCAAAATATAAAATAAAATATTAAATTACCTTCATAATGTGCTCTAAATCCTTTATGAGGTTTCGGCCTCAGTCCAGGCTGATAGACTACCGTCAGTCGAGATCCCGTAGATCTGATGATTGGACCTTTACCAGAACCACAAATACGACTGAGCACTGGGGAGTTCGGCATGTATCCATCGATAAATTCCACCCATTCCACTCGACAGCCATCCGATTTGTGGATATCGATTTCTATAAAAAATAAAATATATTATTGTAGAATATTTTAAAATGTAATTTAAACAATTAAGAACATTTTTTGAAAACGTACATTTTATTGGAAATTAATTTCAAGTTAGGCATTATTGTATGAAATAATTTAAATACTTAGATTCTATTTATTATACTTAAAATGACCTAAAGTAGTTCTAATTTTAGTTTAGTTATACAGACTGTCTGTATCACCATTTCACGATTCTGCCAAGATTTAGGCTCAGGGTTTGAGATTTCTGAACGTGATAAGTGATACATATCTAAATATTTATTTACAGCCCATCTTTGTTTATGACGATCATTTTTATAGACATACCACAATCCAGAATTAATGGCGCCCTGAATGACCTGGCGTCAAGTGCAGCCAAATCGTAAACCAAGTCAGTAACCAGCTATAATATATTGGTCCTCTTCAAATTTAGGTGGACCCTTCTCTTACCCCAATTCTTTAGCGTCGAGATAATATGAGAGCAATGTTGTGTAAAACGCGGGTCCTTGTTATGTTGGTCATTTGTACGAAATACAAAACACTTGAGGATGTAAGGTTTGGAAGTCGTCTGATAAATGGTTAAGGCATTCTTTTGAAAACAATTTGGTTTGGCAAGTTATGAGATCTGATTAAATTTTATTGAATGTTTTTTTTGACAGTTTAGTTACTAGAATTATTGTGACATATCACTTCGTTAATTATTTTCTTCATTTGGAGCTGTCACCAATATGCTATACCACGGGTGGCGAATTTTTCTTAATAAATGAAGTGTCTTGACACTCGTTTCTTTCTGCTATAATAATATTTTTTAGTCAAGTATATCGTGCATTAAGAAAGAAGAAAAAACAACATATTATATGTATTTTTGTACTCAATAATTTCAATTATTACGTCGAATTAAAATTTGCAAGTATTATGAATACATTTTCCATCAAATCAAATGAGTTATTGCCATATTCGATTTTAGATTAATTCAATAGGTGAGGATCGACCGCAGCTCGTCCTGGACCAATTGCATTATATTTATAATTTGTTTTACTAATTAATATCATCGAAAATGGTAACTAGTCAATTTTAGGCAATTTGTATAACTTTTGATATGTTAGTTTTTATAGAAAGTTTAATATTTTATATTAGCTTTTTTAATTTTTTTTTAATATATTTTTCAAAATATAATATAGCAAAATAGTATATTTTATATTTTTGCAAAAATAATATGCATATCTAAGATATATTTTTTTGATTCTTCTTATAAAACCAAATTTTTGCGCCAATATTGCTTAAAAAATTCATTTAATATAAAACCCGAAAAATAAGAACGAATCCCAAATACTTGTCTGCACCATTGGAATCCAAGGCTACAGCTACATTTCCATATCTGGAAACTTTCACAAAGCATAAGTTCGTTTCATCACGAACCCAATGTGCTATTGATTGATATATGTAATAGTAAATCTGAATTTTATTTCGCCGACGACATCTAACAGATATTTACTATTCCGCTCGCCCCCAGAGGACATTAGGCTCCGTTGTACTTAGTCTTTGGAGACTGTTGCCTTATAGAATATTTTATAACAGCTATAGGTTCCACTTTTAGTACATTTTAATAGAATATTTTAAACGTTCGTGTTGTGAATATATATTTAATAGAGATTTTTTTTCAGATTTCTCATGATCTGATAAAAGCAGAGGGAACTCGGGAATCTAGTGTCAAGACACTCCACATGTCATTCCAAGGCATTTCTATTCCCTACTTTCCGCCGAATTCTACGCGACGGCGGCCTTTATATAGATTTTTTAAGATTCAATATATGTTTTTAAACTTCAAAATGCTATACGATTAGTAAATGAAGCTTACTTTTAACTTCATATACTAATTAAGAATTGATAATTAATACTAGAAAATACAATTATTACATTCACGCATCTCATTACTCACAGAGGTTTGTCAACGAGAGCCTCTATATAGATAATTTCTTTCTCCATTCATTAACGTAACTCAACGCAAAATATTATTTAAAAACTGGGTAAATATAATAAATATACGCATTACCCCAACTTGTAATCGAACTCACAACTATCTATTTATTATTTAGATCACTCTCTACAATATTAGTTAGTGATGTACCATCTTTCAATAAGGAATATATGAGTATTATTTGCACACGTAACATTATATAAAGATTTATTTGTATACAAATGGTGAACCGAGAATATGGGGTGGATTCTTACGTAGCAATAAATTCATTAATTCCCATACTGTAAATCCATTAGGTGGAGCCCAATATACATATTCATTTTGCCTCGAGTACTACGACTAGGTTTGTAGGTACTTACTTATGTATGTAATAAGATTTTAGGTTTCTGAATGTAATAATGATGAGGTTATTATTATTATAGTTTCACGCTGTTCACGTTTATAGCAGGATAGGCAGAGGGAACCTTCTCCCCACTTTTCGCCGAATTCTAGAGGAATGGCGAGTTGAGAGGCGAAACTTAACGCCGAAATTATAGTACTATAAAGTACTTACATATAAATATACTTGAGAAGCACTTTATTGTATTATAATTATACATAGAAGAATTCCTAATTTATGGGTTCGCTGTATCTATTAAGACTGTGTAAAGGTGCGTGTACATTAGATGTTTTAATAAACAAAATTATTTATTGAATTTCATATAAGATGAGGCCACTCGTGGCGTAGGAACAAAAGCGTGTGACTGTTAACGCTGTGGGTTCGATTCTAACTCGAGGAAATGAAATATTTAATATTTTCATTTCTTCGTTCTGGTGTCGAAGCGAAAAGCTTGACGTTGAGTTCCGCCACTAAACTCGCAATGCCTCCAGAAATCAGCGGGAAGTAGGGCGGAGTGTCTCAACACTAGGCTCAGCCTTTCGCTTTAAGTAATAATTTTAATATTCATTTTATTAAAGTGAAATCATCACAGAAGAACTATCCCTAAAATACTTATGATACTTATATTTATTTGCAAAAATACTAATTCCATGTCAAACCTTAAAAAAAAATGTTTTTTACTTAATTATACAACTTACTAACACCGTTCGCCACTAAATAAAGAAAGACAGAGAGAAAGAGAGAAAGAATGCCATATTTTAAACTAAACCATTAATAACTTTACGTCCGAAACCTATTAAAGGCATATAAAATAGAAAATCATTATTATATTACATTCCACAATAGCTTAGAGGTGAAGCCTTACTAATATAATATAATATATTATAATATACGTGCGCCCTTAAGTAGTCCTTTCATCGAAATTTGAGTCCCCTTCAGGGCAAACACTTTGCGTTTCGTGACGATGCTGTTTTCAAGTTAAATCTTAAATGATTGTATATAACTGCGCTATGAGATAAAGATTTTGCTTGGTTTTTAATTTTAAATGTTTTTTTTTTCTGTTAAATTTACAGCAAATATTTATAGATCTTTTTTTATTTCTTTTAGCGTTATATCCTTCATATAGTAGGAAGGTAGAGGGAACCTGTGAACCAAGTGTTAAGATATTCCGTTGCTTGTATTTTCATTCGAATTGACGCGGAACTCAAAGCCGCGCTTTTGCCTTTTTACCAGAGGTAAGAAATTAAAATATTTAATTTATTTTCGTCGAGTGGGAATCGAACTCACAACCGTCGCCCTTACAGCCACACCCTTATGGCACTGCGCTACGCTATCTATAACACACAGATAACTTTATAGCTTAAAAAAATACCTGTAATATTAAGTACGACTCGTTCTCCATGTGTAGCGACAATACGCCACTCGCAGCGGTCCGGGGTGCCCGGAGTGTCGGAACCCCAGCCCGGAGAGTTGAACCACCCGGAGTTACCCAGGAACGTTTTACCACATTCTGTATAGGAATAATAAGGCAATGATTCTATGTAGGGGAGAGCGGGGCCAAAAGTTCCGATTTTTTTTTAACCTCAAATATTGCTACGAATACATGATTTCAGTATTTATACAATATAATCAAATTCAACTTACATATCTAGACTTGCAATTAAAACAGTAATTTGGGGTATTCTTTGTAAGACTTTTTTATTATGAATTTTTTTGTGACTGAAGTCGGTAAGTAACAACTTACCCCGATTTGGGGCAAGTTGTTAACAGACCGGGGTAAATTGTTACCATATTTTTTAAAGCTATTATTTGAACAATAAAATACAATAAATAATCGAACAAAGCCTGTTTATTTAAGGAATAATCAACAGTGTCATAATAATCACCAGGCGCAAAAGCAAATCTTTTTTAACCGACTTCTGTAAGAAAAGGAGATTATCAATTTGACTGGTTTTTTTATGTAAGTATGTTACTTCATAACTTTTGATTAGGTGAACCGATTTTGATGATTTTTTTTATTTGAAAGGTAGTGCTTCCCATGTGGGAACCAATTTTTTTAAATTCTATTTTTGACAATGGTATCTATAAGAAAATCACATAAGTATTAAATTTATATTGGTATGTGTGCGACAAAATGACGAATAACTCAATATCACGCTAACCGTTTCCAATGATTTTTTTCTTATTTAAAAGGATACACTTCAAGGATAATTTGATGAAAATTTGGTTAGGTTCCGATTATAAAATTTAGTCAAAATTGAGAAAATTTGTTTTTATTTTGGTAAATTTTAATTATACTGGAATAGTTACAAGGGAAAACTTTGTTAAAATTATTGTCAGAAGTAAGATTCCCCATCGTTGCATTTCTTTTCAACCAACCTCAAAAAATATGTTTTCATTTTCAACCGACTTCAAAAAAGGGAGAGGTTCCCAATTCGCCCGAATATTTTTTTATCTATTTTCTTGTCAATATACCAAAATGTTAGTTTCCACAAAAATAATACCTAATTGAGTCAAGTTTTACATATCACAACAGATGCCACTCGTTAAGGTTACTTATCACTTAAAATCGTAAAAAGAATTAATTTTGAACAAAAAAAAACTGAACCGAAAAACAACGAACTAAAAAGTAAAAGATAATTTTATATAAAATAAAACTTATTTTGATTTTGTTAAACCAAAATAATAAACAAAGATTTTATAGCTTTATCTTTTCGCGCTCAATATGTATATGTAATCCTTTGGTAATAGTTTTTATCTTATTCTTGCAATCTTTCAAAACTACCTCCGCTGCTCTTTGCATCAACTCATATGACACATAACCTCGAGTTGATTTTCGAGCATAAGTCCGCATGTTACTAAATTACAATACTTTTTAGTATGAAAAATTACAATATTTACATCCCATTATGGGTACAAATGAATTAGCGAAAGTTTTCCGAGGTCACAATATGCCCCAAATAAAGGGAACATCTAGCCCCAAAAACACGTGTTGAAAAAAAATTTAATATAAATAAGATTAGGAAAAACACAAAAAATTTACAAATAGTGTTTCGAAATAGTAGATAATATATGTAAAAGAAACACTAAAATACTCGAGGCTAATCGTTAAAATTTGTGAGACAGACCAAAAATATGAAATGCAAAAATATTTACAATCGTGCACCAACGACACCCGTGTGCTATTCCATTGGTTTCGGGTTCCACTGGATTGTTCAATATGCTGGCCATGGGTGCGCTATCACATTGTATTTCACTATATGTTTACTAAATATTCCTATCACTTTTCCCCGCGAAATTATTTCCATTGGAACAACTTACCTCGGTAACTTTTAGCCCCGCTCTCCCCTATATAGGTTTTAGTAAGCCTCTGCATTAGAAGCCAAAGTAGAGCTTTTTTAAATCATAACAGAAAAGGGAAAGAGTTCCAAATTATGCAATTTCTATTGAAATATAAGTTTCGAATCCATAATTGATCAAATTAATAATTGACTTTACAGTGACATGATATGTAGAACTATTTATGTTTTGAGATGTAGAAAATTCGATGATTACTAATATTATTTCTGTTTTTCAGCTTCGCGATATATATCACATAAAGCAGGTAGAAGGAGCCTAGTGCTAAGACACTTCGCTCCCCACTTTCCGCGGAATTCTAGATTTTTTAGAGCTTTGCCTCGACACCAGAGCGAAGAATTGGAAAAAAAAACTCGAGTGGGAATCGAATCCACAACCGGCCTTAACTAATACTATTGATTATCATTAAATGTATGGCAATAGAATAAAAATAACATAAAACACATACTTGCACACTTATAAAGTAAATTCGTCTGAGCAATATCACTCGCGCTCAGTCTCACTCGTTGTCCAATCTCTGGTCTCTTCTTCCCGTGGACTTCGAGAGGTAGGATTGTATCTAGATAGGTCCCCTTACTAAAGGTATTACGAGCGTAGTGCATAATAGAGTCGTAGTCGTACGTCTGCCCGAGAGAATTCACTTCTTCTTCTGTTAACTTGTTGAAATTGTATTCTTGGCCTGTGCAAAAAAAAACATGAGGTTAATTATTATTTAGAAATGTATGAAAATTTTAATGTAGCCATCGAACCCTCGCTATTTAAAAGTCGTTCGAGAACTGCTAAGTAATTTTTTGATTCGTTTCCTAAATATTTTTCTGTGTCTAGTGTGTGAATA